>OW388302.1:51760508-52360508 GCA_936450465.1 Gibbula magus
AATGAGCGCTTCTTCTCTCTTGAACGACACAGTGCAAATTCCTCGAAGTTTGCTCGCCTTGCTACCTAGCGCTACATTGAGCAATCGCGTTCAAGAGAGGTTTAAAAGTAATCGCTAATTGAGCGATTACTTTGAAACCTATCTTGAACACGGCCCCGATTGCTTGTGAAAGCAATGTTTTGTCTTCATTTCCTACTAAATGGAAAGCTTTCACGTTGTACATTTCACTGGCATTGCACTGGCCATGTTTTAATTTACGAGTCTTTCGCCATCTTTCATAACTATTGCGGTACAACGAGAATTAATACACAAAATACTACTCTTTACAAATGATTGACAGGTTTCAATCAATTTATAAGATCAATAAAACATAAAAAAAAGTCCAGAACTATTGCTACGTTCCATAACAGCGAGCGCTTATAATCGCTCATTGAGCTCTCAATGTAGCGCTCAATGTAGCGATCATTCTCTCCTGAACGAAACGGTGCGATTCCTCGAGGTTTCCTCGCTTTGCTACGTAGCGCTACATTGAGCAAGGGGTTCAAGAGAGGTTTAAAAGTAATTAAAATTAATTAAAAGTGAGCGATTACTTTTAAACCTCTCTTGAACGTGGCCCTGTTTATCATTGAAACGTCCCTCTTATGACGTCACATTGTATGTATGGTTGAGACCAGAGCCCTAAATGTATTTGGCCATTATACGTTTTTCAGGGAAAGAAGACAGATTGGCAAACAAACGTGTCGAGTCTCGCTTTCGAAATCGTTCTTAACAATCTGCCCCCTTCCCTAAGTAGGATCCTCAGACACTCTAGATACAGTCTGGAACAATAATCAACTTGTCATGAATCTTTAAACTCGTGTTACCTATCGTAGTAGACCAGACATTAACTAACAGTGGTCTATCGAAACACGGTTTCTCTCAGCTCAATTGTTGTCGGTGGATCAATCTCAACTCCACTAATAGACACTGTTCCGGCAGATCTCTGAAAAATAATGTTGTCGACGTTAAATCCAATACCTAAGTTCTAGTATTTAACAAATCTCATACTATATGTCAGTCCCGGAATTCCGTATTCAACGCAAAGCTACACCGTAACGATGATTTATACAGTATGCAATAAAAGTTTCACAGTTACGTACTGGTAAGGTTCCCGTTGATGGTCGTCTGTTCTTGTTTCTGAAATAGACATTGAATATAACTGCAATCATTCTCCAATAAAGAGTGATTGAAACGAGCTTATGTCTGATTTGTTTAAACAAATTTCAAATGCAACATTTTGGTATCGATATCGTTTCCTTTGTCCCTTGGTGTTTAAATTATTATAACTACTTAAATGAGGACAATATTCTGGGTATACATCCTCTTTCTATGAAAGTGAAGTGTCATTGTTCACATGGATTACGTTGATTATTACTAACATTAATTGCATTTTGATTCATTGCTCTTATTTATCATTTATGTAGTTTATTTCATCAAATAAATATTGTAAAAATGACTTTTATTAAATGTTTTAATCATGAATTGAGAATATATTCTCCACTAAATTACCCCTGTCTTATCCTAGGCCTCGTCAAGCACCAACAACAAATTACGGTCTCCTCCACATCTGCAGAGTGAGCCGTGTCGATAGGGTTATTGCTGCTCGCTGAAAGAGGTGAGGTGAAGTTGGGTTTAAAGGCGCTGTAGCACGTTTTTTGCAAAATTTATTTTTTCAAATTTCCCATTTATAATGATAGTTTATGTCATTTAAATTAACTTTAGAGGGTAAAACATCTTATTACACAAACCAACTATCTGTAGTGGTAATAACTTTGTTGCGTATAAAGCAAAAATTGCATGGCGGCCATTTTATTGTGAACACAATTTATTATTTTGTATTACAAAAACGATTCCCATGGCTTAACCAAAACATGTACACTCGTTTTAAACTTTATTTTCCGAGGAGAAAAGGATGTTTTACTATTGGTGAAATTATTTTTCAAATACATTTCATCAACTTATTTGAGCGAAAAAACGTGCTACAGCGCCTTTAAAGAGTATTCACTCAATAAATATATCACGACTGCATGTATCATTACACGGGGAAAGCCTGCAACACTATTGTGGTTATGCATTACGGGGAAACTTGCGAATATCTTTGATGTAGAGAAACATTGGTGATACTGCGCTGAAATGAAGTGCATCTTTGCAACCGAACTTTGCTGCATTTAGAACAGTTCTCCACAGCAGACAAAGTTGCCAAGCCCCTGGCGGGATTCGAACTCCGGACCTCTTGATCCGTAGCCGAACACGCGAAAGAAGAATCAGAGGACGACATGTGTAAAAGTAAAGTGAATCCTAACCCTTCCCTGAAGGTCAACAGCTGAGATTGGGTTCTCGACTCGAGCAGACGTGACCGATTCTGCATGTAGATAAAGTCTAACCACATACCATAACTATATTATTGAGATATGTAGAGTAGTTTTGCTTATTACCACTCCACGAATAAATGCGCACCCTTATATATCTTGGTACTAGATTATGATGAAATCCATTTATTCAGTATGAATTGATAACACGAAAAGGTTTAGTTAAAATCAACTTGTGAAACCCCACCCTTCAGCCTTCCAACCATAATTGTTTCATCTATTCATATATAATGATTTGTCAAACCGAACCGAACCAAAGAGATGGGAAGAATGAGCAAGAGGGGAAGAAGACGTAGAAGGCGAATGGATAGAAGAAGAAATAGAAGGGAAGAAGGTCATGAAAAACAAGAGTAGGATAGAACAGAAGAGGAAGAGAAAGAAGAAATAGAGAAGAAATAGAAAGAAGAAAGATGGGGAGGAAAGGAGGAATGAAGAGAAGAAGTAGAATAAGAAAAGGTAGAATAAGTAGAGGAAAGAGAAGAAGAAGAATGGGGAATGAAGGGGGAACATAGTAAATAGAGAGGACAAAGAAGGATAAGAGGAAGAAGATGAGGAAACAAAAGGAGAGCAAAAAGAGGGAGAAGATGAAGAAGAAGGAGGAAGAAGGAGGTGGAGAAGAAGGAGGAAGAAGGGGATGAAGAAGAAGGGGATGAAGAAGGAGAAGATGAAGTTGGAGGAAGGAGGAGGAAGAAGGAGATGAAGAAGGAGAAGGAAGAAGAAGGAGATGAAGAAGGAGAAGAGGAAGAAGGGGGAGAAGGAGGAAGAAGGAGATACAGAAGGAGAAGAGGAAGTAGGATGAGAAGAATGAGTGGAGGAAGAAGGAGGAGAAGAATGAGAAGAGCAGAAGCAGGAGAAGGGGGAGAAGAAGAAGAAAGAGGAGAAGGAGAAGAAGGAGGAGGGGAAGTAGGAGAAGGAGAAGAAGGAGGAGGGGAAGTAGGAGAAGGAAGAAGAAGGAGATGAAGAAGGAGAAGAGGAAGAAGGAGGAGAAGAATGAGAACAGGAGAAGAAGGGGGAGGGGAAGAAGGAGATGAAGAAGGAGAGGAGAGGGAGAGGAAGGATGAGAAGAAGAACACGGAGGTGAAGGAGAAGAGGAATTATTAGAAGGCGAGGAAGGTGGAGGAGGAGAGGAAGAAGGAGAGGAAGTGGAAGGAGAGGGAGAAAAGGGAGAGGGAGAAAAAGAGATGATGACTTCATGCATCAAATGAAAGATTAATACATTTAAGTCTTACCTTTTGATGGTACATCGGCGTATATACTCTGTTCGGAAAATTCAGAATCGGAAATATAAGACAAACTTGAAACAGTCAATCGAGACTTTCCACTGGACGGCTTGGATTGTGTTGTGGACGGTCTTGATGTTCCGGAACTGCTGACTCTTGACGGAGGCCCGGGATCCTTTTCTCCATCTTCCTTAGACATATCTTAATTGAAAGACCACTTCCCAATCATGTGCTCAGATTATTAAAATGTAAGTCCCAGATTTGATCATTACAAATATATGTGAACGAAGTCCTGCTGTAGCCCACTGATCTGAAGGGAAATAAACTCACGGGCAAAAGAAATGCTACCAGGTATTTTAATCTAGATTGAAGAATAAATAAAGAAGTCAGATTTTTTTTTTAAATGTTCTTTTCTTAACAGATACCTTCTAAAAGCAATAAATGTTTCAAATATTATTTCGAAGAATAATTATGATTATAAATGCAGCAGTTACGAGGGAGAGTCAATACTTTCATAGAAGAAAACAGAAGCCAATGGTTGAAGTTTACGGGTTGTGATTTTGATTTTTGTTTTCTTCTCAATATAATCTCCCTGGACTTGATGCACTTTGCCCAATTGTCTTTTAGACTATCCATGCCCTTGCGCAGAAAGTCTTCTGATTGGCCCCTCAGCCACGCCTCAGCGTTGAGTTCATCATAATCATCATAAATGCCAAATCTTGTACCATGTGAGTGTGATTTCAAATTGCGAACAGATAGAAGACGCTTTGGGCGAGATCTGGAATGTAGAGGGGATGGTTGAATTGTTCAAAGCCACATTGTTGAAGTGCAGCCTGTGCAATACGACTCTTGTGCACTGGAGCGTTGTCATGAAAAAGCAATACTCCATCAATCAACATATCGCGCCTCTTCTTCTTGATCGGTACTCTCAATTGGTTCAAGTCAGCATAGTAGGCTCCTGTTATTGTAGTTTTAGGTGATTTATAATCTATAAATACCGCGCTCCTTGCCAGCAGTTGCATGCTTCCATTGCAGGGAGTCTTGGATTCTTTCCCATACATATTGATCATACATTTATGTATTTTTCCCATTCATCCCTTCTTTCATGAGATGTTCAGTTTTGGAACGTTCCATGATGGGTAGCTGTGTTCAACATGCTTTAAATCTCAAGTAAATGACCGGGAAGTGTTGTTTATATATGACTGTAAACTGTCGTCAGATTGCCTATGAACGATGATGTATTCAGGGGTGTATTAAAGGGACAGTAACACGTTTTTTGTAAAATTTATTTTTTCAAATTTCCAATTTATAATGATAGTTAATGTCATTTATATTTACTTTAGAGAGTAAACCATCTTGTTACACAAAGCATGTATCCATAGTGGTAAAAAAGGTGTTGCGTATAAAGCAAAAATTGCATGGCGGCCATTTTAATGTGAACACATTTTAATATTTCGAATGACAAAAACGAGTCCCATGGCTTTACGGAACCGTGTACACGCATTTTGTTTTTCCAAAGAGAGCTGGGTGTTTAACTATAGGTGACATTATTTTTCAAATACATTTCATCGACTTATTTGAGCCAAAAAAACGTGCTACTGCCCCTTTAATACTCACTCCTATGAACTTATTGACCTCTCCTCGTACTTTACAGTCGGAATACGGATGCTCATTGGAACGTTATCAGCTAATGTACATTTTCTACCCGCAGCCCAGACAGAAAATTTATATTTTAGACACATTCTCATTGTTTACATGCAAAATAGAACAAGTTTTAGTTGTAACCATACGTGAACAATTTTGGAAACCTGTGTTAAACGATGCTAATATTTAATATAACGGGAACTGATTCGAAGATTTGTTTTGTTTTACACATTAAAAGAGTTGTCAACCTTAATTATTCTATCGGTAAGCTTTAAGAGTCAATCAATCTGTTTTAAACATATATACTTACTTGCACTTGTAAATCAACTGTTGTTTTGGTGGGCACACGTTTTCAAATTCGTTGCTGAATGAAAAAAGGGTTCTCTTTCATTCTTTGAAACCATTGAGTGTGCTCCATTCTAGATACTTTCTTATCAGAATTTACAAAGTAAGTTTCCGGGCCCTTCTTGCTGTAATACACTATACCATTGATATAACCAACAGCAATTTCAAGTACGTAGAAATTTGCCTTAGATGGAATTTCGTGAAATTCCACCTTCAAAATATCTCTGGGGACTCTGCCAAGTTCACCTGTTCTCAGATGAAGCGATGTCTCAGTGTCCACTTTTTCCAGCAAATAATTAACGACCTCTTCCTTGTCCCAAGGAAATTTAAAACCAGTTAGACATATTTCTTTGGACTCATATGCTTTCCCTGGACGTGTTTTTTCTAGGACTCCAACGAAATACGATCCGCCAGTCTTAAGCTTAGATAAAGAACAAAGATTTTCCTTGAACCTCAGTTCATTCCATAGAAAATTTACGAAGTTTTCACGTGTATAACATGACCTTTCAATAATTTTTTTCCCTTCAGAACTAAAATATTTAAGTTCGATATTCCTAGATTCGTGAAGCTTGTGTGTATAGTCGCCAATACCTCGTATCACCGGATCTGACCTTGTTTCATCACTTTGTAGAGAAGATAAAAGCGACACTATTGTCAGTGAAGACGGATTCTCAACCTTGAATTCGGTTGGAACTTTAGTTTTGAAATCTACTGTTGCAAGGTACTTTGATTTTTGCACTTCAAGCAAAACTATGTTAGTGAACCTCTCGTAGCGGGGATCTTCACACAGCCACTTCCTGGCATACGTATCTATAAAGGGCGTGCCGTCTGGAATAAGTCTTGTCAAAGCATCGTCCGTAAAATCATCCAAATGACCAAGGTATTTATCATCGATGTCTTGACCGATCAGATGTATCAGAATGATGCCTTTCGTTGTGTTTCGTAAAGCCGAAACCGTTTTCTCGATTTCTTTAAGTTTCTCTCTTTTATATTTATTATCTTTCAACCTTCCTTTGAATTTTACCACATCAATATCCACAGTAAATATGTAAGATGTCCTGTCGATCTTCCTGTACTCGGCGAGTGCGTCACTGCAATGGTTGCATTCTGAAAGGAAAATGCCGCACTATTGTAACTTTTCAGTATAATGTTACCCTTGAGCATTACTTAAAGGTTATGAAGCCCGGCATTCTTACTGAAATAATGTGCCTTCGCGAAAACTTAAACAAGAAAAGCTTGAGGGCAACTGATTAGATCTAGTGAAAGGAACAATGGTGTGGTGATATTTGGTGAATATCGGTGCTGATGTACAGACGAATGGACAATCCATGATGAGAGTGTTGCCTGGATGCTTGCTGGTCTAGTTGGAGTAAATATATGACTGGCAGTACTGTTTTATAATTGGACCAACCATTATAATAAATGCATGAATGAGTACTGGTTTAATCATCCTCGGTTACCCTTGGTATTATATATGCTCCTTAACTCTCCACTATATCACCCATGGGAAACCTTATCAGGAGAATATGTACTCAAATTACCCGTCCTTGGCCGGCGTGAGCCAATCAAACTGCTACCTGTTAAGCTTCAAACATCGCAAAGGTGGTCTAGTGGTCCGAAAATAAGCATGTTGTAGTATTTTCCTGAATATTCAAAAGAACAGGACGCATTAACTGTGTATGCAACCTAAATGATGATTACTACTGCTTAACCCGTTCACAACTAAGAACCCTGAACGCTTATATGTTTTCTGGCCTCATGTAGAGGCCTGTAGGGGTGAAAGGGCTCAGTGGAAATTACGAATGTACATATCATAACAGTCGTTCAAGAAACAAACAAGTTAAGCATGGTACTATTGGAAAATGGCTATATTCATGTCTCCTTTCCCTGACATGATTTTCTTACAAGGCTACTGCAGCTAAATGCCTTCACATATTTTTACGAAACTTTCAGAAATGATTGCTGAGATAATGTATTAAACAGCGAACAAATCATGAATGACGCTGAATCCTTTTATCGTCACTTGTGACTATATTTACCAATTACATTAGGATGTCTGAATTGGGGTATGTGACTGGTTAGCAGACACTGAATCGGTATAGGTAGATAAATCTGACCTCATCTTTATCATCGACGCTGTGTCCCTTTAAACATAAGAAAATCACAAAAAAATGTATTCACCTCAAATGCGTATGTCGTATATTCGAATAAGTCATATTGACCATATTTAAGAATAATCGATATTGATAGCCGTCTTTTGCTACCAGTTTACCACACGACCGGGGGCGGGATAGCGCAGTGGTTAGCGCGTTCGGCTTCGGATCAAGAGGTCCGGGGTTCGAATCCCGCCAGGGGCACGGTAATTTTGTCTGCAGTAAGGTTTGGGTGCAATGTTACACCGAAATTCAGTGCAGTCACACCCATGGTTCGCTAGTTCCAGCCGATGCTCGCAGGTTTCACCGCAATGCATAGCCACATGGCATTGCGGGCTTTCTCCCTGCCATAATACTAACAGCCGCGGTATAATTAAAATACTCTTGAAAGCGGCGTTAAACCCCAACTCACTTCACCTCACCTCACCACACGACCAGTTCGACCATGTCGAGGCATATAGATTACACTTCCGGATCACCACGCTATTAAGTATGATAGTTAATAGCATAGGAGTCATATCGTTTATGTGTGTTATTACCCATATGGTTTAAAATAAACGAGTTCATATTATTGATATGAGCACATGTCCACATATCACGTTTGCCGAGCAACCATTGTTTCACCGCGACTTCCCGTATTTCGTTGTCTGTGACGTCATAAAACTATTGTTCGTGACGTCACTATAACTTGCCGCCGCAAAGGACCATTTCTTGGCTAATTTTACGCAAATCAAATGGAATAGAATGGGTAATAAAGCAATAATTACACTCGAAAGAGTGCCATATGACTTTTACGAAACTCGTGCAAATTTATGTATAACCCTCGCTCTCGCTCGAGCAATAACAAAATTCCCACTCGTTTGGTAAAATTCATATGACACACTTCCTCGGGTAAATATCTCTATTTACATAGCGACTTCCCTACAAAAGGCGTAACTCGCTTCCGTCTCTATCACTGGCTAATTTCAGCATTGCACCATTTTCTTCACTTTTCCGTGCTAACATAACGGAGCGCCGGACCTGAAATGGATAGTGGGCTCTTATTTCCTAGCACAGAGACATTATGGAACTGCTGTAAGACTTAAATAACCCAGTGATTGAGACAGGCACGAGTATTACTTTACTTTGACCAGGGAAGTTGGTAATCAGACTTTCTTGAGAGACATCCAACGATAGTGAAATTGATTAACCACTATACCAGATAGCTACAAACATGTTGAAACCATTCACAGGTGAGCATGTTTCAACACCTTATCACAAATCAGAGGGAATATTGCAAGAATCCAGAAACGTGTGCATACAAGTATCACTCCTGGGCTGATTAACAAACCTGACTGGATGAGTTTCATGGAGCCTTAAAGGGGCAGTAGCAAGTTTTTTTCGCTCAAATAAGTATACAAGGTCCCTGATGAAATGTATTTGAAATAGTAAACCACCCTTCTCTTGGGAAAATCAAGTTAAAAAAATAATGTACATTGTTCCGCAAAGCCATGGGAAATGTTTTTTTTCATTCGAAATAATAAAATGTGTTCACAATAAAATGGCCGCCATGCAATTTTGCTTTATACGCAACAAACGTTATTACAACTACGGATAATTGGTATGTGTAATAAGATCTTTTACCCTCTAAATTAAATAATATAAATAAACTATCATTAAAAATGGGAAATTTGAAAAAAATAAAATTTTCAAAAAACGTGCTACTGCCCCTTTAAGTGAAGTCTTTATATTGGACTCCTCATGTTCTTTACCCAATCATGCATTACAATTGTTTATTATTTGAAAAAATGTTATACATGAACAGAATCTCATATGTTATTTTTTTAGTAAATCCAACTTGGTTATTGAAAATAGGTAATGCTTTGACATCATATTGTGCCTCAGAATCATTGACATCTGTCGGTATTTACCCATTATTGTTTATTAATATTTTTTGTAATAATCACTATTACAATACCAAAATACCATTTCCCGGCCATTTGACCCTAATTCGACCTTGAAAAACATTTTTCAAAATACTATCACACATGAAACATATCATGATAATTGGAACGGGAAAGAAAACATTTCATTTTACTAGATATCCCCCAAAAAGTAGTAAAAACAGTCAATAATTCGATATTCAGCCATTTGACCTTGCCAACAGACATGTATATAAAATAAAATGTGTGTACTGTAACTTTATGGTAACTAACCACTTCTACTAAAAATGTTCATCGGGATGAATTTCTTGCCTACTTTTTAGGATTTGGTTCCCAAACTATGGAGTTATTACCATTATGGTGTATTCTATAATCAAGAAAATCTTCTTGTTCTTGAGTATTCTGCTGACAAAACATACTCACGGTGAACTGTCCTCGATGACGCCATTTGGCAGCATTGTTGATGTTTCTGCAATATAACAAGTTGTTGAGAATACATATATATTTATCATCCAACAGATTATGGGGTTCCATAAGTAAAGTTCATGTAAATAGAAAATGTCAATCAGTGCTCCATAAACCGATAGGTATGGTGTATAAATGAGAGGGAAGACACAACTCATCACTCATCAATATCAACTATGGTGGTCCTGTGCATAGCTCAGTCGACCGCTATCCGTGAAGTTCAGCAACAACGGGCGTGGCTCGCTGGATGGGTGGGTTACCCGCCTCATTGCTGGAAAAAAACTGAGAGCTTGAGGGTTAGTCCCTGCCCCACACCGAGACATGAGTCGAGAGGCTCGTGGTGTCACCTTGGGCAAGGGACTTTATTCAAAATGTGCCTCTGTTCACTCAGCAGTACAATTGAGTACCTGGTTTGGAAGTGAAGGCAATGTGACAGATAACCTTCGAGCGCCTTAATTGGCAGCTCAGGTTGCATACTCCAAGAGGAGTTGAGAATGAAAAAGGAATGATGTTGGCTATCGCCTCGCCCATCTAAGGATGAAATTCTAAACAATCTCAAGTAATAAATTTATAACAAAAAAATAAAAGCACTATGTCACGCCAATTGTTTTGAAATGTAAATAATACACGGATAATGCACATCTCTCGATATTACAAACGATACACCCTCAGGTAATGTATTATATTAGTTATCTGGAAAATATGTTCGTATTCAGGTTTTAAAGTTAACTTTAAAATACCGAAAGTACTTCATGCAACGTTGCATTAAATTCGCATGAACTACAATATCAGCAATATTAAAAAATTGCACTCAACCCGAAGACCAAAAACGGCAGCCACTATTGTTAATGTAACGACAATGCTTACACTGCGAATTACAAACCGATGGAGACTGTCCAATCCTTGTTGTCAGTTAAGAGTATAAAGTATATGCAAGAGCTGAATGAAATCCTAGCTCAGTCGTTTTCTATAATCTATATTTCCCATTTTGCACATCAGCGACTCTTTCTATTCGTGATAACCCTGAGTGACTTCGACCGTCTCCACTTTGTAATTATTGCCTGCAGGTCAATTGTAAAGAATACTTAGTATTTTATTTCACCGAAAGGAAGCTAAAGTGAGTTTATTTGCCCTCGTATGACCTAAAATAGCTTAGCATCAATCATAAATGATGTCATTATTCCAAAAACAAACGATTTTTGGAAAGATGTTTTGCATGCATGGGGGCATTTTATAAAACAAAAAGGAAATATTGTTACAAGTCAATCTGAAATCCTTTCTCAATCAATATGGCGAAATGACAATATAAAAATAGAGCCACTGGCTCTGAAGCTCATCAGGAATCATGTTATTAAATATCCCTACGGAAAAGGTTAAGATATCACATAATAAGTCATTGCTCAGTCATCAAATTTATTATCAAAATTGGTTACATATCAATCCATATTCATTATATGTAATGTAGACCTTTGCAGTTTAATGTTTTACTTCCTATTTTTATCCTGGAATTATCAACATTTATTACATAATGAAAAAGAGCCCCTATTTGTTTCTAAAAATCCTGTTTCTCATAGGCTCATAGTTTCATAGGATCCTTTTCAATATTTAATTAATAAATTCTATTGAGCATCTGAGTGTAAGACTAAATCAGTAACACAGTAGAGAAGTAACCTGAAACCTCCGTGTATTAGCTAGCTGCTGTTTGCATCTCTGCCAGGGAGTGGTCACTCCCCAGGTCAACACCTGCAATTACACAACATGCAGACCCTGGACTCACAGCCAGTAAATTATATATTTTTAATTTTGTTTTCCCCATCTTTATTTATTTTTCTTTATTGGAAAAGAAGATGTGGTATCACAAACTCGTGTAGCTAATTTTAATAGTCTTATCTTACTTCAACACCAGTCATATTTAGTTCACATATCTAATGTAAAATAAAACATTTCTTAACCCTTTTTAATTTTTTTCCTATGCATCCTGTCACAATATTCAGTTCACAGGTTATTCAATAGTTCTTATTTCACATTGATTACATCAAACATGTCCATAATGTAGTATTACTCTTAAGCTGACATATGAAGTGCACATAAAATCTCATTATCTTCACAGTTCATTAACACAGCTGTTTTAAGTGATTACCCCTGTGATCCATATTTGGGGTCACAAGATCACCAAATCCACAATTTAGAATCCCCATTGGCCAAAGAGTCTGTACATAGCATTTCAGCCTTCTAGAGCTTTTTGGACTGGAGAAAAAGATGAAAAAATGATTTTTAGGTTGTGACCTGTGTGGCCCTTATTTGGGGTCACAGGGTTACTAAATCTACAATTTAGAATTCCCATCAGACAAGGAGTCTGTACATAAATTTTCAGCTCTCTAGAGTCATTGGTTCTGGAGAAGAAGTCGAACAAGTGAAAAGTTTACGGACGGACGGACGGACGGACGGACGGACGACATCCCATGCCATAAGCCCATCGGGCCTTTTAGGCCTGATGAGCTAAAAATAGATAAAAAGGTAATAAATAACAAAAATATGTCAAAATCGGGTATTTATTTTATCAATGATATCATAAACTCTGACGACACCTTTTTCAAATATGAGGAAAAAATATCAATGTAAATTAAATTTTCTCGACTACGGTGGTATACTACATTCAATAAAATCATATACAAAGGAAAGAACAATGTTACCAATAGTAAGCTAGAATCCCGATTCATTCCTTATTTAATTGAAGATGTTATAAAAAAGAAAAAGGGATGTCGAGTTTTCTATGATATATTAATACAAAAAACACCAAGTCACGAAAATCAAAATAAATATAAACGGAAATGGGAAAGAGATCTGCAATGTTCACTAGACGAAGATGAATGGATAATTACATGAAATGCCTTTTGCATCTAATCTATACTCAAAACTTATGTGGTTTCAATCCTCCGTTTTACATAGAATTCTACCGACAAATGATCTCTTACATAAGATGAAATTAAAAGATACAAATATATGCAATTTCTGTGAGAAAGAAATTGAAACAATAACCCATTTATTATTTGATTGTCAATATGTTACAAGTATTTGGATAAAGATCAAAGAGTGGTTAGAGGAAAAAAAACAAATGGAAAACTTGAATTCACAAAATGAAACATTTATCTCGGGTATCCGGAAAACAGAAATAAAGTACTTAACATGATAATAACCATCACGAAATATATCTTCAAATCCAGCCATATTGGAATTAAACCTTCCTTTAGCTACATAAAACAAGATCTCAAAACCGCATACAATGTTGATAAATACAACTCATACTCAACCTGTAATTACACCAAATTTATGAAATTTTGGTTAAGTTGTCATTTACTGTTTTAATTGATTAGACCTTGTCTCTAGTATTGATACCTCCTTTTTGCCAATAAGGAGAAAAAATTAGAAAATGATAATGCTTACTGTATCCAATACCAGCTTGTCAAATGTATAGAAAAAAAACCCACATTGTCCTTAATCATGTCGTTGTATACATTGATCTATGTTATGTAAGTCTTTCATGCCATGTACATGTACAACAAAAATTAAAAAAATAATAAAAGCTACTTGAGCACTACTTGAGCGCTACTTGAGCGCTACTTGAGCGCTACATTGAGCAATTATAAGCGCTCGCTGTTATGGAACGGAGCCCTTGGCAACCTCACAACAAATAGACATCGCCATTGACGAGTCACGTTATAACATGTGTCTATATTGATTCACGATGATATATCAAACTACGAATTACCAATCCTACATACAATAATAATGATGAGTTTTACGTCAAGTATCCATCTCTTGCGAGTTGCTCACCGATTTTATTACCCTGAAGGATTGTACTTTTTCAAAGCTGCTTGCCTGCGCTGGGAGTCCATTTCGGACAGTACACCCGTATAATCAGGTACCCATTGTACAGCTGGTAGGACTGAGTGCAATGTGGATGAAGTGCCTTGCCCAAGGACACAACACAGCTTTCGACCCAAGTCACAAATCTGTTGTGTCTCCATTTAGTTTGGCGTGAGAGGCAGACACGCTAACCACTACACCACCGTGTTTTCAGAAACATACAAACATTACCAACTACAAGTGGAATGCCTGTCAGCAGTATCGCGCTTGAAAGTTACTCGAGTACAGTGTAATGAAATTGTGTCGTTGATTTACACAAGCAATCGATAAAGTTAAAACAATGATACAATATTAAGAGGCAAACATAAACACGTTTATAATATAAAATGGATATAACTTTCAGACAATACCTTAAGCAGTCCTCATCAAATACACGTTCTGGATCCTAGCGATCTATCCGTGTTATTCAATCTGGCCCCTTTGTTGCACAGTAAGCGCAAATACATTGATCTTCTCTCATGAAGGTTTCGTGATGCGGGATGGTCACGTGACTTACCTGCACAGGTAGACAGGTGAACAGCTCGCGACAAAAATATCATATGGTTGAATAAAAACAGCGTCCAACAACAATTTGATCATACAGGACGTGTCAGGAGAGTGTAGAGGTACCCTAGAGCCGATATGGGTGTCGGTATTGAAACTTGGAGGAGAGTTATAGGCGGTTTTTTGCCAAACAGGGTGAGACACGTTTTTGATTGATTGAAACATATTTAAATCATTCAAGAAATGGATTGGGCACAAGTTATCCAACTTAGAAAAGCCCTCTCCAGATAATTACATGATTCTTCTCACAACAATATGCAACAAGAGACGGACAGGCAGTCAGGATATGTACAAAATAAGTCAGAGAAAACGTTTAGTTTGAGCAATGCAAATATGTACAAATTTGAAAACATTCTGATTTTCACAAATAGAGAGACCTGCATTGCCATGTAAAAGAAGACTAATATTAATAAAAGCTCTGTTTCTGACAATATTATCTAATGAAATAAACATATTTTGTCTTTGAGTATTATACAAAGATACAAAGGACATTCAAGGAAGTAATGAAATACATGTTCACAGTTGTGGCCACATTGACAACATGCATTATTTCTTACACTTATTTGAAATAAATCGTAATTAAGTGAGCTCTTCATATATCTTAGTCTTGTGTGTAAGATATTTAGTTTTCTAATTCCGTAAGAAAAGTATACAGGTGCACATTTTACTTTGAATTGAATATTGGATTTAAAACACGTTGTTTATTCCCCGTTATAAGGCTACCGCATGGCACTCGTTTAACGCTGCGGCTCGCCGTGCTCATGTTCACTCTCATGTCCGTCGCGGGAGACGTTGAGTCCAACCCGGGTCCACCGAAGCCTAATGGCAGGGGACCCGGTTCACAGGACAGAATGCAAACCAGGTTGTCTGCTAATAATGTCAACAGGTTAATTTCTCCTGAAACCGAGGATCTCGGTTCAACGCTCAAATTAATTCAAAGTGAACTTACATCCCTAAATGACAAATTTGATCGCTTCGTTGGGGATTTTAACGATCAAATAGGTGTTAAATGATAGGGGAAAATAGGGAAAATGATTCTCTACGTGAACGAATGACGTTTTTTGAAACAAAAACGGATAAATTAGAGGCCCGATCCAGACGAAATAATGTAATTATTCATGGAATCCCAGAAGAAAAGGGTGAGACATGGCAGACTGTTGAAAACAAAGTCAGAGATTTTCTTTCCGATAAACTAGATATTGATGATGGTTCAATATTACTCATTGATAGGGCGCACCGTCTATACAGCAAAGCAGGTGTGAGACCAGTTATTGTCCGTTTTTCTTTCTACAAAGATAAGGAAACGGTAATGGAAGGGGGGCGCCGCAAGCTAAAGGGGGACACAGTGAATAGAGTTTCTGAGGATTTTACAGAACATACTCGCTAGATTAGCTGCCGGCCGTTCAACAAAATGAAGCGCTTCGTAGCGCTCATTGATTGCTCAATGTAGCGCTCAATGAGCGCTTCTTCTCTCTTGAACGACACAGTGCAATTTCCTTGAAGTTTGCTCGCCTTGCTACGTAGCGCTACATTGAGCAATCGCGTTCAAGAGAGGTTTAAAAGTAATCGCTAATTGAGCGATTACTTTGAAACCTATCTTGAACACGGCCCTGGGCTGTTGTTTCCATTTATGCGCCAGGCAAGAGACAACGATAAGGTGGCTTTTCTGAGTTATGACAAGCTTGTGGTTAACGGCGACGTCTTTGTGTTTGACGTGGAGAGTAAAGACATACGGCAGATTGGCAGACGTAAGAACTGGAGGGGTGGGAGTCTCCCTCAGCAACACAGCAAGGACTTCCATCAGCCAGCTCCACGCACAGTATGTCGTCTGCTACAGATCTCCACCAGTCGGACTACCTACACGACGCGTCGTCTGCTCTCCAGCAGAATGGTTCCCTACACAGCACGATGTCTGCTTCTGGGTCCGGGTAGGATTTCGGCGGTGGCCCCGTTGATGATCAAATTGATAATTACGAGTTGAGTATTTCAAATCTTCTTAGATTTTGTACTTGGAATGTTTGTGGCTTAACTACTAAAATATAATATCCAGACTTCATAACTTTCTGTCAGAATCATGATGTATTCAGTTTTATCGAGACAATGTCTCCTGATTCACAACTACTCTTAGATACAACTTTCAGCGATTATAATAACTTTGTTTGTGACGCCAGAAGGCGACAGAACGTTGGTAGGTATTCTCGTGGGTTATCAGTTTCTATCCGGACGAATATTTCTTCTTTTTTTTCAGAGGGTTTACGCATGCTGGGAGAACTGCATTTTCTTCAAACTGAAAACTGATGGGGCACACCATATATTTGTCGGATTTGTCTTTATCATCCAAAACTGGTTCCAATAGTAGATATCGCTTGATCTCACGTAGATATCGCTACAATCAAATCGTCATAATCCTATTACATCATCAGTTAATGACATCACAGGGCTTTGACATCACTGACAACACTGCTAACAATGCTATGACGTCACAAAGTTGATGACGTAACAATGCTATGACGCCATAATGCTGATGACGTCACAATGCTATGACCTCACTGAGATCACTGCTCAAGAAGTTCAATGGCAGTCTTGTTTTCATTCTTTTGCTAATAATTGTTGAAGAATGATTTTGAATGATAAATAAAATCTCACCCTCGTGTCTTCTGATATCAAATATATCAACACTCGTTGATTAAAGTAAAAATATCCTCGGCAAGCCTCGGATATTTGTAACTTTAATCAACTCGTGTTGATATATTTGATATCAGAAGACACTTGGGTGAGATTCTCTATATATCCACCCAGAGAGATCGCCGGAATATCTCAACTCAGAAGAAAATGGTATAGACATTTTGGAAAATAAACTCTCACAAGTAATGTATGATTATGGCGATGACATTAAGTTTGTGTTGTTCGGCGACTTCAATGTGAGAACTGCCAAAGAACTTGATTATATAGCAAATGACGATACAGACTATATTCTTGTTGGTGATGAGTATGCACATTATCATTTTGCTATGTTGCGTAATTCATATGACACTGTCAAAAATGTATATGGTAAATGTCTTCTGGATCTGTGTAAGTTAATGAATATTCATATCGTGAATGACAGATATTTGCCTGATATTCCAGGAAATTTAACATATGTCTCAAACACAGGCTGTAGCACTGTTGATTATGCTATCATTTCGTCTGATCTGTTCACTCATGTTGAGAGTTTTGAGGTTAAGGTTCGCACTGAGTCCGATCACCTTCCGATCGTTTGTGTATTACACGATGTTATTAATTCCAAAAGAAGCGATGAGAATGATGCGACGATGCCATTATACAAATCTGTTGGTTTCAAACTCCATGAGGAACATAGAGATTCTTTAAATTACCATCTAATTGATAACATAAAGAGTGGTTTTCTGAAAGAGTTTAGTGAATTACTTCAGACTGATATTAACTAACGCAGCTATCTCTAAGCTTACGCACCTGCTACAACTAGCCGGCGATCAAGCTGGAGCTGTGAAGTTTGTAATACCAAGTCGGCGACAGTTTCGTCAACCTCCTTGGTTTGATCAGGAATGCAAACAAATTAAAATCTGAAAAATACAAGCTTTGAAATCGTTTTCGAAGACATAAATGTGTTTCAAAATGTTGATGCATATGGTGAATGCTAAACGCATCTTTAAAAATTGTGTCAAATTAAAACAAAATAAATATTTAGCTGAGGCTGCAAACGATATAAAGATCGCTGCAGCAAATCCTGACAGTAAGATATTCTGGAGCACTCTGAAAGACTGAAACGTCACCTGAAGAAATCAGTTGTTAATGAGAGTATCTCACCATATCAATGGTTTCATTATTTCAAAGATCTCCTCTCTTGTAAAGAGAATAGATTGCTCTCTGAATTCGATAAATCTGTCTACGATTTTGTCTTAAGTCATAAATGTCTTGACTGCGAGGATTTTTCATTTTCTGATGATATATTGTCAACCTCGATTACTGATTAAGAGGTAGTAAAATCTGTAAACGAGTTGAAATAGAGTAAGGCGGCGGGGCGTGACGGTATCCCTCCCTCGTTTTATGAATCAGCACTCTTTTCCTTGGCACCTTATCAAAAAGATTTATTCAATACCGTACTTGATAGTGGTACATTCCCTTATATTTGGAATATAGGCATGACTGTTCCTTTCTTCAGACCCATTTAATCACCGAGGGATATCTCTTAAACATTTCCGGAAAGCTATTTGCTAATATTCTAGAAAGGCGTTTACGCGCCTGGGTTGATATAAATGAATTGTTGGATGAATCTCAAGCCAGTTTCAGACCGGATTATAGTACTGCTGATAATTTATTTGTACTACAATCACTATGTACGAAATACCTATCTAAACCAAAAGGGATATTTTATTTCGCTTTCATCGATTTTAGGAAAGCTTTCGATGTTGTCGATCGTTAAAAAAATATTATTTATGTTGCATACAAAAGGATGTCATGGGAAAATGTATATTATTTTAAAAAGTATGTATGAATCTGTTTCAGCGTGTGTTAAAACTAACGCAGGCATTACCGAAACGTTTGATACTGCAACAGGGGTGAGGCAAGGCTGTGTCCTTAGCCCTCTGTTGTTCATCTTTTATATAAACAAACTTGTGATTAACTTGTATGAATCATGTCATAATGGAGGTTTTGTCACTCCGCAAATCAAAGATTTACTCTTACTGTTGTTTGCAGACGATATAGTTATGTTTTCATTTATGGTAAATGGTCTGCAGCGACAACTAAATATTTTAGAAGCATTTTGTGACAAATGGGGTTTAGACTTGAACATGGACAAATCTAATATTGTTGTTTTTAGAAACGGGGGAATTGTGGCTAAAAGGGAGAAATGGATATTCCGCTGCAAACCAATGAACGTAGTCACTTATTACAAATATTTGGGCATTTTATTTTCAAGTCGACTATGCTGGTCCATGGCATGTGAAACCCTCGCCGCACAAGCTAAAAAGGCACTTTTTCCGATTTTAAAACTTTTCAAAGTAAATAAGTTTATTACTTTTGATATTGCTTGCTTACTTTTTGACTCCAAAATATCACCTATTTTGCTATATGGATCAGAAATTTGGGGAGCAAATTATTTTGTAGTTATTGAAGCTGTTCACACGTCAGTAGGTAATAAATGCTAGGTGAATCGACCATCCGTATGGTTCAAACCAAACAAACCATCCACGAACTCTGACCCCGACACCTACGACCCCGGCACCTACGTCAGAGACCTTATCTGTACATGTATATGTAGGTAGGTCTTAGAATCGATTTTGGATTTGACAGTATTTACTTTGCAATTAAGGTTGAGATATGACACGAGACCAACAGATTAAAATGGAAATAGGTCGATTCATTTTTGCCTATGTGAATATTATATTATGTGTTGAATATTTTGGACTATGTGAAATATTATTTCTGTGTTAAATAGCAATGTGCAATATGCAATGTGCAATGTGCAATGTGCAATCTCGGAACCCGGAAATAATGTA
Source organism: Gibbula magus (assembly GCA_936450465.1). NCBI lineage: Eukaryota > Metazoa > Mollusca > Gastropoda > Trochida > Trochidae > Gibbula > Gibbula magus. Next base: position 51,780,655 of record OW388302.1, read on the forward strand.
AATAGATAGATGACGTCACATGGAAATAGGTCGATTTATTTTTGCCTATGTGAATATTATATTCTGTGTTGAATATCTGGACATAACAATGAGTTTATTATCCCAAGGAAATAAATTGTTTATAAAGTAGCAGTAAAGTGATGATCATCTCATGCTCCTTGTGCAATGTGCAATGTGCAATATCAATTTCTGTTAGAGTTTAGTGAATTACTTCAGACTGATATTAACGCAGCTATCTCTAAGCTTACGCCCCTGCTACAACTAGCCGGCGATCAAGCTGGAGCTGTGAAGTTTGTAATACCAAGTCGGCGACAGTTTCGTCAACCTCCTTGGTTTGATCAGGAATGCAAACAAATTAAAATCTGAAAAATACAAGCTTTGAAATCGTTTTCGAAGACATAAATGTGTTTCAAAATGTTGATGCATATGGTGAATGCTAAACGCATCTTTAAAAATTGTGTCAAATTAAAACAAAATAAATATTTAGCTGAGGCTGGAAACGATATAAAGATCGCTGCAGCAAATCCTGACAGTAAGATATTCTGGAGCACTCTGAAACGTCACCTGAAGAAATCATTATCTCACCATATCAATGGTTTCATTATTTCAAAGAACTCCTCTCTTGTAAAGAGAATAGATTGCTCTCTGAATTCGATAAATCTGTCTACGATTTTGTCTTAAGTCATAAATGTCTTGACTGCGAGGATTCTTCATTTTCTGATGATATATTGTCAACCTCGATTACTGATGAAGAGGTAGTAAAATCTGTAAACGGGTTGAAATAGAGTAAGGCAGCGGGGCGTGACGGTATTCCTCCCTCGTTTTATGAATCAGCACTCTTTTCCTTGGCACCTTATCAAAAAGATTTATTCAATACCGTACTTGATAGTGGTACATTCCCTTCTATTTGGAATATAGGCATGACTGTTCCTTTCTTCAGACCCATTTAATCACCGAGGGATATCTCTCTTAAACATTTCCGGAAAGCTATTTGCTAATATTCTAGAAAGGCGTTTACGCGCCTGGGTTGATATAAATGAATTGTTGGATGAATCTCAAGCCAGTTTCAGACCGGATTATAGTACTGCTGATAATTTATTTGTACTACAATCACTATGTACGAAATACCTATCTAAACCAAAAGGGAGATTTTATTGCGCTTTCATCGATTTTAGGAAAGCTTTCCATGTTGTCGATCGTAAAAAAAATATTATTTATGTTGCATACAAAAGGATGTCATTGGAAAATGTATATTATTTTAAAAAGTATGTATGAATCTGTTTCAGTGTGTGTTAAAACTAACGCAGGCATTACCGAAACGTTTGATACTGCAACAGGGGTGAGGCAAGGCTGTGTCCTTAGCCCTCTGTTGTTCATCTTTTATATAAACGAACTTGTGATTAACTTATATGAATCATGTCATAATGGAGGTTTTGTCACTCCGCAAATCAAAGATTTACTCTTACTGTTGTTTGCAGACGATATAGTTATGTTTTCATTTATGGTAAATGGTCTGCAGCGACAACTAAATATTTTAGAAGCATTTTGTGACAAATGGGGTTTAGACTTGAACATGGACAAATCTAATATTGTTGTTTTTAGAAACGGGGGAATTGTGGCTAAAAGGGAGAAATGGATATTCCGCTGCAAACCAATGAACGTAGTCACTTATTACAAATATTTGGGCATTTTATTTTCAAGTCGACTATGCTGGTCCATGGCATGTGAAACCCTCGCCGCACAAGCTAAAAAGGCACTTTTTCCGATTTTAAAACTTTTCAAAGTAAATAAGTTTATTACTTTTGATATTGCTTGCTTACTTTTTGACTCTAAAATATCACCTATTTTGCTATATGGATCAGAAATTTGGGGAGCAAATTATTTTGTAGTTATTGAAGCTGTTCACACGTCAGTAGGTAATAAATGCTAGGTGAATCGACCATCCGTATGGTTCAAACCAAACAAACCATCCACGAACTCTGACCCCGACACCTACGACCCCGGCACCTACGTCAGAGACCTTATCTGTACATGTATATGTAGGTCATAGAATCGATTTTGGATTTGACAGTATTTACTTTGCAATTAAGGTTGAGATATGACACGAGACCAACAGATTAAAATGGAAATAGGTCGATTCATTTTTGCCTATGTAAATATTATATTATGTGTTGAATATTTTGGACTATGTGAAATATTATTTCTGTGTTAAATAGCAATGTGCAATATGCAATGTGCAATGTGCAATGTGCAATCTCGGAACCCGGAAATAATGTAAATAGATAGATGACGTCACATGGAAATAGGTCGATTTATTTTTGCCTATGTGAATATTATATTCTGTGTTGAATATCTGGACATAACAATGAGTTTATTATCCCAAGGAAATAAATTGTTTATAAAGTAGCAGTAAAGTGATGATCATCTCATGCTCCTTGTGCAATGTGCAATGTGCAATATCAATTTCTGTTAGAGTTTAGTGAATTACTTCAGACTGATATTAACGCAGCTATCTCTAAGCTTACGCCCCTGCTACAACTAGCCGGCGATCAAGCTGGAGCTGTGAAGTTTGTAATACCAAGTCGGCGACAGTTTCGTCAACCTCCTTGGTTTGATCAGGAATGCAAACAAATTAAAATCTGAAAAATACAAGCTTTGAAATCGTTTTCGAAGACATAAATGTGTTTCAAAATGTTGATGCATATGGTGAATGCTAAACGCATCTTTAAAAATTGTGTCAAATTAAAACAAAATAAATATTTAGCTGAGGCTGGAAACGATATAAAGATCGCTGCAGCAAATCCTGACAGTAAGATATTCTGGAGCACTCTGAAACGTCACCTGAAGAAATCATTATCTCACCATATCAATGGTTTCATTATTTCAAAGAACTCCTCTCTTGTAAAGAGAATAGATTGCTCTCTGAATTCGATAAATCTGTCTACGATTTTGTCTTAAGTCATAAATGTCTTGACTGCGAGGATTCTTCATTTTCTGATGATATATTGTCAACCTCGATTACTGATGAAGAGGTAGTAAAATCTGTAAACGAGTTGAAATAGAGTAAGGCAGCGGGGCGTGACGGTATTCCTCCCTCGTTTTATGAATCAGCACTCTTTTCCTTGGCACCTTATCAAAAAGATTTATTCAATACCGTACTTGATAGTGGTACATTCCCTTCTATTTGGAATATAGGCATGACTGTTCCTTTCTTCAGACCCATTTAATCACCGAGGGATATCTCTCTTAAACATTTCCGGAAAGCTATTTGCTAATATTCTAGAAAGGCGTTTACGCGCCTGGGTTGATATAAATGAATTGTTGGATGAATCTCAAGCCAGTTTCAGACCGGATTATAGTACTGCTGATAATTTATTTGTACTACAATCACTATGTACGAAATACCTATCTAAACCAAAAGGGAGATTTTATTGCGCTTTCATCGATTTTAGGAAAGCTTTCCATGTTGTCGATCGTAAAAAAATATTATTTATGTTGCATACAAAAGGATGTCATTGGAAAATGTATATTATTTTAAAAAGTATGTATGAATCTGTTTCAGTGTGTGTTAAAACTAACGCAGGCATTACCGAAACGTTTGATACTGCAACAGGGGTGAGGCAAGGCTGTGTCCTTAGCCCTCTGTTGTTCATCTTTTATATAAACGAACTTGTGATTAACTTATATGAATCATGTCATAATGGAGGTTTTGTCACTCCGCAAATCAAAGATTTACTCTTACTGTTGTTTGCAGACGATATAGTTATGTTTTCATTTATGGTAAATGGTCTGCAGCGACAACTAAATATTTTAGAAGCATTTTGTGACAAATGGGGTTTAGACTTGAACATGGACAAATCTAATATTGTTGTTTTTAGAAACGGGGGAATTGTGGCTAAAAGGGAGAAATGGATATTCCGCTGCAAACCAATGAACGTAGTCACTTATTACAAATATTTGGGCATTTTATTTTCAAGTCGACTATGCTGGTCCATGGCATGTGAAACCCTCGCCGCACAAGCTAAAAAGGCACTTTTTCCGATTTTAAAACTTTTCAAAGTAAATAAGTTTATTACTTTTGATATTGCTTGCTTACTTTTTGACTCTAAAATATCACCTATTTTGCTATATGGATCAGAAATTTGGGGAGCAAATTATTTTGTAGTTATTGAAGCTGTTCACACGTCAGTAGGTAATAAATGCTAGGTGAATCGACCATCCGTATGGTTCAAACCAAACAAACCATCCACGAACTCTGACCCCGACACCTACGACCCCGGCACCTACGTCAGAGACCTTATCTGTACATGTATATGTAGGTCATAGAATCGATTTTGGATTTGACAGTATTTACTTTGCAATTAAGGTTGAGATATGACACGAGACCAACAGATTAAAATGGAAATAGGTCGATTCATTTTTGCCTATGTAAATATTATATTATGTGTTGAATATTTTGGACTATGTGAAATATTATTTCTGTGTTAAATAGCAATGTGCAATATGCAATGTGCAATGTGCAATGTGCAATCTCGGAACCCGGAAATAATGTAAATAGATAGATGACGTCACATGGAAATAGGTCGATTCATTTTTGCCTTTGTGAATATTATATTCTGTGTTGAATATCTGGACATAACAATGAGTTTATTATCCCAAGGAAATAAATTGTTTATAAAGTAGCAGTATAGTGATGATCATCTCATGCTCCTTGTGCAATGTGCAATGTGCAATATCGGAAACCGGAAATGATGTAAATAGATGGATGACGTCACAAATCATGATGCTCCTTGTGCAATGTGCAATGTGCAAAATCGGAAACTGGAAATGATGTTAATAGATGGATGACGTCACAAATTAGATATACTGATGAGATTATGACATCACATACTTTAATTAAAATATTCATAATGGAATGGCAAGACGATAAATGTGATAAACTATTAATAATGATGATAATAAAAATAATGATAAATATTCGAGGTGAATTCATTTGTAGACTTGCTCAAGATAGTGAACTGAATGAATCAAGGGGTTATACAGGCTTGAATATATTTCGCCTTCAAAATAAATTGTGTAGCCTTCAACTTCATCTCTGAATAATCTAGACTTAACTGGTATTAGTAATCCCTAAACATAACCATGGTGAAGAAACCGTAAGTTAATTACGAAAGCTTAAACATTATTTATAGCATGACTGTCTCTGGAAAATGAGTGTCAAGTTTATATCCCAAAACGTATTTGTTAAAGGCTGAAAGTTTACCAGATAGAAGAGAGGGGTTTGTTGGTTTAACCAAGTAAGCGAAAGTCCAACTCGGCTTGTCAATTTAATGTTTGCTTGACTAGTTTCATTCATGGCTGTATGTTTGTCACTCAGAGAGGTATTTAATTTATTCAGTGAATGACTTTTGATAGGTCGCTGTTCTGCTTTTATTGACATAGCTTACCTTTGAGCGAGATGCTATGTATTGATTGTAAAGCATTCATGAGCAAGTCTAGGCACTTCCATTTCGCCCTCTATATACCGCTTCGCTTTCATAGAATAGGTGTATTCGACTTACACCTTGGGTCTATGCACTATATCGGGGTGTATACCCCCTCTCCATACATTATGAAGGTGTTTTATCATTTCGTCATGAATCATTGAGATAGTATCAATTTATGTTCCATGATGATGAAGACTGTTATACATGTATAGATGTATTTCGTTTTGCAAGAACATGTCCCGATCACTCGGTGGCACACAAACACTATCTAGCAGACATAAACTCAATATTCTCGTGTTGTTTCCATAGTAATGGACAGTGTTACCATAGAGTTGGGAGATCTATGGGTAGCAGATACCGACCCTATTATCGATACAAACACGACTCAACAAATTGATCTTCTTCTATGAAAATAGGCAGAAAGCTCTCTCTTCCTTCATTTTTGACAGAGACTCTCAACGTATCAGTCGTGTTTAGTTTACATTCTTATTAAAACCAATGAGATATATTTAAGGAATGTCCGCTTTGCTTTATTGAAAGACTAATATTTGTAGGTAGGAAACTTAAATACAGTCTGCTATTGTTGTCAAGATATATGCTTTAGTGCGTGAGCGAGTTATTGTTTAAAGCCACTTCAGCAGTATCGCAGCCAATATATAATTTAAGCAGGCGAGGTGAGTTATTTGTCACTTGGGTCGGCTTCAGTCAGGTACCCTTATTTCATATACACAGTCGATCGAGAGGCGAATAGGATTCCTCTCAGGGTAGTAGAACTTGCAAATCGTTAAAATGTGTCTAGACGTAAGAGGGATTTTTTAAAATGCTCTTAGACCTGAATGTCTTTCTGTATCCCGGCAAGTAAACAAGTATGTTTTAACTTGTAGATCTTCAGCTCTAAACATATTTTATTACCTTAGACCTACCAATTAATGTAATGAATATAACTAAAACATAAAATTCTGCTTTATAATCATAAAAAGTAACAAAATGGGGTACCCGGCAAGGATCGGGTAATATTCTCGGGTAATCCTGTCCTAGATTTAGGACTCGTGTAACCCTTAACTTAATCAGTATTGACAAGTGTGTGTGTATGTGTGCTCTAATATACTCTAAAGAAGCCTGACAATATCCTGGCAAACCGCCAACATGGGCACTGACGAGTCATGTTTCTAAAGGATTTACAATATATGTCGAGTCTTTAGTTACCGGTTACCTAACTGTTAAAACATTCTTAACTGCAGTGCGATGTGTTGAAGTAAACATGTTTGGAAATTTTCTTCAAGGTCGATTTATTGATTCAATCTTCAAACAATCTTGTGATTTGTTTTCTTTATCTATTTTTTATGTCTACGACTATAGACTAGAACACAGAAAAGTCACGTAATAAGCTTGTTTCGTAGTTGAGGGGTATACAATAGTATTGGGTCCGTTTAACAAAACGTCTTATCGTTATGGAAAATAGTTTTAAGATTTTGTCTGATCATGGCCATGTTTTACACAGTTATTTTATTCAGCTTTTATATTTGTATTAGATATCGATCATAATTGAACTTTTCAAAAGTTCGACCCAAGATTTTCGATTTGTCCAGCCTACTACATTCATTCTTCTCTGCATTGGTCTTTTTAATGACCGGGATTTTTTTTGTTATTTGTTATTAACTTCTTAACATCCAAAACTGTGTTCCACATAATATATCTCTTGTGTGAGATCAAACTTGATTACTCTCCCGAGGAAGATACTGAAGTGTTATTACTCTCCCGTGGAAGATACTGAAGTGTTATTACTCTCCCGAGGAAGATACTGAAGTGTCATTACTCTCCCATGGAAGATACTGAAGTGTTATTACTCTCCCGTGGAAGATACTGAAGTGTTATTACTCTCCCGTTGAATATACTGAAGTTTTATTACTCTCCCATGGAAGATACTGAAGTGTTATTACTCTCCCGTGGAAGATACTGAAGTGTAGACCAGAGCCTGAAAACCCATTAGAGCTACAACCTCATTGCGAACCTGACGTCAACATCAGCATACAACCACCCACAATGAAAGAAGTTGAGACAGCCATCAGAGCCATGAAGAACAGGAAATCCCCAGGCATTGACTCACTCCAAGCAGAGCTGATAAAAACTGACCTACCAACAGCCACAAGAGTCTTCACTAACCTCTTTAAGGAGATTTGGGAGAACCAAGTCATACCACCCGACTGGAACAAAGGGCTAATCGTCAAGATACCAAAAAAGGGAGATCTCAGCAAAACTGACAACTGGCGAGGAATAACACTATTGTCGATCCCCAGCAAAGTATTCTGCATAATTCTTCTCAAAAGGATTGATTGGGAAATTGACAAGAGGCTCAGAAAAGAACAGGCTGGATTTAGAAAGGGCAGGGGCTGCATTGATCAGATCTTTACACTGCGGAACATCATTGAACAGAGTCTTGAGTGGAATGCCCCCCTTTATGTCAACTTCATCGACTTCAAGAAGGCGTTTGACAGCATACACCGAGAGAGTCCCTGGAAGATCTTAAGATCATATGGAATACCAGACAAGATCGTCAGCCTCATGGAGATGTTTTATGAACGATTTGAATGCCATGTTATTCACAACACTGCCCTTTCTGAATCTTTCAAGGTCAAGTCAGGAGTTCGCCAAGGCTGCATTCTCTCACCACTACTCTTCATCATAGCTATTGATTGGATAATGCGCCAAACCACCTCAGACCATCCTCGTGGTATTCAATGGACACTCTTCTCACAACTGGAAGATCTTGATTTTGCTGACGACCTTGCTGTCATCTCCATCATCTTCAAGCATCTGCAAGAAAAGTCAACCAGACTCAACAAGTTCGCCAATGACATTGGGCTGCAAGTAAATATATACAAGACCAAAGTGATGAACGTCAACAGTTCTGCCACAACCCCAATCACCATCAAAGAAGGAGAACTGAAATTTGTCAAAGACTTCACGTATCTCGGCAGCGTCATTAGCAACGACAACGGAGCCCACAAAGACATCAAGGCCCGGTTGAGCAAGGCAAGAGGTGCTTTCAGCAGACTCCGCCCCATCTGGAAGAGCAAGAACTACAGCCTCAAGACCAAGCTGAAACTGTACAACAGCAACGTCAAGTCTGTACTCCTGTATGGTTCAGAGTGCTGGAGAGTCATACAGTCCGACATGAACAAGATCGATGCCTTCCACAACACATGCTTACGGAAGATCTGCAACATCTACTGGCCGAACAAGATCTCCAACACCGACCTCTACAAGAAGACAGGAGCCGACTCAGTATCAATGGAGATAAAGGCAATGAGGTACAGGTGGCTTGGACATGTCTTCAGGATGACCCCAGACTCCATCCCAAGAACAGCCCTCATGTGGACACCACCTGGACGGAGGAAACGAGGAAGGCCAAGAACAACATGGAGGAGAACAGTAACATCGGAACTTCAACAAGCGAAAACAACACTTGCAGAGGCACAAGCACTTGCACAAGACAGGAGCAAATGGAGGAAATTTGTTGCAGCCTTATGTTCCAGCAGGAATGAAGAGGATTAAGTAAGTAAGTGGAAGATACTGAAGTGTTATTACTCTCCCGTGGAAGATACTGAAGTGTTATTACTCTCCCATGGAAGATATTGAAGTGTTATTACTCTCCCGTGGAATATACTGAAGTGTTATTACTCTCCCATGGAAGATACTGAAGTGTTATTTCTCTCCCGTGGAAGATACTGAAGTGTTATTACTCTCCCGTGGAAGATACTGAAGTGTTATTACTCTCCCATGGAAGATATTGAAGTGTTATTACTCTCCCATGGAAGATATTGAAGTGTAATTACTCTCCCGTGGAATATACTGAAGTGTTATTACTCTCCCGTGGAAGATACTGAAGTGTTATTACTCTCCCATGGAAGATATTGAAGTGTTATTACTCTCCCATGGAAGATATTGAAGTGTTATGACTCTCCCGTGGAATATACTGAAGTGTTATTACTCTCCCATTGGAGATACTGAAGTGTTATTACTCTCCCGTGGAAGATACTGAAGTGTTATTACTCTCCCGAGGAAGATACTGAAGTGTTATTACTCTCCCGTGGAAGATACTGAAGTGTTATAACTCTCCCGTTGAATATACTGAAGTGTTATTACTCTCCCATGGAAGATACTGAGGTGTTATTACTCTCCCGTGGAAGATACTGAAGTGTTATTACTCTCCCGTTGAATATACTGAAGTGTTATTACTCTCCCGTGGAAGATACTGAAGTGTTATTACTCTCCCGTGGAAGATACTGAAGTGTTATTTCTCTCCCGTTGAATATACTGAAGTGTCATTTCTCTCCCGTGGAAGATATTGAAGTGTTATTACTCTCCCGTGGAAGATACTGAAGTGTTATTACTCTCCCGTGGAAGATACTGAAGTGTTATTACTCTCCCGTGGAAGATACTGAAGTGTTATTACTCTCCCGTTGAATATACTGAAGTGTTATTACTCTCCCATGGAAGATACTGAAGTGTTATTACTCTCCCATGGAAGATACTGAAGTGTTATTACTCTCCCGTGGAAGATACTGAAGTGTTATTACTCTCCCGTGGAATATACTGAATTGTTATTACTCTCCCGTGGAAGATACTTAAGTGTTATTACTCTCCCGTTGAAGATACTGAAGTGTTATTACTCTCCATTTGAAGATACTTAAGTGTTATTACTCTCCCGTGGAAGATACTGAAGTGTTATTACTCTCCATTTGAAGATACTGAAGTGTTATTACTCTCCCGTGGAAGATACTGAATTGTTACTACTTTCTTGTGTCACGATAAAGGCAAGACTAGGTTGAGCATTTCAAGCAATTGACACGCAATTCAGGCAATTGGCAACATTCGTGAGTATTCTTCCGTGCACGAATATCATATCCCAAGTATAAACACTTCAATGATGTTTCACGCATTTCCAGTACTCAGTCTCGCATTTGGCGCACTGCAAAAGTATATTTCAATCACATGGCCGAACCAATCAGCAATGAGCACGTATCGTGCACCCCTGTAATGAAAGGTGTCCCAGGAATGGATACCCTACATATTCCCAATACCCTACATACCCACTTAATCGTGGTTGTGCGCGAATTGTGCGTGCAATGCGGGGTCAATTGCGTAGCACTTTATGTGCAATTTTGCGCGTCAAATGTGCAACATATACGTGAGATGTGCGCAAATAATGCGCAAACGAAGGTGCGTGTAAACAAATTATATAAACAATGCCACGCACTGAGGTCTTGAAATGTGGATGGAAAATTCGTGCAAGTGTAAACGCACCTTTAGGTTGCGTGATATAGTTAAATACGTGTGAGTAATCAGTGACTGAGTTATATCCTAAAGTGCGGAACAGATAAGGGACTTGGTAAATTGAGACCCAACGACCTGGTAATCTTAAAGTTGATTGATGGAGCTACTCGAACAGAATAAGTATTATTTAAACCTTTCTCCCAGGGAGATTTAGTGCGTCATTGCTTTGAAACTCCTTTGAAATGTTTTGTTTTTTTATCTCTCTTAGTCGTTTTATTTCTTTGGCTGTACAATTGAACAATGATATGAAACAATGTCTCTGCAGTAAATGTCGTTTCGTTATTGAAAAAAATAGTTTTGAAAATAAACATTTTTAAAGAATCTGCTTGTTCCAGATCATGTTTCATACAGTAAATGTATCTGTGCACCCTTCAGGAAGGGGCTTTCTATTTTTCAAAGAATTCATTGTAAACGCAACATGAAATTGTTGGTGTTATGAATTATTTTCCATGGTTATTGGCATGGGTCGAAATAGGTTTTGTCTTTAAGATGCATCGATAGTTCTAAATTGAGGATACTAACGACCATTTCTATTAAAGGACTTAACGATATGGAATGAACGAGCGAAAGCGAGTTTGATACCGTATCATTCAAGAGTTTAATAATTAGAGGTTATAACATGTCATTTTTCATACCATACCCCATATCAGCCCGAGACCCCCAGATCAGCCCGAGGGCCGCAGGCCAGAGGGCTGATATGGGTCGAGGGCTGATATGGGGTATGGTATGACAAATGACATGTTGTAACCTTTTTATCATATATCATACTTTTTGTCTATAGCATGACAAACTATTTACAGAAATATTAAAATTTGATGCTTTCATGCGAAAATACATTATATATAATAATAAAATAGGCCTATAGGCTACCCTCCATTATAAATAAGTCTTTAAATTTTGTTTATGTGAGCGGTATCCCTTACTCAACTTTCGAATTAAAAGCATATTTAATCAAATAAGTTAAAGGCGTCAACAACATCCTTGTTTGGGGGCTACTCTGTCGTGACGTTACTCGGTGTTAGTGTGCCTGTAAGCAAAGGGAGATCACTCTGACCTAACGTCGCCCGGGCTGATATTGATATGGATTTGCGGACCGGGCTGATATGGCTGATATGGATTTTCGGACCGGGCAGCGATATGGGTGCGGTTTCCTAACCTCTATCACACATGCAAAACATCCCATATCTTTGATAGATATATGATAAATAGAATTATTACTCAACTGTGGTGAGATCACTCATTAGATAACAATGAGTTGGTTACACACATGTGTGATACCACCGCGTGCTTCTGTAACGTCATAATCGGCGCGTGACGTCATAGTCGTTTTTTGCTGACGTCATGTACAATGTTAGCCGCGCGACTGCAATAGCGGGTGATCATTTGCAAGTAAGCGTCACTAAAAAACGATTTTATTGCAATTCAGCGCTACTTACATCATTGAGTAATAAATAAAATACTAAACTCGGTCCCGTTTGATAACATGTTTATGAAACTCGTGAATGGCATCGGTATTTAACTCGCTTTCGCTCGTTAAAATACCAAACCATCCACTCGTTCCATAAACATGTTATCAAACGGGACATCGTTTAGTATTCTATATTTATTATATGGAAGGAAGTTTGGTATTCTGTTTATTACTTGCCCAAATTAATTAAGCGAAATTGCAGACAATGTGCTGAAACTATAATGCTACGGTCACACTTACACGATGTCATCCGCGATGTATCACGTGCAACTTCATCTTGATATGCACCTATATGTTCTGGATACACACACCATTCACACTTACAACGAACTTGATGTGCACGTGGCTTTTCGGCGAAGGTCGTATTGAGCTGCGATTGGGTAAAATGATTTGAACATGCTCAAAACTTTCGCGATCATCGGGAAACATCGTGAAATACACGCACTATGCACGTGGTACATTTATAAATATTACCCATACGGGTGAGAAGACGGTGATTATTTTTGTGATATTTGCACATGTGCTTTCAAGTGATTCTCAACGTTGATTGGTCGGTTACCCGGAGAAAGAATGACTATGACGTCATAAAACAATGGTCTGACGCGACGAATTATCTTATGACGTCACAATGTTACTGTGGCGACGGGTCCTTCACAGCGGCCGCCCAACATGAAAATGTAATAACCAGGCGTAATTTGGTCAATTTAATTGCATAATGGGTAATATATAGAATAACCAACTCGGTACGAGTGTTAACGGGAAATATCAACTCGTCTAAATAATGTTCAGAGCCACTCGCTAAAGCTCGTGGCTGAACATTATTTAGACTCATGGATATTTCCCGTAATCACTCGTACCTCGTTGGTTATTCTCTAAGTGCGTACTTTACTCTTGTTTATCGTAGCATTATCGTGAGAAAATTGTTATTACGATGCTCCCGTCAACTGTACGAATAGGAAGTGCTAATTGCGAATGTGTTACGTTCACGAGCAGAGTGAATAGGAATAACAAACGCTTCCAGAGATATCACTATCAGTCGACTCTTGGCGTTCAGGGAGACAGGATGCGTTCTAAATTAGCCAATTCCAAAACGGTTCACATCATTAAAACATTACATGATCCTATCAACAAGAAGAAGAAGAAAGGTGATAAGAAGCGTCCAATTTCCCTCTATGTGAAAGGAGTCGTGAATTTGGGACCTCCTGGGCGGCGAATAAACACCAAGGATAAGACTTAAGGACGTTCCCTATCCTATGGAATAAGCCATAAGAGGACAGAGACTTTAAATTGTATCAGAGACATTTTTCTTATACCGAGTGTCGATTGTGTACTTGTAGAACGTCTTGCTGTGTACATGTCACAAAACAGTTATATATTGTATTTCCAATACTATATGCAGAAAATGTCTGTTGAACCCCTTGCTGTGTATCACTATGACTATGACTATCTGTCATGAATAAATAAGAGAGTCTTAACTATAGCTATGTGTTTGTTCTCTGTATGAACGGTGATATACAAACAGCCAATGTTCAGACCTCGTTTTCATCTGATTATCTATCAGAGATAAGAATGAGAGATTTAATACTCGATGATTACCACGAGACGAGTTCACTTTAAAATAAAAACAAGACAACCATTTAGAAGACATTTACACTATATAACAAACCATGACGATTTATTTCAAAGCGTTACAATATTTACATATTTTCATCTATATTCATGTATTTATCAAGACATAACAAGACAAGACATTGCACATTACTATGGAAACAACACGAGAATATTGAGTTTATGTCTGCTAGATAGTGTTTGTGTGCCACCGAGTGATCGGGACATGTTCTTGCAAAACGAAATACATCGATCTATACATGTATAACAGTCTTCATCATCATGGAACATAAATTGGAACTATCTCAATGATTCATGACGAAATGATAAAACACCTTCATAATGTATGGAGAGGGGGTATACACCCCGATATAGTGCATAGACCCAAGGTGTAAGTCGAATACACCTATTCTATGAAAGCGAAGCGGTATATAGAGGGCGAAATGGAAGTGCCTAGACTTGCTCATGAATGCTTTACAATCAATACATAGCATCTCGCTCAAAGGTAAGCTATATCAATAAAAGCAGAACAGCGACCTATCAAAAGTCATTCACTGAATAAATTAAATACCTCTCTGAGTGACAAACATACAGCCATGAATGAAACTAGTTAAGCAAACATTAAATTGACAAGCCGAGTTGGACTTTCGCTTACTTGGTTAAACCAACAAACCCCTCTCTTCTATCTGGTAAACTTTCAGCCTTTAACAAATACGTTTTGGATATAAACTTGACACTCATTTTCCAGAGACAGTCATGCTATAAATAATGTTTAAGCTTTCGTAATTAACTTACGGTTTCTTCACCATGGTTATGTTTAGGGATTACTAATACCAGTTAAGTCTAGATTATTCAGAGATGAAGTTGAAGGCTACACAATTTATTTTGAAGGCGAAATATATTCAAGCCTGTATAACCCCTTGATTCATTCAGTTCACTATCTTGAGCAAGTCTACAAATGAATTCACCTCGGATAATTATCATTATTTTTATTATCATCATTATTAATAGTTTATCACATTTATCGTCTTGCTATTCCATTATGAATATTTTAATTAAAGTATGTGATGTCATAATCTCATCAGTATATCTAATTTGTGACGTCATCCATCTATTAACATCATTTCCAGTTTCCGATTTTGCACATTGCACATTGCACAAGGAGCATCATGATTTGTGACGTCATCCATCTATTTACATCATTTCCGGTTTCCGATATTGCACATTGCACATTGCACAAGGAGCATGAGATGATCATCACTATACTGCTACTTTATAAACAATTTATTTCCTTGGGATAATAAACTCATTGTTATGTCCAGATATTCAACACAGAATATAATATTCACATAGGCAAAAATGAATCGACCTATTTCCATGTGACGTCATCTATCTATTTACATTATTTCCGGGTTCCGAGATTGCACATTGCACATTGCACATTGCATATTGCACATTGCTATTTAACACAGAAATAATATTTCACATAGTCCAAAATATTCAACACATAATATAATATTCACATAGGCAAAAATGAATCGACCTATTTCCATTTTAATCTGTTGGTCTCGTGTCATATCTCAACCTTAATTGCAAAGTAAATACTGTCAAATCCAAAATCGATTCTATGACCTACATATACATGTACAGATAAGGTCTCTGACGTAGGTGCCGGGGTCGTAGGTGTCGGGGTCAGAGTTCGTGGATGGTTTGTTTGGTTTGAACCATACGGATGGTCGATTCACCTAGCATTTATTACCTACTCACGTCATATTTCTTACAGTCGGCACATTTGCTTCTAATAAGGCCATACTTAGTGAAAAAGGCCGTTATCATATGCATATTGAAAGTCAAATGCGAGTCATAAAATTGTATTTTTATTAAACTTATAAGAATGCCGGAATACAGATTGCCGTATCAATGTTATCAAATGTTATTATCTTTAGATAATCGTGGAAAGCACCCATGGGCTGCCGATGTAAGAAATATATTGTTTTTAAATGGCTTTTCTTATGTTTGGATAAATCAAGATGTTGGTGTATTTTTGTCAATGTTTAAGCAACTTATAAAAGACATTTTTATCCAGAAGTGGTCTGAATCAATTTATTCATCCACCTTCCTCAGCCATTATTCTT
Organism: Gibbula magus; assembly: GCA_936450465.1. Lineage (NCBI taxonomy): Eukaryota > Metazoa > Mollusca > Gastropoda > Trochida > Trochidae > Gibbula > Gibbula magus. The sequence continues at coordinate 51,796,689 of OW388302.1, forward strand.
ATTGTAAATCAGTTTTTGGGCCTGAAAAATACATCAGTTTCCTTAATGATAAATCACTTTTAAGAAGTTTCTGTAAATATAGAATATCTCTACATGCCTTAAAAATCCAGTGTTTTAGGAAAGATAATAATACTCTGAACGATTAAACATGTTCATACTGTTCTTCAGGCCAAACTGAAGATGAATATCATATTCTGTTAATCTGTGAAGCCTTTTCCGAATGCAGGAATAAGTTTTTCAAATGCGTCAATGTTAACCAACCATATTTATAAAACGTTTGATGTACCTTATGAAATCTCATGTAAAATCGTCTTTAAAGTCACGTGACCAACTTGTTCTAATATAATTTCAACTGTATTATGGGCCACTGAGCCTTACATGCTGATCTCTGATGTGCATGATCAAACACGTACTGACTAATATCATTGAGTGAAAAACAGAGAAAAGACTGTGTAAGGCGAGTCGGTTATAAGTTACGTCAATAGAGAGGGGGACACCAATGTCAATCAACAGCACAAGTACACAAAACAGATATTCTCCACTCAGTACGCTAAACCCCCTTCCCCCAACCGCCCCCTACACACATGTCATGCACACTCCTCAAACATTCTTATTAAAACCAATGAGATATATTTAAGGAATGTCCGCTTTGCTTTATTGAAAGACTAATATTTGTAGGTAGGAAACTTAAATACAGTCTGCTATTGTTGTCAAGATATATGCTTTAGTGCGTGAGCGAGTTATTGTTTAAAGCCACTTCAGCAGTATCGCAGCCAATATATAATTTAAGCAGGCGAGGTGAGTTGTTTGTCACTTGGGTCGGCTTCAGTCAGGTACCCTTATTTCATATACACAGTCGATCGAGAGGCGAATAGGATTCCTCTCAGGGTAGTAGAACTTGCAAATCGTTAAAATGTGTCTAGACGTAAGAGGGATTTTTTAAAATGCTCTTAGACCTGAATGTCTTTCTGTATCCCGGCAAGTAAACAAGTATGTTTTAACTTGTAGATCTTCAGCTCTAAACATATTTTATTACCTTAGACCTACCAATTAATGTAATGAATATAACTAAAACATAAAATTCTGCTTTATAATCATAAAAAGTAACAAAATGGGGTACCCGGCAAGGATCGGGTAATATTCTCGGGTAATCCTGTCCTAGATTTAGGACTCGTGTAACCCTTAACTTAATCAGTATTGACAAGTGTGTGTGTATGTGTGCTCTAATATACTCTAAAGAAGCCTGACAATATCCTGGCAAACCGCCAACATGGGCACTGACGAGTCATGTTTCTAAAGGATTTACAATATATGTCGAGTCTTTAGTTACCGGTTACCTAACTGTTAAAACATTCTTAACTGCAGTGCGATGTGTTGAAGTAAACATGTTTGGAAATTTTCTTCAAGGTCGATTTATTGATTCAATCTTCAAACAATCTTGTGATTTGTTTTCTTTATCTATTTTTTATGTCTACGACTATAGACTAGAACACAGAAAAGTCACGTAATAAGCTTGTTTCGTAGTTGAGGGGTATACAATAGTATTGGGTCCGTTTAACAAAACGTCTTATCGTTATGGAAAATAGTTTTAAGATTTTGTCTGATCATGGCCATGTTTTACACAGTTATTTTATTCAGCTTTTATATTTGTATTAGATATCGATCATAATTGAACTTTTCAAAAGTTCGACCCAAGATTTTCGATTTGTCCAGCCTACTACATTCATTCTTCTCTGCATTGGTCTTTTTAATGACCGGGATTTTTTTTGTTATTTGTTATTAACTTCTTAACATCCAAAACTGTGTTCCACATAATATATCTCTTGTGTGAGATCAAACTTGATTACTCTCCCGAGGAAGATACTGAAGTGTTATTACTCTCCCGTGGAAGATACTGAAGTGTTATTACTCTCCCGAGGAAGATACTGAAGTGTCATTACTCTCCCATGGAAGATACTGAAGTGTTATTACTCTCCCGTGGAAGATACTGAAGTGTTATTACTCTCCCGTTGAATATACTGAAGTTTTATTACTCTCCCGTGGAAGATACTGAAGTGTTATTACTCTCCCGTGGAAGATACTCTTTTCTATGTGTCATCACCTTGTCGTGGTGGAAAAGCTTGCGTGCTTCATAGATCCTAAAAGCTATATCGACAGGGTTCAACCAACTCGGGCAGGTTTTAGGGGAGGGGCCAGACGAAGCATGGCATCTGGCCCTCCAGGTTGGGGCTTGGCTTGGGACTAACATTCCCAACCTGTAAAAACAATATCGTTACAGAAACTGCAACAAATTTAAATTCATTAACCCAGGATCTGACAGGAAACTTCAACCAGCCTGCTGGTACCATGACGGCTTCAGACCAAAGCCCTACGAGGGAAGTCAGGAGCCTGACAAGAAGTCTACTGAGACCCAAAACCAATATCCGAATCGGATCATGGAACGTCCGCACCATGTATGAAACATCAAAGAAGGCACAAGTTACTAGAGAGATGGACAGGTACAATCTGGATATTCTTGGTATCAGTGAGTGCAGATGGACTTGTGCTGGCACCAAAAGAACCTCCTGCGGAAAGAGCATCCTTTACTCAGGCAAGACAGATGATCACTCCAGTGGTGTTGCCATCATTCTAAGCAAGAACAGCAGGAAAAGCCTACTTGAATGGGAACCTATCAATGATAGAATCATCAAGGCAAGGTTTGACTCCAAGTACTGCAAGCTTACCATCTTACAGTGTTACGCCCCAACCAACGAGGCAGAGGAAGAAACAAAAAATGAGTTCTACGAACAGCTCAGTAAAACCATTAGCAAGATCCCTCAACATGACATGCTTGTAACCATGGGAGATATGAATGCCAAAGTTGGAAGAGAGAATACAGATCTGGAGGAAGTAATAGGACGACACGGGTGTGGAAACATCAACAACAACGGAGAGAGACTTGTTGACTTCTGTCTTAACAACAGCTTCGTCATAGGTGGTACGATCTTCCCACACAAGGACATCCACAAACTGACATGGTGTTCCCCAACAGGAAAAACGATCAACCAGATTGACCATGTAATCATCAACAGGAAGTGGAGAAGATCCCTAATGGATGTCATGGCCACCTTTCACCATGGCAACGGCTTGTACATCCTGCGGCACGTTGCTGAGTGATGTTGATTCGTTGCAACACCATATACGATCTTGGTGCCCGGCAGATCATCAAGGCGCTTTCAAATCCAACAAGAGGAAACGTGTCATCTACGACAGTGACACCGAGGATGAGGGACTACAGCAGAAAGGTCAGAAAGGTGGTGGAAGTAGTGATCCCGCTGTCCAACCTGCTCCTCCGCCTCCACGCCACTGGCCAGTCACTGACACGGAAGCAGAGGAATGGCAAAACGTAGGCTTGCAACGTATCTGGAAACGGGTCTATACCCTTTATCAAGACGTGATGAGAGTCAAACGACAAAAATACCAGCGACTAGGTCGGACGGCAGAATGGATAGACAGAAAAATGAAACAGCTTTGGGAAATTAAACTGGCCGAAAGTCTCAACAGTATCCTAGAGTTTACCCAATACTTTAAAGAGGCTCCCCTGTTTCTACCCCTTCTCGTCAGTCTGGGCGACATGGATCCGTCAACGGACCAGTCCACCCTCAAAAGTAAGGTCCGTCGTTTCACGAAACCTAAACTGAGAGACATTCTGACTCACCTGGATATGCCTGAAATTGAGAGCGACTCTGACTCGGATATGGCTACCGAAAACGGCGGGGCTAATGCAGATGACGAGCAGAGTGAATAGGAATAACAAACGCTTCCAGAGATATCACTATCAGTCGACTCTTGGCGTTCAGGGAGACAGGATGCGTTCTAAATTAGCCAATTCCAAAACGGTTCACATCATTAAAACATTACATGATCCTATCAACAGCCAATGTTCAGACCTCGTTTTCATCTGATTATCTATCAGAGATAAGAATGAGAGATTTAATACTCGATGATTACCACGAGACGAGTTCACTTTAAAATAAAAACAAGACAACCATTTAGAAGACATTTACACTATATAACAAACCATGACGATTTATTTCAAAGCGTTACAATATTTACATATTTTCATCTATATTCATGTATTTATCAAGACATAACAAGACAAGACATTGCACATTACTATGGAAACAACACGAGAATATTGAGTTTATGTCTGCTAGATAGTGTTTGTGTGCCACCGAGTGATCGGGACATGTTCTTGCAAAACGAAATACATCTATACATGTTTAACAGTCTTCATCATCATGGAACATAAATTGGAACTATCTCAATGATTCATGACGAAATGATAAAACACCTTCATAATGTATGGAGAGGGGGTATACACCCCGATATAGTGCATAGACCCAAGGTGTAAGTCGAATACACCTATTCTATGAAAGCGAAGCGGTATATAGAGGGCGAAATGGAAGTGCCTAGACTTGCTCATGAATGCTTTACAATCAATACATAGCATCTCGCTCAAAGGTAAGCTATATCAATAAAAGCAGAACAGCGACCTATCAAAAGTCATTCACTGAATAAATTAAATACCTCTCTGAGTGACAAACATACAGCCATGAATGAAACTAGTTAAGCAAACATTAAATTGACAAGCCGAGTTGGACTTTCGCTTACTTGGTTAAACCAACAAACCCCTCTCTTCTATCTGGTAAACTTTCAGCCTTTAACAAATACGTTTTGGATATAAACTTGACACTCATTTTCCAGAGACAGTCATGCTATAAATAATGTTTAAGCTTTCGTAATTAACTTACGGTTTCTTCACCATGGTTATGTTTAGGGATTACTAATACCAGTTAAGTCTAGATTATTCAGAGATGAAGTTGAAGGCTACACAATTTATTTTGAAGGCGAAATATATTCAAGCCTGTATAACCCCTTGATTCATTCAGTTCACTATCTTGAGCAAGTCTACAAATGAATTCACCTCGGATAATTATCATTATTTTTATTATCATCATTATTAATAGTTTATCACATTTATCGTCTTGCTATTCCATTATGAATATTTTAATTAAAGTATGTGATGTCATAATCTCATCAGTATATCTAATTTGTGACGTCATCCATCTATTAACATCATTTCCAGTTTCCGATTTTGCACATTGCACATTGCACAAGGAGCATCATGATTTGTGACGTCATCCATCTATTTACATCATTTCCGGTTTCCGATATTGCACATTGCACATTGCACAAGGAGCATGAGATGATCATCACTATACTGCTACTTTATAAACAATTTATTTCCTTGGGATAATAAACTCATTGTTATGTCCAGATATTCAACACAGAATATAATATTCACATAGGCAAAAATGAATCGACCTATTTCCATGTGACGTCATCTATCTATTTACATTATTTCCGGGTTCCGAGATTGCACATTGCACATTGCACATTGCATATTGCACATTGCTATTTAACACAGAAATAATATTTCACATAGTCCAAAATATTCAACACATAATATAATATTCACATAGGCAAAAATGAATCGACCTATTTCCATTTTAATCTGTTGGTCTCGTGTCATATCTCAACCTTAATTGCAAAGTAAATACTGTCAAATCCAAAATCGATTCTATGACCTACATATACATGTACAGATAAGGTCTCTGACGTAGGTGCCGGGGTCGTAGGTGTCGGGGTCAGAGTTCGTGGATGGTTTGTTTGGTTTGAACCATACGGATGGTCGATTCACCTAGCATTTATTACCTACTCACGTCATATTTCTTACAGTCGGCACATTTGCTTCTAATAAGGCCATACTTAGTGAAAAAGGCCGTTATCATATGCATATTGAAAGTCAAATGCGAGTCATAAAATTGTATTTTTATTAAACTTATAAGAATGCCGGAATACAGATTGCCGTATCAATGTTATCAAATGTTATTATCTTTAGATAATCGTGGAAAGCACCCATGGGCTGCCGATGTAAGAAATATATTGTTTTTAAATGGCTTTTCTTATGTTTGGATAAATCAAGATGTTGGTGTATTTTTGTCAATGTTTAAGCAACTTATAAAAGACATTTTTATCCAGAAGTGGTCTGAATCAATTTATTCATCCACCTTCCTCAGCCATTATTCTTATTGTAAATCAGTTTTTGGGCCTGAAAAATACATCAGTTTCCTTAATGATAAATCACTTTTAAGAAGTTTCTGTAAATATAGAATATCTCTACATGCCTTAAAAATCCAGTGTTTTAGGAAAGATAATAATACTCTGAACGATTAAACATGTTCATACTGTTCTTCAGGCCAAACTGAAGATGAATATCATATTCTGTTAATCTGTGAAGCCTTTTCCGAATGCAGGAATAAGTTTTTCAAATGCGTCAATGTTAACCAACCATATTTATAAAACGTTTGATGTACCTTATGAAATCTCATGTAAAATCGTCTTTAAAGTCACGTGACCAACTTGTTCTAATATAATTTCAACTGTATTATGGGCCACTGAGCCTTACATGCTGATCTCTGATGTGCATGATCAAACACGTACTGACTAATATCATTGAGTGAAAAACAGAGAAAAGACTGTGTAAGGCGAGTCGGTTATAAGTTACGTCAATAGAGAGGGGGACACCAATGTCAATCAACAGCACAAGTACACAAAACAGATATTCTCCACTCAGTACGCTAAACCCCCTTCCCCCAACCGCCCCCTACACACATGTCATGCACACTCCTCAAACATTCTTATTAAAACCAATGAGATATATTTAAGGAATGTCCGCTTTGCTTTATTGAAAGACTAATATTTGTAGGTAGGAAACTTAAATACAGTCTGCTATTGTTGTCAAGATATATGCTTTAGTGCGTGAGCGAGTTATTGTTTAAAGCCACTTCAGCAGTATCGCAGCCAATATATAATTTAAGCAGGCGAGGTGAGTTGTTTGTCACTTGGGTCGGCTTCAGTCAGGTACCCTTATTTCATATACACAGTCGATCGAGAGGCGAATAGGATTCCTCTCAGGGTAGTAGAACTTGCAAATCGTTAAAATGTGTCTAGACGTAAGAGGGATTTTTTAAAATGCTCTTAGACCTGAATGTCTTTCTGTATCCCGGCAAGTAAACAAGTATGTTTTAACTTGTAGATCTTCAGCTCTAAACATATTTTATTACCTTAGACCTACCAATTAATGTAATGAATATAACTAAAACATAAAATTCTGCTTTATAATCATAAAAAGTAACAAAATGGGGTACCCGGCAAGGATCGGGTTAATATTCTCGGGTAATCCTGTCCTAGATTTAGGACTCGTGTAACCCTTAACTTAATCAGTATTGACAAGTGTGTGTGTATGTGTGCTCTAATATACTCTAAAGAAGCCTGACAATATCCTGGCAAACCGCCAACATGGGCACTGACGAGTCATGTTTCTAAAGGATTTACAATATATGTCGAGTCTTTAGTTACCGGTTACCTAACTGTTAAAACATTCTTAACTGCAGTACGATGTGTTGAAGTAAACATGTTTGGAAATTTTCTTCAAGGTCGATTTATTGATTCAATCTTCAAACAATCTTGTGATTTGTTTTCTTTATCTATTTTTTATGTCTACGACTATAGACTAGAACACAGAAAAGTCACGTAATAAGCTTGTTTCGTAGTTGAGGGGTAATACAATAGTATTGGGTCCGTTTAACAAAACGTCTTATCGTTATGGAAAATAGTTTTAAGATTTTGTCTGATCATGGCCATGTTTTACACAGTTATTTTATTCAGCTTTTATATTTGTATTAGATATCGATCATAATTGAACTTTTCAAAAGTTCGACACAAGATTTTCGATTTGTCCAGCCTACTACATTCATTCTTCTCTGCATTGGTCTTTTTAATGACCGGGATTTTTTTTGTTATTTGTTATTAACTTCTTAACATCCAAAACTGTGTTCCACATAATATATCTCTTGTGTGAGATCAAACTTGATTACTCTCCCGAGGAAGATACTGAAGTGTTATTACTCTCCCGTGGAAGATACTGAAGTGTTATTACTCTCCCGAGGAAGATACTGAAGTGTCATTACTCTCCCATGGAAGATACTGAAGTGTTATTACTCTCCCGTGGAAGATACTGAAGTGTTATTACTCTCCCGTTGAATATACTGAAGTTTTATTACTCTCCCGTGGAAGATACTGAAGTGTTATTACTCTCCCGTGGAAGATACTCTTTTCTATGTGTCATCACCTTGTCGTGGTGGAAAAGCTTGCGTGCTTCATAGATCCTAAAAGCTATATCGACAGGGTTCAACCAACTCGGGCAGGTTTTAGGGGAGGGGCCAGACGAAGCATGGCATCTGGCCCTCCAGGTTGGGGCTTGGCTTGGGACTAACATTCCCAACCTGTAAAAACAATATCGTTACAGAAACTGCAACAAATTTAAATTCATTAACCCAGGATCTGACAGGAAACTTCAACCAGCCTGCTGGTACCATGACGGCTTCAGACCAAAGCCCTACGAGGGAAGTCAGGAGCCTGACAAGAAGTCTACTGAGACCCAAAACCAATATCCGAATCGGATCATGGAACGTCCGCACCATGTATGAAACATCAAAGAAGGCACAAGTTACTAGAGAGATGGACAGGTACAATCTGGATATTCTTGGTATCAGTGAGTGCAGATGGACTTGTGCTGGCACCAAAAGAACCTCCTGCGGAAAGAGCATCCTTTACTCAGGCAAGACAGATGATCACTCCAGTGGTGTTGCCATCATTCTAAGCAAGAACAGCAGGAAAAGCCTACTTGAATGGGAACCTATCAATGATAGAATCATCAAGGCAAGGTTTGACTCCAAGTACTGCAAGCTTACCATCTTACAGTGTTACGCCCCAACCAACGAGGCAGAGGAAGAAACAAAAAATGAGTTCTACGAACAGCTCAGTAAAACCATTAGCAAGATCCCTCAACATGACATGCTTGTAACCATGGGAGATATGAATGCCAAAGTTGGAAGAGAGAATACAGATCTGGAGGAAGTAATAGGACGACACGGGTGTGGAAACATCAACAACAACGGAGAGAGACTTGTTGACTTCTGTCTTAACAACAGCTTCGTCATAGGTGGTACGATCTTCCCACACAAGGACATCCACAAACTGACATGGTGTTCCCCAACAGGAAAAACGATCAACCAGATTGACCATGTAATCATCAACAGGAAGTGGAGAAGATCCCTAATGGATGTCAAGGTCAGACGTGGAGCAGATGCCAACAGTGGCCACTACCTAGTTGAAGCCAAGATCAAGCTGAAACTAAGGGCACAGCGCAACAAGAAGCAGCAACAGAGGGCGTTTGACATCAACAAGCTCAACTTGCCTGAGGTGAAGAAGGAATATACCATCGAGCTCAAAAACCGATTCAGTGCACTAGAAGGGGATGACAGCGACAGAAGTGTTTCATCAGTGTGGGAGACCATAAAGACAGCCTACACAGAAACAGCAGAGAAGATCATTGGCTTCAAAAGCAAGAGAGATAAAGAATGGATAACATCAAGGACATGGAAGAAAATCAATGAAAGGAAAGAAGCAAAGAAGCGATTATTAAACAACATATCCCCCAGACTACAGGAAAGAGCACAAGAGGAGTACAGGGCCAAAGACAAACAGGTCAAGAAGAGTGCCAGAAGGGACAAGAGATGCTACGTGGAGGATCTAGCAGCAGAGGCAGAGAAGGCCGCAAACAAGGGAGAGTTGAGCAGGGTATATAAGATCACCAACACTCTGTGTGGAAAAGGCCGAAACACAACATCAGCTCCAATCAAAGACAAGACAGGGAAGGTACTCACAACCGAGATTGAGCAAGCCGAGAGATGGGTACAACATTTTGAAGAGGTACTCAACAGACCAGAGCCTGAAAACCCATTAGAGCTACAACCTCATTGCGAACCTGACGTCAACATCAGCATACAACCACCCACAATGAAAGAAGTTGAGACAGCCATCAGAGCCATGAAGAACAGGAAATCCCCAGGCATTGACTCACTCCAAGCAGAGCTGATAAAAACTGACCTACCAACAGCCACAAGAGTCTTCACTAACCTCTTTAAGGAGATTTGGGAGAACCAAGTCATACCACCCGACTGGAACAAAGGGCTAATCGTCAAGATACCAAAAAAGGGAGATCTCAGCAAAACTGACAACTGGCGAGGAATAACACTATTGTCGATCCCCAGCAAAGTATTCTGCATAATTCTTCTCAAAAGGATTGATTGGGAAATTGACAAGAGGCTCAGAAAAGAACAGGCTGGATTTAGAAAGGGCAGGGGCTGCATTGATCAGATCTTTACACTGCGGAACATCATTGAACAGAGTCTTGAGTGGAATGCCCCCCTTTATGTCAACTTCATCGACTTCAAGAAGGCGTTTGACAGCATACACCGAGAGAGTCCCTGGAAGATCTTAAGATCATATGGAATACCAGACAAGATCGTCAGCCTCATGGAGATGTTTTATGAACGATTTGAATGCCATGTTATTCACAACACTGCCCTTTCTGAATCTTTCAAGGTCAAGTCAGGAGTTCGCCAAGGCTGCATTCTCTCACCACTACTCTTCATCATAGCTATTGATTGGATAATGCGCCAAACCACCTCAGACCATCCTCGTGGTATTCAATGGACACTCTTCTCACAACTGGAAGATCTTGATTTTGCTGACGACCTTGCTGTCATCTCCATCATCTTCAAGCATCTGCAAGAAAAGTCAACCAGACTCAACAAGTTCGCCAATGACATTGGGCTGCAAGTAAATATATACAAGACCAAAGTGATGAACGTCAACAGTTCTGCCACAACCCCAATCACCATCAAAGAAGGAGAACTGAAATTTGTAAAAGACTTCACGTATCTCGGCAGCGTCATTAGCAACGACAACGGAGCCCACAAAGACATCAAGGCCCGGTTGAGCAAGGCAAGAGGTGCTTTCAGCAGACTCCGCCCCATCTGGAAGAGCAAGAACTACAGCCTCAAGACCAAGCTGAAACTGTACAACAGCAACGTCAAGTCTGTACTCCTGTATGGTTCAGAGTGCTGGAGAGTCATACAGTCCGACATGAACAAGATCGATGCCTTCCACAACACATGCTTACGGAAGATCTGCAACATCTACTGGCCGAACAAGATCTCCAACACCGACCTCTACAAGAAGACAGGAGCCGACTCAGTATCAATGGAGATAAAGGCAATGAGGTACAGGTGGCTTGGACATGTCTTCAGGATGACCCCAGACTCCATCCCAAGAACAGCCCTCATGTGGACACCACCTGGACGGAGGAAACGAGGAAGGCCAAGAACAACATGGAGGAGAACAGTAACATCGGAACTTCAACAAGCGAAAACAACACTTGCAGAGGCACAAGCACTTGCACAAGACAGGAGCAAATGGAGGAAATTTGTTGCAGCCTTATGTTCCAGCAGGAATGAAGAGGATTAAGTAAGTAAGTGGAAGATACTGAAGTGTTATTACTCTCCCGTGGAAGATACTGAAGTGTTATTACTCTCCCATGGAAGATATTGAAGTGTTATTACTCTCCCGTGGAATATACTGAAGTGTTATTACTCTCCCATGGAAGATACTGAAGTGTTATTACTCTCCCGTGGAAGATACTGAAGTGTTATTACTCTCCCGTGGAAGATACTGAAGTGTTATTACTCTCCCATGGAAGATATTGAAGTGTTATTACTCTCCCATGGAAGATATTGAAGTGTAATTACTCTCCCGTGGAATATACTGAAGTGTTATTACTCTCCCGTGGAAGATACTGAAGTGTTATTACTCTCCCATGGAAGATATTGAAGTGTTATTACTCTCCCATGGAAGATATTGAAGTGTTATGACTCTCCCGTGGAATATACTGAAGTGTTATTACTCTCCCATGGGAGATACTGAAGTGTTATTACTCTCCCGTGGAAGATACTGAAGTGTTATTACTCTCCCGAGGAAGATACTGAAGTGTTATTACTCTCCCGTGGAAGATACTGAAGTGTTATAACTCTCCCGTTGAATATACTGAAGTGTTATTACTCTCCCATGGAAGATACTGAGGTGTTATTACTCTCCCGTGGAAGATACTGAAGTGTTATTACTCTCCCGTTGAATATACTGAAGTGTTATTACTCTCCCGTGGAAGATACTGAAGTGTTATTACTCTCCCGTGGAAGATACTGAAGTGTTATTTCTCTCCCGTTGAATATACTGAAGTGTCATTTCTCTCCCGTGGAAGATATTGAAGTGTTATTACTCTCCCGTGGAAGATACTGAAGTGTTATTACTCTCCCGTGGAAGATACTGAAGTGTTATTACTCTCCCGTGGAAGATACTGAAGTGTTATTACTCTCCCGTTGAATATACTGAAGTGTTATTACTCTCCCATGGAAGATACTGAAGTGTTATTACTCTCCCATGGAAGATACTGAAGTGTTATTACTCTCCCGTGGAAGATACTGAAGTGTTATTACTCTCCCGTGGAATATACTGAATTGTTATTACTCTCCCGTGGAAGATACTTAAGTGTTATTACTCTCCCGTTGAAGATACTGAAGTGTTAGTACTCTCCATTTGAAGATACTTAAGTGTTATTACTCTCCCGTGGAAGATACTGAAGTGTTATAACTCTCCCGTTGAATATACTGAAGTGTTATTACTCTCCCATGGAAGATACTGAGGTGTTATTACTCTCCCGTGGAAGATACTGAAGTGTTATTACTCTCCCGTTGAATATACTGAAGTGTTATTACTCTCCCGTGGAAGATACTGAAGTGTTATTACTCTCCCGTGGAAGATACTGAAGTGTTATTTCTCTCCCGTTGAATATACTGAAGTGTCATTTCTCTCCCGTGGAAGATATTGAAGTGTTATTACTCTCCCGTGGAAGATACTGAAGTGTTATTACTCTCCCGTGGAAGATACTGAAGTGTTATTTCTCTCCCGTTGAATATACTGAAGTGTCATTTCTCTCCCGTGGAAGATATTGAAGTGTTATTACTCTCCCGTGGAAGATACTGAAGTGTTATTACTCTCCCGTGGAAGATACTGAAGTGTTATTACTCTCCCGTGGAAGATACTGAAGTGTTATTACTCTCCCGTTGAATATACTGAAGTGTTATTACTCTCCCATGGAAGATACTGAAGTGTTATTACTCTCCCGTGGAAGATACTGAAGTGTTATTACTCTCCCGTGGAAGATACTGAAGTGTTATTACTCTCCCGTGGAATATACTGAATTGTTATTACTCTCCCGTGGAAGATACTTAAGTGTTATTACTCTCCCGTTGAAGATACTGAAGTGTTATTACTCTCCATTTGAAGATACTTAAGTGTTATTACTCTCCCGTGGAAGATACTGAAGTGTTATTACTCTCCATTTGAAGATACTGAAGTGTTATTACTCTCCCGTGGAAGATACTGAATTGTTACTACTTTCTTGTGTCACGATAAAGGCAAGACTAGGTTGAGCATTTCAAGCAATTGACACGCAATTCAGGCAATTGGCAACATTCGTGAGTATTCTTCCGTGCACGAATATCATATCCCAAGTATAAACACTTCAATGATGTTTCACGCATTTCCAGTACTCAGTCTCGCATTTGGCGCACTGCAAAAGTATATTTCAATCACATGGCCGAACCAATCAGCAATGAGCACGCATCGTGCACCCCTGTAATGAAAGGTGTCCCAGGAATGGATACCCTACATATTCCCAATACCCTACATACCCACTTAATCGTGGTTGTGCGCGAATTGTGCGTGCAATGCGGGGTCAATTGCGTAGCACTTTATGTGCAATTTTGCGCGTCAAATGTGCAACATATACGTGAGATGTGCGCAAATAATGCGCAAACGAAGGTGCGTGTAAACAAATTATATAAACAATGCCACGCACTGAGGTCTTGAAATGTGGATGGAAAATTCGTGCAAGTGTAAACGCACCTTTAGGTTGCGTGATATAGTTAAATACGTGTGAGTAATCAGTGACTGAGTTATATCCTAAAGTGCGGAACAGATAAGGGACTTGGTAAATTGAGACCCAACGACCTGGTAATCTTAAAGTTGATTGATGGAGCTACTCGAACAGAATAAGTATTATTTAAACCTTTCTCCCAGGGAGATTTAGTGCGTCATTGCTTTGAAACTCCTTTGAAATGTTTTGTTTTTTTATCTCTCTTAGTCGTTTTATTTCTTTGGCTGTACAATTGAACAATGATATGAAACAATGTCTCTGCAGTAAATGTCGTTTCGTTATTGAAAAAAATAGTTTTGAAAATAAACATTTTTAAAGAATCTGCTTGTTCCAGATCATGTTTCATACAGTAAATGTATCTGTGCACCCTTCAGGAAGGGGCTTTCTATTTTTCAAAGAATTCATTGTAAACGCAACATGAAATTGTTGGTGTTATGAATTATTTTCCATGGTTATTGGCATGGGTCGAAATAGGTTTTGTCTTTAAGATGCATCGATAGTTCTAAATTGAGGATACTAACGACCATTTCTATTAAAGGACTTAACGATATGGAATGAACGAGCGAAAGCGAGTTTGATACCGTATCATTCAAGAGTTTAATAATTAGAGGTTATAACATGTCATTTTTCATACCATACCCCATATCAGCCCGAGACCCCCAGATCAGCCCGAGGGCCGCAGGCCAGAGGGCTGATATGGGTCGAGGGCTGATATGGGGTATGGTATGACAAATGACATGTTGTAACCTTTTTATCATATATCATACTTTTTGTCTATAGCATGACAAACTATTTACAGAAATATTAAAATTTGATGCTTTCATGCGAAAATACATTATATATAATAATAAAATAGGCCTATAGGCTACCCTCCATTATAAATAAGTCTTTAAATTTTGTTTATGTGAGCGGTATCCCTTACTCAACTTTCGAATTAAAAGCATATTTAATCAAATAAGTTAAAGGCGTCAACAACATCCTTGTTTGGGGGCTACTCTGTCGTGACGTTACTCGGTGTTAGTGTGCCTGTAAGCAAAGGGAGATCACTCTGACCTAACGTCGCCCGGGCTGATATTGATATGGATTTGCGGACCGGGCTGATATGGCTGATATGGATTTTCGGACCGGGCAGCGATATGGATGCGGTTTCCTAACCTCTATCACACATGCAAAACATCCCATATCTTTGATAGATATATGATAAATAGAATTATTACTCAACTGTGGTGAGATCACTCATTAGATAACAATGAGTTGGTTACACACATGTGTGATACCACCGCGTGCTTCTGTAACGTCATAATCGGCGCGTGACGTCATAGTCGTTTTTTGCTGACGTCATGTACAATGTTAGCCGCGCGACTGCAATAGCGGGTGATCATTTGCAAGTAAGCGTCACTAAAAAAACGATTTTATTGCAATTCAGCGCTACTTACATCATTGAGTAATAAATAAAATACTAAACTCGGTCCCGTTTGATAACATGTTTATGAAACTCGTGAATGGCATCGGTATTTAACTCGCTTTCGCTCGTTAAAATACCAAACCATCCACTCGTTCCATAAACATGTTATCAAACGGGACATCGTTTAGTATTCTATATTTATTATATGGAAGGAAGTTTGGTATTCTGTTTATTACTTGCCCAAATTAATTAAGCGAAATTGCAGACAATGTGCTGAAACTATAATGCTACGGTCACACTTACACGATGTCATCCGCGATGTATCACGTGCAACTTCATCTTGATATGCACCTATATGTTCTGGATACACACAACATTCACACTTACAACGAACTTGATGTGCACGTGGCTTTTCGGCGAAGGTCGTATTGAGCTGCGATTGGGTAAAATGATTTGAACATGCTCAAAACTTTCGCGATCATCGGGAAACATCGTGAAATACACGCACTATGCACGTGGTACATTTATAAATATTACCCATACGGGTGAGAAGACGGTGATTATTTTTGTGATATTTGCACATGTGCTTTCAAGTGATTCTCAACGTTGATTGGTCGGTTACCCGGAGAAAGAATGACTATGACGTCATAAAACAATGGTCTGACGCGACGAATTATCTTATGACGTCACAATGTTACTGTGGCGACGGGTCCTTCACAGCGGCCGCCCAACATGAAAATGTAATAACCAGGCGTAATTTGGTCAATTTAATTGCATAATGGGTAATATATAGAATAACCAACTCGGTACGAGTGTTAACGGGAAATATCAACTCGTCTAAATAATGTTCAGAGCCACTCGCTAAAGCTCGTGGCTGAACATTATTTAGACTCATGGATATTTCCCGTAATCACTCGTACCTCGTTGGTTATTCTCTAAGTGCGTACTTTACTCTTGTTTATCGTAGCATTATCGTGAGAAAATTGTTATTACGATGCTCCCGTCAACTGTACGAATAGGAAGTGCTAATTGCGAATGTGTTACGTTCACTAAAAGAGTTGATTCCGAGCATAAGGCGTCTTTAACAAGACACCATTAAGTGTTTACCACGACATTCAAGTGCTCTTTACAAACAATGACTTTTTGGCATGTTTGGTATGTAATCAATCTTTATTTCATACTAAAAAGGCCACAGGTCTATAGCACATACATGATGGATAAATACACACATAAATACGGGTTACATCGATAATACGTTGTTTCTCTACAGCATTGCATAATGGATAGTTTGACTACTAGGCTAATGCTGACAAGAATTTATTATTTAACTGTATTTGGATGGACATAGTAATATTTTAAAATATATTTACAACGTAATGTTTAATACGATGGGCAAATGAGAAGGAAATGATAGGTCGTGAGACGAACATCTAATTAAATCGTCCTAATGAACTCTAAAATTCTTTATGTTAACACATGATAAATATAATTCATCGATTAGATACTTTTTGAACATTGAATAATGCAAACATGTGCTTGATAACGAAATTTTTTCACTCCATGTTTGAAGATAGAAAACTTTAAGTGTTGTAGTTAATGACTGAATGAACGGTGTGTGAAATTCTTCATATTGTGCATTCGGTGTCGACCCGGGAAGTATAAAATATAAATTTCAGAAGTCCCGCCAAATATAATTTCAGTTTTGGGCAAAGTGCCGTTTAGTTTAATAATAGCTGGAAAAGGGGTATTTACTTGTCAAAACACAACCCGCGAGGGGGTGCTTATAAAAGTTGCAGTTAACAGAGTAAGAAATTTTTTTTATTAAGGAAACAGTTTCTTCATTACGGAAGCGCTGAAGGGACATGGTAAAATAATATTTATCTCGTGCGCACGACTTAGTATCACGTGCGCACGACTTAGTATCTCGAGCGCACGACTTAATATCGCGTGCGCACGACTTAGTATCGCGTGCGCACGACTTAGTATCGCGTGCGCACGACTTAGTATCTCGTGCTCACGACTTAATATCGCGTGCGCACGACTTAGTATCGCGTGCGCTCGACTTAGTATCGCGTGCGCACGACTTAGTATCGCGTGCGCACGACTTAGTATCGCGTGCGCACGACTTAGTATCGCGTGCTCACGACTTAATATCGCGTGCGCTCGACTTACTAGCGCGTGCGCACGACTTAGTATCTCGTGCTCACGACTTAGTATCGCGTGCGCACGACTTAGTATATCTTGCGCACAGCATGCACATGGCATCTAAAGGTCGACTTCCCAATAGTCACTTCCGAGATTTACTGTTTCTAGTACACAGTTACACTCTCATTATGTGTATTTTTTGGATACAATCTGATAATATATGAAATATTAATCATTATACTTACAGGTGATCTTAACATTGTTAATATAGAGCATTCGTTTTTTGACAAGAGAGATAGATATAGCCATTAGCCAATAGACAATATGCACTTTAATTTGTTTATTAAGAAAGTTTATTCATATTCAAGGTCTAATGGCCAAAAGTACAATATTACAATTTTCAGTGCACATGGACATCGAAGTGACTATTTACATAGGTAGATAATGCTTAAAAATTTACCCGAGATTTTTTAAGCAATCAGTATTATTGGAAGTTATAAACAACTTAAACTTTCACTGTGATAGATGTGTATAATAGTATCTAGGTAGGAACAATGATTTCCTACTATCGTCATGATATGGACAGACTAATAAAAAGCGATATTCATCTTCAATGACGTCATTATTACATTTTGTACATTTCAGTAGATCAGTATTTACATTTGTATCATATCGATACAGTTGGATATTAAGTTTATGACTCATGAATTTAAATGTACACATATTACGTACAAGGTCTCTATTCGGAATAAGTTCTAAAATGTAAAGCTCTGGTATCAGAATATTCTTGAAGTGACAATAAGTTTGAAGATACGATGATGAATTTAATTTGCTTTGCCATATTTGATACTGAATATCTTTAATTTACATCGTTTTTTAAGACATTGCATAAAACATTCCATGTCACCACAGTCTTGGGAGATCCACACATATGAAAAACCAGTGTCCATCAATAAAGTGCGAACATGTGACACCCAACTGACACCACCATGGTCGTCATATGACTATTAAATAACATGCCTTTGGATGACGATTTGTTTCCATATATAGGAGCCTTGTCCAATATTTAATACATCTATGAAAATAATGAATACATAGTCTCGACTTTCCAACTTCAACAAGTATATCCGATTTCGACACAAATTTACTGACTCCAAGTTATTTCTTAATTCAATTCTTTTATTTCGGTTTGTAGGCCATCGGCCGATGTACAGTGCATATAAACAATACACTATTGTAGAGTAGACGAACAAACTTTGCAATAAATTCATTATGATGAAATAACATGTTTTCTTTGAGCAAGCGCTTCTCGTATGTAATTAGAACAATTTACAAGAGTACTAGTGTTTCTTCAATTACTAGTTAATACATTATGATATTTAGCAAGCAAATTTGCCTGACCATTCACAAGGATATATCTATAGCCCTGTTTATACGGCGAGCGTTTGCATATGACTAAATCATTACACATATGCAAATTTGCTCATATGAGCAAACTTCGCCGTATGGACGCATTTGCACATATGCATATTTTACTACCGTAAGCAAATTTTCCCTACCATAGGCAATTTTGCAACTAGTCAAGGGCAGGTGCAAATGTTTACTTCCGTGAGTAAATATAGTATGTTCACTATTATAGTAAAAGTTTTGTCGTATACAGACATAATGACTTCACACAGGTTGAGAACATATATTAGAGAACTTGAGTAACTCTTACATGTAGCCTACTATTGTTTTTGGGAAATTCTATATATAGGATTATCTCCTTCTTGCACGCGATGACCTTCGAAATCCATCTGACTATCCGATTTTCATTATAATTAGGGCGATCTAGTCAAACAAATGTTGACAGATATAAATTAATGTCATTTAGTAAGTTTACATCTAATAAATATGAATTGGCATGTTTTAGGAATTCTCTATTCATATATCAAAAGAGTTGGAAGCCCATTTGCTTACGCAGAAATTTAACACGTATGAACGCATAGTAAATTTACCTTTACTCACGTGTGTATATTACTACCATAAGCAATATTGCACACGTGCAAAGTTCGCCGTATAAACAGGGCTTTTCTCGTGTAAGGTTAAAAATGTAACATAAAATGTACAGCATTTACAGTCACACCAGGTTCACACATTTTACAAGTCATATCTACATTCGCACCTCTTATATTACAACGCAATGGGGGCGGATTTAACCGCAGTAGACAAATAGTGATTTATCCTACCAAATATACGCTAGCTGTTTATTACAATCAATTATTATGTTGTTAAAACTATATATAAATGAAGATATATCACCGACATCTTGATTGTTCCAAGCAAAGCCAAATCCATAGAAATTTAACAAATATTTAACAGAAGTTACTCTATCAGGTGAAACTATAACTTCTTCATATGTAAATACGACTGTTTTGGATAATGATCCTCGGACATTCTCAATAATTTACACCAATAAGTAATACATCTCACATAGTAATCAACATACATTTTTAATCTCGCACAACCTGCTAAAACTCCATTACTTGAAACCTGTTTTCCGACACCCAAAACTTACTTACAAAAGTTAAAGAAAGAATTATGAACTTTTTCATATTTCTGGTCCTTATAAAAGTATTGGTGCTATTTTGGTACCAAATATCTGGGTAATATGGGATTTAAAGGTCCTTGTGAATGAGTTGAAAAATGGGAAAGCAGGCCTTTTGAGCTTGAATAGCTAATGTTTCGCATGCTTTTGACCTTGCAAGTTTTGAGAAGATTACACCTAAATATTTATAATGTGATACAACATTGACTGTTTCTCCACCGTACGTCCAGTTCTCAATACAACAATGCATGATTTATCCAAATTTAATTGCAAACCCCATTTATCACAATACGCCTTTAGCAAATCAAGCTTCTTCTGCAGACCAATAACAGTGTCATCTAGTAACGTTGCATCATCAGCAAACAGAAGCAATAGAATATATTCTGTTCCATAAAAATACCTCTTAACCTATGAGTCTTAAGGTCGTCAACTTATTCACTAATATAAAAGATAAATAGAACAGAATGCAGCCCTGGCGAACACCTGTCGACGTTTCAAATAATTCCGTTTTAAGGTTAAGTAATCAGAATCGCAAAAAAATCAACTTTGTTTCTTTCTTTAAGATATAATAAATACACTTCGCATCCCTAAACACTTTAATATTATTTTCACATTTAAACAGTATAATAAACTGTATCATACCTATCCTTTGCAGTTAAACATTAGTCAAATATTATTTGCGTATATTTTGATACTCTGGACAAATCAAGAGTACATGGTATTCATTCATTTTCTATTTCGTTATTACAAAAGGGACATAATCTATCAACAAAAGGGATTTAGGCACACTCCATCTTCCTTTTTCAAGCATAAGCATATGTGAACCGAGACGGAAGCGTGCAATTCTGTATTTTTTTAAACATCAATAATAGTTAATTATTTCTCTATGCAAAGAGTTTCCTGAATATGAAGATACAATATAGTTTCGCTCAATGTTAATAATTCATGTTTCCACATTTGGGAATAAATATCCTTAACCCGTTGCGTGAAGTCTCTCACAAAAGCACCACTATTAGTTACATAATTAGCGACCCAAATATATCCAAAACCAAACTTGAAGGGCATAAAGCTTAGCCTATCTCTTAATAAAGTTATCCAATTTTACCATATATCTATCCAAGTACTTTTCAAAATTTAAGTTCATATTACAGATTAATAGCTCTGTCCTTGCTTGTTCTGTCAGTAGTGTAGCAATCGGCCTCAGCAAGACTGCACGCTAGGAAACGCACAATGCAATATTTTAGCCAAAATTACGATTCTTATGATTCAGAATGAGTTTCATAAGATAAAACCTCATAAGATTTTATGGTATGTTTAGTTAAAGACTTTTGAAATTCAATATTGTTTGATCAGATGTTCGATTTGATTTATCTTCTTGTTGGATAATATAATCAAAGACAAATTCATTGTCTAATTGCAAATATGTTATATTATTATGTGGGAAAATGATATATGGGGTAAAACGCCTACCCTGGGCAACTTGCCCCACACACAAGGGCGTTTTGCCCCAGGGATGGGGCAAGAAGGCCGCAAAAGATAAAAGTGTTGGTCTGAAATTTCTCGTAAGTCATGCGCTAAAAACAAATGTCAATCATATAATATTGATTGTTTGCACAAAAGAGATTATTTAACACCGAAAGTGTGAAAATAACCCCAATATATTAAGTGTAGCAAGACTTTATGCTTAGCATGGGCGTCTTGCCCCACTCTCTCCTAATTTATGGGGCAATTTCAGGAATTTAGAGTGTCAAATTCAAATCCCCTTTTAATGAATCCCGAAAGTGACTTTGGGCATTGCAGTCGACCTTAAAGATGTCATGCTGTGCCAGTCTTATTAAAATAAACAGTTTTCGGAGAAAACAAAGTTGCAAAATAGTAAATTTGTCGGGATAAGAACACATATCGTTCGGAGGAATCTATAGCACCAGTTCCTATCACGAAATGAACTTTGTATCAGATTTGATTCCTCGGAACAGGGTCGATTTTAATTAGACTGCATGTTGTGCGCTCTTGATACTAAGTCGTGCGCACGCGATATTAAGTCGTGCGCACGCGATATTAAGTCGTGCGCACGCGATATTAAGTCGTGCGCACGCGATATTAAGTCGTGAGCACGAGATACTAAGTCGAGCGCACGCGATACTAAGCCGTGCGCACTAGATACTAAGTCGAGCGCGCGCGATACTAAGTCGTGCGCACGCGATATTAAGTCGTGCGCACGCGATATTAAGTCGTGCGCACGCGATACTAAGTCGTGCGCACGAGATACTAAGTCGTGCGCACGCGATATTAAGTCGTGCGCACGAGATACTAAGTCGTGCGCACGAGATACTAAGTCGTGCGCACGAGATACTAAGTCGTGCGCACGAGATAAATATTATTTTACCATGTCCCTTCAGCGCTTCCGTACTTCATAAACATCTCTTGTTGAAAAAATTATATAGTGCCTTTAAAGATTTGCAATAAAAAAAATGTAATATAGTATATGGGACTTTGGCAAAAACTTATCAATGATGTGATTTCAGAGAAGATCTTAAAAGTTATTTGTAATATGTATGATGATATTAAGTCTTGTGTTTCATTTGGGGGAAATGATTCTGCTTATTTTAATTGTTGTTGAGGAGTACGCCGGATGAGTTACAGCATAAATGTATTTAGAAAATATTGTGTAATGTGGAGGTTGAAAGAGAATATTGAAAAGACTAAAGTAGTTGTGTTTTGATCCGGAACTGCAAGGGTGAATTTTCGACAATATTTAAAAAAAAATTCAGATAGTTTTACTCACCTAGAAATAGAATTTCATAAGAATAGGAAATTCAATACTGCCATAAAAACCCTAAGAGATCAAGGCCTGATAGCAATGAATTGGTTGTTATTAAAATCACGAAATCTACATTTACCACTTTGTAAATAATGTAAATTATAAATCACCCGTGGATTGATGGTTGAGACAAATGAGTGCATATATGTGAATATGTTACCTGAACTTTACACAGCTAAAGCTCGTGGCTGAACATTATTTAGACTCATGGATATTTCCCGTAATCACTCGTACCTCGTTGGTTATTCTCTAAATCTTACTGACATGTCAACTTTTACAGATTTGAAAAAGATTTTTTTTTTGTCTGCAACAAACTGTTATGAAAAGAAAGAATTTTAAATTTAGCGTTGGTCCGCATAGGAGTTTCATAATTGCTTTTCTTAGTCGTTTTTGCTTTTGCTTCCTTCGGAAATGCTTGGTGGCGACAGTAACAACTGTTACTAGCTTAACTAGAGATGAAACGTCGACATCAATGATGGACCTGTACTGGTATTGTATCATGTAGCCAAGAGAAGTACTACTACACCGTGTTCGCGAACATTTCGCGCACATTTCGCGCACATTTCGCGAAATCCGGTGTACTTAATTCTGCACAGTATCTGTGTCTGAAACCAAAATTGATAAGGAGATATCATGTCGTATAAAACACGGATACATCGTAATATCAACGTTTTAAGCACGTAGCACATCTTACATCACGCGTTGTGAACACGCCCCTTTCTTGACAAACACGCACGCAAATCTGAGTAATAACGTAAGTCTCACGTGATGTGATACATTCGCGGTACATCGTATCTTATTCTTGTAAACAGTATAAAATTCCTTTTACTACGATAATCCGCGCCTCGTAAAAAGCACGTCTATGACATCGTGTAAGTGTGACCGTAGCATAAAATTGCGACGAGTCTGACACTTAAAGTATATAAACCCACGTATATGTTGGTAAATGACCAGATTTGACCATATGAATACGTGCAGACACCTAGGTGCGGGGACAGTAACCTGCAGTATCCGTGGATAAAATACTGTGACTATGCACCCGATCCGAATGGAGTTACTCGCTTGAAGCGCTCTTATGTTTGTAGGGGTTACCGCTTCAAGAGGATGTACGGTATACCGTTATACCGTCCGGTATGAGGGGTTACTGTTTCAAACACTAACACCACTAAACTACAATATTGACCAATCAAACATGAGCACAAGTCAACGAGAAAGAGAAAAACAAGCCTCATGAAGAGCGTTTAGAAGTGAAAATAGGTACATATGTATACTACATAGATTTATTATTAGTTTATTATTATGGAACATGGCTTTGGATTAACCAGCGCATTAAAATTTTACGTTTTCAAGAAACAAGGCAACAGTGAGCACAGCTGAGCTCACATAGTCCAGTTCGTCGTTTGACCCCCTTCAGATAACATTGATCAATATAGTCTTCTCTTCCTCGCTTCAAGCAGGGACCTTATATACATATCATGTTGTGTACGTTTGACCCCCTTCAGATAACATTGATCAATATAGTCTTCTCTTCCTCGCTTCAAGCAGGGACCTTATATACATATCATGTTGTGTACGTTTGACCCCCTTCAGATAACATTGATCAATATAGTCTTCTCTTCCTCGCTTCAAGCAGGGACCTTATATACATATCATGTTGTGTACGTTTGACCCCCTTCAGATAACATTGATCAATATAGTCTTCTCTTCCTCGCTTCAAGCAGGGACCTTATATACATATCATGTTGTGTACGTTTGACCCCCTTCAGATAACATTGATCAATATAGTCTTCTCTTCCTCGCTTCAAGCAGGGACCTTATATACATATCATGTTGTGTACGTATGATCTCATTCTACATATACGAGAATTATCTCCATCGTCTGACGAGTTATGGAATGTACCATTCACTCAACCAGTACAGACAAATCCATTTGGCTTACGAAGTCTGACTTGGAAGACATAGACCAACGTGTACATGAAGACACTACATCCTCATCCCACCTGCCATCGGGAACCACCCCCATTGACAATATGTAGGGTACAACGCAAAAAAAGCTGTTGGATAGGAGTTTAACGTCTGCTTCCACCATTGGTGATTTCGCTATACTTACTTCAACTTCCAAACGCAAGGCATAACTCTTGCCAGTCTGCATTACTGGCTGATTTAACCCTTGCAGTATATCCCTCGCTTTGTTGTGTCAATACAGTGAATAGCTGCACCATAAATGCATAGCGGGCCTGAATTTCTAAACACAGATTTCTTAAGGAAATACTGCAAGGCCTAAATCAGCCAGTAATGGAGACTGACAAGAGTTATGCCTTGCATTGGAAAGTTGTACTTACTTAAGCTGAAAGCTATAAAACATAAAAACATATAATTTCAAAGTGTAAGTACACCTCCATAATAAAATATAAAAAGGTGGTGAGTAAATTAAATGTTTGAGTCCAAAAGACAGCAAGAATTTTTTAATAATAAATTATAGTAAAGATAAGAAGTGAAGAGACATGGCTTGGGGTGTTGGGGTGGGGACTGGGGGTGGGGGTATACCCCAAACAGAAGGCCCCACGGCTTCAACTGAAACATGGAAAAACACTCAAAAAGCGGATCCAAAACCACCAATTTCACTTAAGGAAAACTTTGATGTTTCGAGCCGTATTCCTGACGTCACAGTTTAGCTTAACTGAAAAGGTCGGATCTGGAGCCGGGTTCTGGGCTTGACTTGTGACTTGGTGCATCTAAATCGCAGCTAATTGATGACTTGAAAAACTGCCTGCAGTATCTTGTCAAGACTTACTACGTGACTAACGAGCTGGAAGAAGGTCGCAAGGCCTTCACCATCGTTTTTAACACGACTAGGAGAAAGGGACAGGGACCGAAACGGAAGGCTACTCCTTCCCCGGAGGTCTCTGCACCCGCTCCCACCCCCCCCCCCCCCCCCCCCCCCCCCCCCCCCGCCAGGTCCACCAGAAGGAGGAATAGACGAAGGAGGAAGAGACAGCGAACGGAGACATCCACCGAGAGCTCCAGCCCGATGGAAACGGCTCCAGTTGAAGAGGAAACTGCAGCACCAACCGCTGTAGAAGAAGCCTCACAACCACCACCACCCCCAGAGCAGGGCGCGAAAGGGGAAAGCTCAACTTTCCCTAGACGCACCAGGCTCTCGTCTTCTGATCCGGGACGTCGCTACGCAGACGCAGCTCAGAGACTTGTCAAGGGAGATGAGTACAAGTGCTACTCCAAGTCGGTACTCTACAAGTTGGTAATACCCTCTCCCTCCCAACTCGAAGGAAAAGAATTTCACCTAGTCCAGGTCGATAGAAGAACGTTCTCGCAAGAGGCCGTCCCCTTCAGTCCCCGCGGGTGGTTCAAGTACATCAACATTGGTGCTGTGTGTGTCCACGAGGAGACCTACACCATGAATGACGAGTTCCTACGTACGTATACCACACGGACGACGTGAACTGGCACCTTGCTACGGTAGACAGGGTTAACGCCCTCCTACTGTCATAGTCTCCACCTTCTCTTACCTCCCTCCACCTCTCACGCCTTCACGTATTTATAGGCTATTCCAAATTCAAAATTATCAAAATTTCAAAATTCAACAAACTTTTCGGAAACGGCATTCAAAATTCATCTTCAACCCTTTACTTTTTATTCGGCCCTCCATTAACCGCTACCCGGCGTTTATTTTTGGTAGCCGAGTGGGAGAACAGCTCCGCTGAAAACCGCTCGTTAAATCTCCGTACTCATCATCATCATCATCATCTAAATCGACTACAGTGTAAATATCGTATGAGTTTTTTTCCAGGGTGTATCTCTCAATTCGCGCAGAATAGCTTTTCACTCGAACTGGTATGATTTAGTACATAGTAGCATGTATATGTGGAGAAATTAGAATTTTAAAGGTTTCCGGGAGGCCACGATGAACCGGACATTGTCAATACTGTTGTCCGGTTATTCGAGTTTAAGTAAGAGTCTTTTCACTTGAAAATCATCTAATTCAACTAGTGTGTAACTATCATATGAATTCCTTCCAGTATGTATATCTCAGTTCGCGTAGAATACATTTCCACTTGAACTGGCATGACTTAAAGCTTAATAGCATGTGTATCTTTGGAGAAATAGGAATTGTAAAGAATTCCAGCACTGAAAGAATCAAATTGTCGTTTTGACAACCTTTTACATTGTCAGTCATGGTATGACAATGAGCATTGTCATATTGTACAACTTTATGTTGTTATCATGACAATGAGCGTTGTTAATTTGACAATGAAAGTTGTAAATGTGACATATCAGGCTCAATAGTAAATTTACATTGTCTTTCACTATTATACCAACAACGTGTTTGAAAGGCACGCATCGATGACATTACTTCATTACAGCTGCATTTGATGATACAATGTGCTTGATCCAAGTTGACAAGTGTTCGTTGTCATTCTGACAACCTAAAAGTTGTCAAATCGCTGACGCATGCGTCGTCGTTACTTCCTTTCGCTTCAAGGTCAACAGAAACGTAACGAACTCAACAACGGTAATCAGAAGATATCGAAGATCATAGTAAGTATTGTAATTGAAATTTCTTTCATCCATAATCAATATTGAACAAAGAATACATATGTAAAGTTTCATGAGTTTATTTCAAGCCTAAATAATGTTTATGAATGAAATACTCATGCATTTGACGTGTCCATTTCAAGTTTATGATATTACATCATTTTGGTTAGTTTAAAGGATAATTTTCCTTATATTTAGCCTTATTGAAACGATATTTATGTTTAGAAAACATTGAAGAGGTAAAATATACATTTAAAGTCGTAAAACACTGTCATACGCTTCCCACGATTCAATTGACAACCGTGATTGTCGAATTGACAACGTGATGACAACTTTTTAGAGTTATCTCCTTGTCTTCTCATAAGCTTGAATGCATGTCTTAACTCTTTCAAAGTGTAGGCCTTCTCTTGGGGTGAAACAAATTCAGGTTCAGGTGATTATGCATTTTGTTGTCAGATGATTATGATATGTTTAAAAAGTTCCAATTATTATCATAAATGTCTCAGTTATTTTCTTCTAATTTTCAACTTTTCACCGATAGGTGTTCTTGGAAGGTGAGCTTTCCGTGAGACCACTGCACTTTATAGAAGATTCTGAAGGAAGAACATAGATATCTCTTGGTACTCACATCCAGGCTGTATCTATCGGGTGAGTTGTGATAATAAATTAATATAATAACTTTTTTTTGTTTCTATCTGTTTATATATTTAAAGTATTTGTTTAGTCTTAGTAAGAATATTATAATTTAATAGATAAATAGTTTACATAATTTGTATTAAAAGATGTGATATGTAGGATAAACATTTACACGTTTTTACATCTAAATGCTTTCTATATTTCATTCTAAATTTCCAATACTAGGATTTCACTTCATTTTACAGGTACAAAGGAGCGATCAGACGCGACACACTGGAAATATTTCGATGATAACCACCGTATGTAGAAAGGAACCATCGGGGCATGGCATGGGAGAGTAGTACAGTGAGAGATAACTTGTTTACTCGACCAGAAGAGGGTTTGAGGAAGCATGTTTCTTTGGAGTCACGTGTTTGCAAGATTTACATTGCTTAGGTCGAACTGATTATCTATATACTCACACCTCCAGTTGTGAATTCACCTTGGAATATGAACACTAACATGGACCATTCTGGATTATGACATAAGGATGTGATAATTTCGTTGATCAACTGTGTATGCAATTTTTATCATATAATTGATTTACTCTTTATCTCCTGCTGTTGTGAATAAACAGTCATCAACATCATATTTTGTTTATTATTTTTAAGCGTCAAGTAACTCCAATGGTTAATCAGGATTTGACAATTATTTAGGATCTATTCATGATATTTATAAATATATATTTTGATGAGCTATCTGACAATACACACACCTGAATGACAACCTAATCAGGTTGTCACTAGGTTGCCGGTTGTCAAATTGACATCTTGCATATTCATCTCAGGCACCGTAGAACTACAACTTTTTTATTGTCAAATTGACAACCTTCACAGTTCAGAATGACAACCTAAATGGGTTGTCAATATGTTGTCGATTGTCAAATTGACAACTTGCATATTCATCTCAGGCACCGTCCGACTACAACTTTTTAATTGTCAAATTGACAATTTTTTATTTACAGTGAGTAAGGCCACGATGAACCAGACTGTGTTGAGACTGTTGTCCGGTTATTCGTGTCTTAGAATGATTCTTTACACTTGCAAAATCTTCTAAATCGACTAATGTATAAATATCATATGTATTTCGAACAGGTTTTACCTCACATTTCGCGTAGAATAGATTTTAACTCGAACTGGTATGACTTATTGCTCTGTAAATTGTATATCTTTGGAGAAATAAGAAAATTATATTTTTTAAAGAACCTCGGTAAACTTTTAAAGTTATCATACTTTGGAAGATAATTGTGAAAAAGTTAATAGGATTTCGCTAATAAGATATGTTCCCCAATGCTTCAGCTGCTTATACATCTATGTTTCAGCTCTCAGATGCAAATATCTTCGGCGTGGTGTTTCTGCAAAAATGCACAGGGTTAAAACATTTGAAAACGTTAAAATTTAAATAAGGCGTCGAAACCACTTGACCTACGACTCCGCAATGGTAACATATTTTGCTTGTCTAGTTATTAAGCATATTTTAACATAAGTTGCGAGTCTCTTGTATCTCTCTTGGGTTATTTAGAGCGAAATTTAACATGTCAATATCAGAAAAATTTAAAGAAAATCAAAATGGCGGCTAAACCACGTGACCTACGAATTTGTCATCATCTACGTTTTTGCTTGTATTGTTCTTGTGCATCTTTTGCAAAAAGTTTCAAGTCTCTAAGTGCATTTTAGAAAAATTCCCCATGTTAAAGTTTTTCTTTATTATGACCGGAAATGACTGTACGCGAGCGATTTTATTATTGATTCATAAAGACCAAAGTCCTGCCGTACTTTCCTGAAAAAATCGTTCAATTCGATAGGTAGGTTTTTTAATTATCGCCCTTGAAAGTTCGCCGTTTTCAAAAGTTGCCTGTCTTTGAAAGGTCACTGTGAAAAAAGTATTAGGATTTCGCTCAAAAAAGAACAAACTTGTTATTCCCCAATGCTTCAGCTATATGTATGTAAAGTTTCAGCTCTTAGGTGCAAATATCTTCGGAGTGGTGTTTCCGCAAAGGTACATGGGGTCCGAAAATTTGAAAAAGTTAGAAAATCCAAGATGGCGGCTAAATCACGTGACTGACGACTTCGCCATGATTAGCTTTATTGCTCGAAAGGTCATTGCGGATCTTTTGGAAAAAGTTTCAAGTCTCTAGATGCATTTTGAAAATAATTCCCATGTTAAAAATCGGAATTTGGATTCGAACTGGACCTTTGATGGCTGGTCTAATTGGGCCCAAAAGCTTCGATTGACAAGTTCATAGAAAGGGCTATAAGACTTGTAAGTTTGGTGGAATTATCTGAAGCCGTTTTTGCTGTAGATTGGCCACAAAATTCGTGGAATAATAAAAAAAAAAACACGCCAATAACAATAAGGATTCAGCATAAATGCTGAATCCTTAATTATAGAACGCATTGCCTGCGCTACTAGAGTGCGATCATTAAGATCGGTATGCAGGTAGAGCTTGTAGGCATCACTATGCCAATCACCGTGAAGTTGAATCAGGTGAGAGAGAACTTTGGCTTTAAAGGCCCAAGAGGCGCCACCTCTTCGAAAGCTGTGAGAAGAGTAGTCGTTTGGATCACGACCGGTGGAGGCAATTAAGTGCTTTAACTTAGATTGAAGTTGAGGGTATGAAATGGGGATGTGAGTTCCCTTGCTAGGAATGGAAAATGCTGGGGCTGTAAGAGAAAGTGGGACCAATCGAGACATCCTCTTAAAGGCTGTCACCGGACAAAGAGGGGAATTTGGAATATGTAAGAGAGGAATGGTGAGATGACGTTGGCCAAATTGTATGGTCTTAGACCATTGAAAAATTACTAAAAGGGAGGTAGTAGATTCCAAAATGTGAGCCCTAGTGAGTTGGGGCTTAGAATTAAAAGCCAAAGGGTTTTGAGGTACAAGATTTGATTTCCTGGCCATTAAAAAGAAGGCAAAATATAGTCGCAAGCGACGACAAACGGATTCAGCCGTTTTAATTGTTTTAATTAAGTGTCTAGCATATCTCTAGGAATATTGAGATCCAAAGATTCGTGTTAAAATCTAACAATTGTGTGACTATATACAATGGTGTGAGCTGTACTTACGTAAATAAATAGACCGGAAGTGGTTGTTTCAGACCTATTTTCAAAAGGGAGAAATTGGCGTACTGGTTAGGTAGAATACCATTTAATAATAATGTTTGAATAAAAGGAAAAGAGAACGAATATATTTGAAATAGTTTAGAAATGCACGGACAATGAAGATGTAGAACAGGGCTTTAAAGTGTGTGAAACGGCAGAATAAATGTATGTGGATACGAGCAATGATGTCTCAAATCCGTTACCCTTGGCTGGTTTTAGAATACGCATTGAAGTGTTACAATAGGTATACTGTGTGAAAGACTTGCTTAAAACGAGCGCAGTTTCATTGATAAGTTTGTTAATCAATTGCCACATGCGTATTGTATGAATGATGGACAAGGAACTCTTTTGGCGGATGAAAAAACCACCTTGCCTTATATGGAATTAGCGTACTATGACAATAGTAAATCTTGTTTATGAATGAATGAAGTGTTAATTCGTTGACTCTTGCTACGTTCCTTAATAATTCTCTATTATGTAAAGATAACAAATTGCATACCAATGTCTGTGTGCATTACACTCAATGTGAATCACATAAAATATTTGAAGACCCGAAACTATAGTCCGATTTACATGCACAGATCTTTCAAGCATAATCAACCTAGATTTGTCTGTTTCTTTGGCTGATACATGTGCGTTAATCGTGATGCAGTGTCCGGTTTTCGACCAGAACTACTTTTACATATATATCGTCACTATACTGAGTCGACTGTCTTCAAATTGGTAATGTTCTGCAACATTCAGTACTTCTCGATACAATAGCACCATATATAACAGGCCTGACCCCCAACAACACAATGTACGCCAAAACGAAAGTGTGAATTTCCTGTTGACACATCAAAATGAAAGTCAAATTTGATGAACTTATGTTTAAAACTCATTAGTCATATAAATTATCGTGCTAATGGCCCTTTTTTCCAGTTGATATTGCGTCTCTCTGATGAGATAGTGTTGTCACAGCATCGTAGGATGGTCAAGGGGAAGCAACTCTTCCACATGACGCTTCAATAAAATCGTTATCATATCCAACCTGTTCAAATGTTCAACTTCAACATTAGGAGTTATTTAATGTTACTTGTTATTCCCCAATGCTTCAGCTGCAGATACATCTAAGTTGTATCGCTTAGATGCAAATATCTTCAAAGTGGTGTAACGATTTGTTTAAGTATAGGCCTATTAGCGTAATAATAATGATTCTCCCATTTAGAGTGAACAACAACTACCCGTATGGAATGTACCATGCACTCAACCAGTACAGACAAATCCATTTGGCTTGCGAAGTCTGACTTGGAAGACATAGACCAACGTGTACATGAAGACACCACATCCTCATCCCACCTGCCATCGGGAACCACCCCCATTGACAATGTGTAGGGTACAACGCAAACAACGCTGTTGGATAGGAGTTTAACGTCTGCTTCCACCATTGGTGATTTTGCCGACGGGAAGTTATACTTACTTCAACTTTCAAACGCAAGGCCTAACTCTTGCCAGTCTGCATTACTGGCTGATTTAACCCTTGCGGTATTTCCCTCGCTTTGTTGTGTCAAGACAGTGAATAGCTGCACCAGAAATGCATAGCGGGCCTGAATTTCTAAACACAGATTTCTTAAGGAAATACTGCAAGGCCTAAATCAGCCAGTAATGGAGACTAGCAAGAGTTATGCCTTGCATTGGGAAGTTGTACTTACTTAAGCTGAAAGCTATAAAACATTAAAACAGATAATTTCAAAGTGTAAGTACACCTCCATAATAAAATATAAAAAGGTGGTGAGTAAATTAAATGTTAAAGTCCAAAAGACAGTAAGAATTTTTGAATATTAAATGATAGTAAAGATAAGAAGTGAAGAGACATGGCTTGGGGGGTCGGGATGGGGACTGGGGGTGGGGGTATACCCCAAACAGAAGGCCCCCACGGCTTCAACTGAAACATGGAAACAAACTCAAAAAGCGGATCCAAAACCACCAATTTCACTTAAGGAAAACTTTGATGTTTCGAGCCGTATAACTGACGTCACAGTTTAGCTTAACTGAAAAGGTCGGATCTGGAGCCGGTTTCTGAGCTTGACTTGTGACTTGGTGCATCTAAATCGACTACAGTGTAAATATCGTATGAGTTTTTTCCAGGATGTATCTCTCAGTTCGCGCAGAATAGCTTTTCACTCGAACTGGTATGATTGAGTACATAGTAGCATGTATATCTGTGGAGAAATTAGAATTTTAAAGGTTTCCCTCCCACGATGAACCGGACATTGTCGATACTGTTGTCCGGTTATTCGAGTTTAAGTAAGAGTCTTTTCACTTGAAAATCATCTAATTCAACTAGTGTGTAAATATCATATGAATTCCTTCCAGTATGTATATCTCAGTTCGCGTAGAATACATTTCCACTCGAACTGGCATGACTTAAAGCTTAATAGCATGTGTATCTTTGGAGAAATAAGAATTTTAAAGAATTCCATTAAGGCCACGATGAACCAGACAGTGTTGAGACTGTTGTCCGGTTATTCGTGTCTTAGCATGGTTCTTTACACTTGCAAAATACTCTAAATCGACTATTGTATAAATATCATATGTATTTCGAACAGGTTTTACCTCACATTACGCGTAGAATAGATTTTAACTCGAACTGGTAAGACTTATTGCTCTGTAAATTGTATATCTTTGGAGAAATAAGAAAATTCGATTTGTTTAAGAACCTAGGTAAACATTCAAAGTTATCATACTTTGAAAGATAATTGTGAAAAAGTTAATAAGATTTCGCTAATAAGATATGAAACTTGTTGTTCCCCAATGCTTCAGCTGCTTATACATCTAAGTTTCAGCTCTCAGATGCAAATATCTTCGGCGTGGTGTTTCCGCAAAAATGCACAGGGTCAAAACATTTGAAAACGTTAAAATTTAAATATGGCGTCGAAACCACTTGACCTACGACTCCGCAATGGTAACATATTTTGCTTGTCTAGTTATTAAGTATCTTTTAAAACAAGTTGCGAGTCTCTAGTGTGTCACTGGGGTTATTTAGAGCGAAATTTAACATGTCAAAATCAGACGAATTAAAGAAAATCAAAATGGCGGCTAAACCACGTGACCTACGAATTTGTCACGATTTACTTTTTTGCTTGTACTGTTCTTGCGCATCTTTTGCAAAAAGTTTAAAGTCTCTAAGTACATTTTTTAAAAAATACCTATGTAAAAAGTTTTTGTTTATTATGACCGGAAATGACTGTACGCGAGCGATTTTATTATTGATTCACAAAGATCATAGTACTGTCTCACTTTCCTGAAAAAATCGTTCAATTCGATTGTCAGGTTTTTGAATTATCGCCCCTGACATTTCGCGGTTTTCAAAAGTTGCCTGACTTTGAAAGGTCACCGTGAAAAAAGTATTAAGATTTCGCTCAAAAGAGAACAAACTTGTTATTCCCCAATGCTTCAGCTATATGTAAATAAAGTTTCAGCTCTTAGGTGCTAATATCTTCGGAGTGGTGTTTCCGCAAAGGTACATGGGGTCAGAAAATTTGAAAAAGTTAAAAAATCCAAGATGGCGGCTAACCCACGTGACCTACGACTTCGCCATGATTTACTTTATTGCTCGCAAGGTCATTGCGGATCTTTTGGTAAAAGTTTTAAAGCTCTAGGTGCATTTTGAAAAAAAATACCATGTTAAAAATCGAAATTTGGATTCGAACTGGACCTTTAATGGGTTATACGATTGGGCCCAAAAGCTTCGATTGACAAGTTCATAGTAAGGGCTACCAGACTGGAAAGTTTGGTGGTATTAGCTGCAGCCGTTTTTGATGTAGATTGGCCACAAAATTCGTGGAATAATAAAAAAAACAAAAAAAAACACGCCAATAACAATAAGGATTCAGCATAAATGCTGAATCCTTAATAAATATAAACACCAATAAGTGGCGTCGACTGGGGAATTAAGATCTAAAGCTGGGAGGAACTGGGCCAGTAGGGGTGAAGTGATAGGTAAAGCGTGGCGAGGGTGGTGGAGCTTTAAACGGGAAAGGCCTCTGAACAAAAGTGATAGCTGGAAGCTCTTTAAGCTTGGAAATGGAGAAGAGGTATACAAGTGCAACAGTTTAACACCATTAACATAGTTTTTGATGGAAGAGACTGCATTCAGGCTCCTTGAAAGGAAAGTTATATAAACACACAAAGTATCCAAGGAAACAGGAAGATACTGCAATTGAAAATATGTACAAAACAAGAGGAAGGCCCTCCACTGAACCAGTAAGTTCTGCCTTGTACCCCCTGCATATGCGGCCTTACGGGCTTGACTGGTTTCAAGCTTCAAACGTGCCAGCTCAGAGTCTGTAACAGAATATTACCAGTCGTGAGACATATGGAACAGGGAATCTGGGACAATACATTCAGTAGTTCTCATGCCTGCAGTGATATGGTGAAATTCCTGCGATCTCCCAGGCTCTTCCCACTTGGATAACAAGTCTGGCAATCTCGACTCCTGCAATATGTACAGCTCTAATGTCAAACTGATACAGGGCTGAAAAGTATGACAGCTCGCGAAGTAAATCCTGCAAGTGAACTGCATATGCGGCACCGGAGTTAATGACATTCTCTGTAGCCTTGTTGTCAACTTTTATCATGACTCTTTTCCCGTTCCAGTTTCTACCCCAGAGTTTAGCACAAACAATTACTGTTAAATTAATAACTCTAACGCGTTTATGTCCAGATGTTGTTGAAGAATGAAATCTGGGAAGGTTTTATGAAAGTAAGAACCATCCGACCAACCCCCGCAGCCGGAGAGGCAGGCATCTGATGACAACATTTCATCAGGGGTGCTCCACTGTTCAACCATCATCATTGATACACCATTGAACCATTGGAGATATGAGTACCACCACTGTATATCTTTGCGAACCTCTGCTATGACGGGGGATGGTTTTCTGTTGCTTAAGGTTTTCATCCACCTGATTAACCTAGCCACAAAAATTCTACCTGGGCGTACGCACGAGGCCACAGAACACTATTTTTCCAGTAATGATTGGGCTTCTCTCAACTTGGCTGAGCGCTTATTCAACCACAATTCACACAAATTCACAATTTCTGAAATTCTATCCTCTGAAAGCTCTAAGGTCATTTTGACAGTGTCAAACATGACGCCTAAAAACACCATAGGGGTTGAGGGAGAGCATGCTTTAGCTGAGGATTCCTGTAAACCACACTCCAATAATTTACCTAATTCCTGAAAGGCTTTATCGGCTTTATCTGGGGTTTCCAGCGAAATCATCCAAATAGTTGATGGCAGAGAGACCCCTGCGATTGTAACAATGGGTAACTGCATTGGTTAATCTTTGACACATCATAGCAGCAGATCTCATTCCCATTGATAGCACAGAAACACAATAAATTTTATTTCTCCCTCTAAATCCTAGAAGATGAATATCCCCTGGGTCAATAGGAATTTGCCTGTATGCTCTGCTTAGGTCTCTCTTGAATAGGAGACAACCCTGGCCTTTCTCCTTCACAATATCAACTAGATCATCTACACGGGGGTAAGAAATCTTACATGGTTGCCCGAGATAAGAATCAGACTCAATACCGTCATTCACCGAAGAACCTGCAGGGTCTAAAATAAACCTACGCTCCTTTGAGTCTCTTTTTGGCACACTGTTAAGTGGTGCAATAGCTATTGGAGTTACAAAAGGGGAATCATCAAACGGTCGTGATCCACACAAAAAAAACAACTACCTCCTCGTGTGAGGTTTAACTACCAAGTGAGAAAGGCTGCGCACAGTAACGGATGTGCGCAAAGGTAAAGGTCAGTTCAAAGGTGGGGTCACAGAAAATAGTGCCAATTATGAATTTTATAGGAAATTTTTTTTAGTTTATATATATATATATATATATATATATATATATATATATATATATATATATATATATATATATATATATACTCAATGCAGTATTATTCCATGGCACTGTTGGTTTAACTTTCTAGATGGTTGAACATTATGCACAGTAGTTATATATGTTAAAAGAACAACCTGATACAGAATGTTGTTAGTTATAGTCCTGATGGACAATGATTATGTAATGGAGAATGCATTCGGAGCCTTGGATTCGTTAAAAATAATCAACGAGCCCCCCGAAGGGGACTCGTTGATTATTTTTAACGAATCCACGGCTCCGAATGCATTCTCCATCTTAATCCATGTATGACGTCACGAAACATACATACAATACAGACAATACATTTCAATTATGTAACCTAAAACAATATTATTTTGCAAATTTCGGTGCCCATACATCGGATATGGTACACGTAGCTTCGACCCTTATGAAATGGATTCTTCCACGAACGTGCATGGCGCAAATCTTCCACGCAAAGCGATTTGACTGACAGCCGAACTCCTGCTTTTCATGTCTTTCAGCACGAACCCCATGCGTTTCACACTTTACCAGTCTTTTTTAGAATGCAGGGATCTTACTGACAAACAATCAAATGATTACCAACTGGCCTGGTAGCCTAATAGGTTAGGGCGCTGCGTAACAGTCGAAGGGTTACACGTTTGATTCCCGGGTCAGACATAAAATAAACAGATATATTTTAAGATTCTAACCAGATATACTAAGACAAAATACATCATTCTTGAACAAATTACTTTGTGAGCCATTACGAAAATGTCAAAACCTGACACCCCTCCTGACTGGATTAGGCAATGACCAGTAGATTCTTAAAAATAATCCACTGTTAACACAATAGAGTGACGTCATCACCATGGATTAAATAAGGTATACATAAAGAATCTCACCCAAGTGTATTCTGATATCAAATATATCAACACGAGTTGATTAAACTCGGCAAGCCTCGAATAGTTTTACTTTAATCAACGAGTGTGATAAATTTGATATCAGGAGACACGATTGTGATATTTTATTTATCATTCAAAGTCATTCTTCAACAGTTATTAACAAAATAATGAACATAATGAGTATACGCTAATCGATGTGAGACTGAGTTTTCTCAGTTAGAGAAAATATGTTCTCATCACTGCAGTTTGATATCACTTTCTCAACACATTGGAAATATCACAATGGGGATGACGTCATATGTACAATGGTTTGACGTCACGTTTACAATCAATGCAACGTCATCGCCGGTGCTAAAAATATAAGTTGCTGCGCCACTCGGTGAGGTCATAGCATTGTAACGTCATCAGCATTGTAACTTTGTGACGTCATAACATTGTCAGCAGTGTTCTCAGTGATGTCATAGCCTTGTGATGTCATTAACTGATGATGTAATAGGATTGTGACGATTTGATTTTAGCGATATCTACAATATGTAGATATCGCTTGTAGATGTCGATTGATCTCACACAAGCGATATCTACTGTGGGAGCCAGTTTTGGTTTTGGAGTAAACACATGTAAAATGGATACTTTGGGATCGCGCCTGCGTGAGTAAATTTTGTCGAATGTTTTTTTACAAGAATGTGAATGTGACAGAAAGTGAGATCCAAAATACATGTTTTGCAGAATACTGATAATTGAAATAATATGATATTTTAGATAACCATGCTAGGATTTTTACAATTTGGAATAAGGTCCTTATTACTAAAATGAAATGAAATGTAAAGAAAAGCGAGATAAGTTTAAATCCGATCCGAAAAGGGAATGTTACAACTTGGAATTAGTTTAAGGCCCTGGTAGACCTTCATTGAAATATGATGAAATATTTTAGAAAAGCAAGATAAGGTTTAATGGCACTTCGATCGGCTCTGAAAAACTATCATTAAAATAGGATGCGGTCGTAAAATGTCTGTAATTTGACCCAAACGTCTCCATGAATCTGAAAACGACATTAATAAGGAATACATATTGCGCAAAGATTTTTGCAATGTATCGACACATGTATAGCTATATAATTGTAATACATTAAATTAACTCATTAGCTTAGACTCATCTAGGTTTTAATCAATTTAGATTAAATTATTTGTTTTTGTTTTTATGGAGTGAGTGAGTGAGTTAATGTTTAACGCCGCTTCGGCAGTATTGCAGCCATTAGCGGCGATGTTTTTATGGAATATTTCTTGGTATGTCATGATCATTTTGTTACACAAACATGAACATAAACATATATTCGTTATCATGAATTATGCGAGTGTCAGTAATCAACAGAACCTTTTGCACGTGCCGCTCGTGCAACTCGTGCAGTCATTCAAGAGGTTAGTGGCACGTGAAGCTGTTTTAAAGAGCAATGACAGGGGATTTGTAATACATAATTTGAGTAATAATACACAAAAAAGGAATGTGTGTTTTTTAATTAAACATTAAATATTAAAGATTAAATTAGATTAAATCATGTAGTTTTTACACCTTTACAAGCATTGAACTTTTAAACGGTATATTTCTGATTGACATTGACGAATCCTGATTATCCAATATCTTCTGTCATTCTCTCCCCACAAAGATAACTCAAATAATTTCCCCGAATAATCTGTCACGGTGTAGCGGTTGGCTTGAAAGAATATTTAAATATAAAATAAATTGCAGGTAGGCCCTAAGTCTGATGAAGCCCCAAAATAAAACTCAAAATAAAATATTACATTCTGAACAAAGATGTTCAAAATGCTGCTTCTCAAAAAGACAGTTTTCAGTTTTTTAAATAAAAATATCATCCATTCTCTTCTTACTCGATCCCTTATAGGATGTTCGATCCTAAATCTGAAGGGAGTAGCCTCTGCGGGAAGAGGATGGGAATCATCAATGAACAATATTTTTTCCGGTTCAGGTTGATGTCACAAATGATAGATTTCTCATAAAAATGACATGTTTGAGCAAGTCTGATTAAAATCGACCTTGTTCCGAAAAATACAATTTGCAAAATAGATCTAATGCAGAGCTACCGGGAAACGAACAGGTTCAACCTCCGAACGATATGAGTTCGTTTCCCGGTAGATGCACTATTTTGCAATTGTTATTCCTCGGAAAAACGTCGATTTTAATCAGACTTTGTTTGAGCAATCCACTCGTTTGAAATACTAATAATCGATTTTGAGACGACCCCTTATAGAGAAAGTCAAGTTTGGCGGGAAATTCCATCCCACCGGAAGTTGCTTGTCGTCTGCTTGTGGCACCGAGCGAGCAACATGGATATTCCAGTGAGTTTGTGTTTTTTTGCTTAAAATGTTATAATAGGCATATTAACGGTTTCGAAGTTGGTCAAAATAATATTCAGGATGTAAATTATAAATTGTTAGAGGTTGTCCATTCAGTATTTATCGTATGTTTTTTAGAATCTAATTCATAAATGTGGCCCGCCAAGTGGGACTGGGGACCATGTCAGTTTTGTAGGGTGAAGTTACACGATGTATAAGATGTATAGAACCATTTGTACCAGTAAAATAGTGCATAGTATGTGTAAAACCTACGTCATGATGAATCATCGGAGTTTTGGGGGATAAAAAAAAAATGCAAAATCTGACGAGCTACATGTAGCCTACATAGCCAATGGAGTAAATCAAATACCATTCACTGGATTCTTTTCATATTTCGCATATGGGTTAATCATATGGAGAGTGATATTCCCACATAACTTTGTGACCTTGACCTTCATTTCAAGGTCACAACGAGACTGTCATTTTACCCTTGTCAGCAGGATAATCCAAGAACCGGTTGCTGGATTATTTTCATATCTTACACACATCTTCTCCTAAAAGACAAAGGGCTGATTAGATTTTTGTGACCTTGGCATTATTCTTAAGGTCACAGCAGAACTACAAGTTTTTGAAATGTTAACTTTGTAATGTTTGTTAGGGGCAGGAGGATCGATATCACAAGAACTGTTCATTGAATTTTCATCATTATCTTACACTAATGGTTCTATTAGCCTAGGGTAGACGATCGTGCTCGCCTCGGTCATGCTCCCCTACGCTCCGCAGTTACCGAGACGAGGAGCCTCGCATTGAAAAAAGTGGAAATTTTCCTCCGAATTTTTCAAAGTCGAAATAAAGAAATAATAGGAGTTTCCCGATCAAATTATTGTCATATACCAATGTAAAATTATGAAATCTAATCATCCAGTCAGTGTATTTTTTTATTATTTGCCTTATTTTTTCAATAATTTGCCGAAATCGGCGATTTGAAAAACGGGCCCGACAAGGATCCTAATCGGCCTTTGGCTATTAATTACTACAAGAAATACTACAAATTCACACACGAAAATTTACCCACGTGTTCTTCATCAAATAAATTGTTGATTTTAATTAAATCAAAGCTCTCGGTGTCATAATTATGTTTTAATTAGTAATTTTCTAGAAGGTGTAAGTTTACGATTTCGTTTGTTTTTTCATCAATTGCGCATGCGCACCGAACCGGAAAGAACACTGCAATCATGACTTGACCTCTCAAGGAAAACAAATCTCGCACTCTTTGGCTAATAATTTCGATTTTCAAGACTGGAGACAGTAAGAATCCATTTTGAAAACTAAATCTTTGTAATAATAAAGGAAACATCGATTCAATTACAATTGTTCAAGCAGTGACAGTTGACAGTTGTAGAGAAAACTACGAGATATGAGATGTCAAATTGACCCAAACTCAACATGTGCTTTTTGTATTATGACACTGTGTGAACACAATGCTCCTTGATCGTCAACAAACCCAGAAATTATTATATGGAATAATTAACGTTAGCATGTGGTATTTGATAGGAATTATATGTGACCATAATTCTATCAAAATGTCAATTGTCATTGAGTACTGTTTTTTCCAGATTAAGTGAAGATTATTATTTAGAACTTAATTTGATTTTTATATAACACTATTCATCATAAGTGTATATTATTACAGAATGCTAGTTAAACTCAATGAAGGATAAGATAACACTTTATTACCCAAAAGGCAATTCTGTTTACATCATCCTAAGGAGTAAACATTGTGAAAAGAGAGTGACATTACATTACCAAAGACAATAATTAAATTTATACATTACCATGACATATTATTAACCATTATTGTTGAACTTTTTAAATAATTTTTTTTATAATAGATTAGAATTAATTAATTAGAAATAATTTTGTTTACATAGTATTAATTAACTTAATTTATTCATGCATGTAAGGTGTGCTTTTGTTACAATTATCAATACATTGCTCATATACAGTATACACTTATCTTTCATTGATTTGTAAACTTATGCTAAAATGTCTTTGTGTTTGGTTTGTATTTTCTCCACCAATTTACATATATTAAACTGCCAAATAGTTTTCACATTGCAACTTGCTATAATTAAAATAACAAACAATACAATTGTGAAAACAAAATGGAATTAAATCACATGTATGGTGGATATCATTTCCTGAAAAATTGTGTTTCATTTGATTTCTTTTGCTTATTCATTCTGCAAATGCTGTCACCAGGTTCAAGGATACTTAAAGTAAGATTTACTTATCCTAAACTTACCTGTAATTTAAATTGAATATTGATGGCCATAACATCATAAAAAGAAAACATGGTACACACAACATTCTTGAAATTTATTAGGGCACTAAGTTAAATTAAATGTGAAGTTCTTGGAAATGGGTGTACATATACACTAGAAGAAAGGGAAGATGTCTGTGCCGTGACATTAAACACAAAATCATGTAGTTGGTCTGCTTTTCTTCTGACTGATTGTAACTCAGATGTTCTTATATATCTGGGATTGATGCATCATGAAACTGGAGAAGATTAAAGTATGAAGCAGCTCCATCCAAGCAACAGCCTGTAACACAAGACTCCCTGATTCAAGTGAATAAACTCGGAGGGAAAAACATTGCATAACATAACATTTCCAGAAGCTGAATGAACAAATATTTTTAATCAACATTTATATTTTCAGGACACTTTGAAAACCATGAATTTGAATCACAATTGACTGTAAGCCCGGACACTAATTTACTATTCTCAAACTACAGACACATATATAGCTGGTGTTGACTGGCAGGCCTATATTTTATGTAAATTATATAATTAACAGATTACAGTATCTTAATACTGAAAGCAAGTCAAAACTTCAATGCGGTATTTCAAGATTTTTTTTTAACACTACAAAAATGTGCATGCACATTAATTTAAATATTTAATTTTATTTTGGAAATGATAGTCATATTTAATGAAGTGAAAGCCCATGCAAACTTGATATTTGTTCAAAATTGATTGCTCAATATTTAGAAGATTATTATACATTTAAACAGTAGACTGGGTTACTTGAATAAAGTAGAATATGCAATATATTAAAAAAATATGGGGCCTAAAACTAAATACTAATTAATTCATTGCTGTAGGCCTACTGACTGAAATTATTTTTTAATTATTTATTTTTCACCTTTGTCAACAGTTCATTGCGCTTCACTTAGCTAATAAAATTGCATTAATTTCCATTTAAAATATCTTATAACTTTATAAATATACCATACTATGATCGGCTAGGCCTAGTAGATTTGACTTTGTAATTTGCCTGTCAAAAATTGCAGCGACGTCCAGCTGATCGTAGAATCTGCAGTGCGCATGCGCAAACTAACTTTGCAAATGGCGGACGTTTCAAACAAACAAACTGGGATCGCTTGAAACATTTGATGCAGTATATGGCTCGTTAGCGTCATGATCAAAATCTCCTAGTTAAATAATCGTCGTGAACGGTTTGGATTTTATTCGTTTTTGTGCATAAGAATAAATAAGCGCTTCATTTGAGAAAGTCCCGCTTTTTGGATAGGACGGCACCTCGTCGTGGGAACGGAGGTTTACCGGAGATAGTCACGGCGAGCATTACATCGTCTAAGCCTAGGGAAGACGCAGGGCCAAGTCGATTATTTAGCTGATCTTGACATTATTTTTAGATTTTGAGGTATTAATTTGCGGCGGGGGATCATGTCACCTTAGTGACAACTGTTTGTTATATCTAACGTTTGAAGTTCTGAAAAATATTTCTCAAGTGACAAGTAGATCTAACACATTTGAATTTACATAACATAAGGCCTTCTGGCTTCAGATACAATGAGCTAAACAATTTTGTCAATATCATAAATTCATAATTCATCAGGGATTGAATTCAGATTGCTGCAGGCCATAGGCCATTGGCCTATTAGTATTACATTTTCAAATGTCCTACTAACTTTACTTGATTATTTCCACATAGTAG
Source organism: Gibbula magus (assembly GCA_936450465.1). NCBI lineage: Eukaryota > Metazoa > Mollusca > Gastropoda > Trochida > Trochidae > Gibbula > Gibbula magus. Next base: position 51,841,146 of record OW388302.1, read on the forward strand.
CCTAATAAATCATGAATATCAAGTTTCAAAGAGTAATTAATCTGAAAATTTAAAAGTTGACAAAACCTTGGATACAAATTGCAGCATGAAATATCATTAATAATTTTAGTTGAATAATTTCATTAGAAGTATTTGAAGAGCTTCAGGCCAATGGCCTATTGCCAGACACCCACTCAGGACATTTGTCTAAATTGTCTTATTCACATTTCTAGGCTTCAAAATCACTGTTTATTGATAGACTCTACTAATTAATTGTCTGAATTCTTGCAGAAATTGCCAGCATTGAAAGAATCGGAGGGACTTCCTACCAACTTCAAGGAGTTGGAAAAGGGGATCTCAGATGACATCGACAAGTTTTTCACTAAAGCGGAGTTGACCGCAATGTCTAACTATGAAAAACTTCGGTTGAGAAATATGAGGAAGAACTATGAAATGATGGCTGCATTAGGTAATATAAAAGAAGTAACATGTTATCAATTAATTTGCCTTTTCAAGTTACAGTCAACTGTTGGTAACCATCACCATCTGTTCTAGTCCTTCCCAGGTGTTAAAAATAGATATGTACAAGAGACTTACCGTTACCAGATTTCTCCTTTGACTAACTCAACAAATCACTGACAAGTTTTAAAAGCAAATCAAGTACCAGCATTGGCTTGACTTTGAGTTTCAGACATAGCTTTGTGACTTTGGCTAAAAGAATTGTTAATAATCCATGATGACTTATCTTATTGTCTGACTGACAGTGATACTATTTTTTATAAAGTCTTATTTATAACCGTCTGAAAACAGGTGTCATAATCTATACAAATTTGAAAAAATAAGGTATATGCAATTGTTTTGTTTTGACCATACCAATAGTGCATATAAGACTAATGATGTGCATGAAATTTTTGCACTTTGAAGGGTTTTTATGAATGTGCGTCATCATGAATGAATGATCAATCATTAGAAGCTTCGGATCCAGATCAATCAGATCAGCTAAATTAAGTGTTTCAGTAGCATCATACTAGAGTCTAGACTATCCAACTTGGACAGTCAATGAAGTATCCTATATTTTGGAAAATATTAATGTGACACTGACTTTTCAAGTTTTGAGAAGACTTCAATTATTTCCTTTTCTCAGGCCTCCCAGTGATCAGACCAGACTTCATGCGGGACCCAAGAAGCAAGAATGCCAAAAGGAGAAAGGTGGAAGAGTCGGACAGTGATGAGGAGTGGACACCTTACTCACAGACTCGCAAAAGTGGCAGAGGTAAGACATTTGTTTGTAAGTCTAAAGAATTAGATTAAAACTAGATGCAGCATGACACAGGCCTTAATTTAAGTACCAAATGTGTCACATTTGTCGTCTGTAACTCAATAACTTATTAATTATACCCCCGCTACGAAGTAGTCGGGGGTATATAGCGGTCAGCACGTCCGTCCGGTTTTTGTTCCGCTCATAATTCTGAAACCAGTTGCCCAAATTTTACGAAACTTGATATGTACAATCACAATGATGTGTACATCTGCCTTTTGTATGTTTCATACCCTCATTTGCATAATTTATGCAAATTTTCTCCGTTTTCGACTTTGCCATTCACAGTTTTTGTTTCACTCATAACTCTGAAACAAGTTGTTCAAATGTCTTTTTACTTGATACATATAATCACCACGATGTGTACATCTGCCTTTTGTATGTTTCATACCCTCATTTGCATAATTTATGCAAATTATCTCCGTTTTCGACTTTGCCATTCACAGTTTTTGTTCCACTCATAACTCTGAAACAAGTTGTTCAAATGTTACGAAACTTGATATGTACAATCACCACGATGTGTACATCTGCCTTTTGTATGTTTCATACCCTCATTCGCGTATTTGTATGTTTCATACCCTCATTTGCATATTTAATGCCATTTTTTTAAAATTTCGACTTTTACTTCTAAAACATGCTTACAAGTGCAGGGATAAATTTACCTGCGAGTCCTGCTTCATTTACTCACAAAATTTGAAAAGGACTCATAGAAATTTAAACTGCGAGTCTCTGAGATGCAAGGTTTTTATTTATAGTAACTGTAAGAGGATTACTATGGACGGACTCACTTTTATTTTCTGAGACTCATATAAGCTTGTGACAGTGAGTCCCTGTACTCTAAAATTCATATTTGTAGATTAATCACTGCAAGTGTAATACTTACTCTGCTTTATAATACTTATATATAATGGTCTGTTCATACAAAAGTTTAAACATTGATGCCCTTTTGCTATTTTCAAACATTTCTCTTTGACCAATGTTAAAAGCGGGGGTATCATAAGTGAGCTGTGCTCGCTAATTCTCTTGTTTAGTTGAAGTTCCTGACGTGTGTTTTAATCTTTTTAAACTTTTCATATTAATTTGTTCCCTAAATTAAAAATGGTAACAATGAGAGTTAACTGAGTAAGAGTAGTCGGGGTACTTAGACTGCATTAAACTCCACACCACGAAGGGGCATGCACAAAGCAGACACACCCTTCAGGCGTTGTGACTAGTCCTGCCCCGTGACTGTGTCAAAACAAAAGAACCTTAATAAGTTTATACAGTTTAGATCCTTATTCAGGAAGTCTAGATAAACTGAATACTGAAAGTATCCCAAAAATATATTATCACAAGAATGAAGGTACAGTAATTTAAAATTTCATAGACTAAACTTTAGTCTAGACTCTACCCTGTAACCAATGATGAATATTGTTCCTTTTTTGTTCCCTTGTAGAAGTGGTTAAAGCATAAAGCTTCCAGTGTTGTTCCTAGAGGAGGTTCTGGGAACATTTGCCCTGTTAGAGACTCAGAAGAGTGGTTTTATCGGTATACCGGAAAACCGTGGTTGTTCAATCAAGTGGTACATACCGCGGTACGTTGGAGAGAACCGGGGTTTTTATCATTGGAAAAAATTACCTTTTTCAGAATATTTGTCAGAAAATTGTTATATCTTACTAATAAAAGTACCGTAACTATTCTTTAAATGGTTCTTTAAACTGATGTACATGTAGTTTGAATGTAATACATCTCACAGTGTTCCCGAAAACCCACCGGACATCGGACAATACAGATAATTATGACAGGTGACCGACAAAAAATGTGTTATTTTCGGACACTGTGACCGGCACCAGGTTCAAGTCAATTATTTTAGAAATAAATCTAATATTAGGCCACCAAAAATTAAGCACTGGAATATTTAGTCAAATTTAATTACAAAATAATATTCTAAATCTCTCTCAACATAACATGTTGACAAAGCTGCCGATAAAACAGTCCATCAAACACTTACGCTAAAGGGAGGCTACTCTTGGTCTGACTCTAAACTGGGTGATGTCTAGTATGTTTATTGTATAGCGCAAACGCACACTTATCAGTAACCAGTTTATCGGCATGCATTTGACAAATGACAGACGTCTGTGTTTTCTTTATTTTGACATCTGTCAATTTATTTTAGTGTTGATAACTTTGAAAATTATTATTTTAACATACAAAGATGGGAATTGTCAGTGAATATTTTGACAAAAGTCTCATAGGGACATTGATACAGACCATGTGCTTATTGTTAGACTGAAAAGCTCTAGAAATCTGTGAGTGTTTCGATTTTATGTTTTGTGTTCAGAAAACAAATAAATATTGAGATAGCAAATTTTCCAGATTGAAATTGCAGATAGAAGTCTATTATGAAGTTATAATTATACTTTTATGGGGTTCCCTTTATACCCTTTGGTAGTGATTGAAACAGAATGGGTTTATTTAAATTTAGAATTTTCAAAATATTGTACATGATGGGATTTTAGATGAAATTGATATGAATTAAGTCTTGTTTCCCCACTTTTTTCATGGCACACATAACATTTCATTCTTATTTTTAAAACATATAATGATTCACCATGATCATATTTGACTCAATATGTTTCAATATGTGATGAGGCTATTTACCTCTGGTCATGGAAGGCCAAAATGAATCAATGTGATTGCAAGCCTTGAAGTGAGCAGTACATACTGGTGTCCTTGTTCCTAATTAAAATGAATTTAACATTTACATTTTAAAATTTCAAAATGATTAGTTATTAAATGATACTGTTTAATGTGTGAAGTTTAATATATATGCCACCCTTATACCCGCTTTAATTGGTTCTTATTCATGCCGCAGTAATAAATTGACATTTTATAATGGTCAGACAATCTTTCAAATTGTCAGACAATCTTTCAAATTGTCAGACAGATCCTGGACAACTGCCTGACAGAATGTCAGGCAGGGAAAAAAAGTTTTCGGGAACACTGCATCTCTAATGAAAGTGTCTGCAATTTGCTAACTGATTGGTTGCATGTTGATATGCTGATAATAGTGATTATATATTCCTTAAGAAAAATTTGAAATGATAGTTATGATTTTATTTTATTTTGAAATCTTCATCTTTAGTGTTCTATTATACTGTGTTCCGAATAAAAAGACATTTGGAACAATTTAACCTGTATATTATCCCTAACCTGATCCTATTCATTTCAAGCACGGTATATCGTGGTAAATACTGTGGTAACATCTTTGATGGGCATTCTAGAAGTTGAGGTGATGAAGAATGAAGAACAATTTTATGGATACACAACTTCTTTATTCTGTATAGGCGACGTTTCAACATAGATAATAATGTCGTTGTCACCTGTATCACCTGCTTGACAACGACATGACTGTAGAAACGTCGCCTATACAGAATAAAGAAGTTGTGTATCCATAAAATTGTTCTTCATTCTTCAAATACTGTGGTACTTGGACAAAAAAAATTGTATACCGCGGTACTGAAATGTTTGTGGTACCCAACCCTAAATTGCCCACCTTGAATTGATCAAAATGACCCTCTCAGCAGATCACCTAGGAACAACACTGGCTTCAGATCAAGAGCACGGGGGCTTGCATTCTCTTCCCATAGAGGTTAGTCCCTACAGTTTTCCGGTTCTACCCTCTGTTACTTTTCGCTTGAAATCGGGAGCAGGAAGGGAGTGTCCTGATTGGTTGCAATTGAATCTAGTTGTGCAATCAGCGACGCCGTTGTAAAAGTGACATTTGCCAATGACACGTCATAATGATAAAATAAACGTAAGGCCAACGTTTTCCTGTGTTTTCTGTGTTTTCCTCGAACTATGCTATTTGATTTTGTGAAAACTATTGATCATAAACATAATTATAAATAAAGAAGACCAAATCAGAGACGAATACCAAAAACAGTTCATTTGCGTTATTTACATGAAATTACATCAGACATATTCAAATGACATATATGCTAATGAGCAAGACCCTTCAGAGTAAAATGCCTCGATCTATGAAGTTTAGTAATACCCTGTCGACATGGCCAGATAAAGAATAGTTTTCATTGGTTAAGAACCAGGGATACGGTATGAGATGTCTCTTTCCACCGCTAGGGGACTAAGGTTCTGCCCTCAATTTCAAGCGTAAAGTAACAGAGGGTAGAACCGGAAAACTGTAGGGACTAACCTCTGTGGGAAGAGAATGGGGGGCTTGACAAATCAGTGATTTTGAAGTCTAGACAAGCGAATAAGACAAATTGACTAGGGCTGCAACGATTCACTGCGATGTATCGAAAATCGATACAAACTAAAGACATTGAAAATCGATTCATGATTCAAAATTTGATTTGATTCACATTCAGTTTTTTTATGCTAACAAACCTAACATTATAAAATGTCACCTGATTTTATTACAATTAGATCGTAAAATTGCATTCGCGAGCAATGACAAGTCACATGTGAACTGGAGACCCAAGTTCAGTGTCTACAATATGTAACGTAGTCAATGATTGGTTTATATCCTCACCTTTCGAGATTCTTGGCCAATCAGCATGGCTTCTCTTAGCAACGTCGCATAGCAACGATCAAAATGGGGGATTTTTGTTTTTCTGTAGTGTTAAAAAAATCGAATCGAGCTGTTGAAATAAAAAAAATCGAATCGAACTTGTCTAGGTGAATCGTTGCAGCCCTACAAATGACCTGAGTGGGTGTCTGGCAATCTCTTTAAATGACTTTAATCTCTTAAGTCTCTTTAATATGTGGAGAAAAATATTCATGATTCATTAGGCTAATTTGTAGAATTAAAAAATAATATATAATTATTTATCAGTTTCAATGTCCTAAGTCAAGAGACAATAGTAGGTCATTTGAAAATGTAATAGGACAATGGCCTATGGCCTGCAGCAATCTGAATCCCTGCAACTTTGTCTGCTGTGGAGATGTGTTCAAAAGTAACAAACACTAAGGTTTGGGTGCAGTGCAAACACTGAACTTCAGTGCAGTTCCACCCATGGTTGGCTCGCTAGTTCCAGCCGATGCTCGCGGATTCCACATCAGTGAATAGCCACCATGGCGTTGCAGACTTTCTCCCATTCTTGTAATTATACTCAGATTTATAATCCTATTTAAGTTATGCATTTCATATTTTCTTGCAGATGTTAAACCTGTGGCACAATTTGCTGCCCCTTTTAAAGAAAAGGAATGCAAAAGACCAGTAAAGAGCAGAAAGGATAAAGTAAGTTTTTATTTCATTGTCTCCAAGTTGTACGTTTCAGTTTTAAAACTTTAGAGCATGTAGGGCTTATGCAGGGGTAGAACCTAACTTCAAACATATGGTAGCCTGCAGGGCTAGTCGTTTTGATTTCTACTAGCCAAATACAATTATCACTAGCCCGTATCTTCTAGTAATCAAACAATAATAAAATGTTATGTTTTAACTACAATGGCAAGTATTTTCTCTACTTCAATCATTCACATCTGATATCGTTGCTGAAAAAAAAACAAGAATCTCTAGTCATATTTTGAGTATTTCATAAGGATTCAAATTTTTTAAAGGCCATCAGGGCTAGTAGAAGCTAACATTTACTAGCCCGGTGTCATTTTTACTAGCCTCAGGCTGAAGGACTAGTGTTAATTTCTAGCCCTGGCTTATGGTTTTAGTTTTAGTTTTAACATGCCCAAAACTGTATTCTACTAGGTTACATATCAACAAATCACAAACTTAAAGATGCATGATCAGAGTAAAGGAAATTTAGATAATTTTAAAACTAATTTAAATGTTTTCCTGTAGACCCCAAGAAAATCTCAATCAGTGATCGCGCTAGGTTTTTGTTCAGTGCGTGTGGAAATAAAATAATAAGTTTTCAAATCAAATCTTGTGCGTGTTGACTTTTATTTCAATACATAATCATCACTATTAGTCTAATTAAGCTGATAATAAAGGTCATGGTGCTTTAACCTACCACAATAACGATCTCTTGAGAGATTTCACTCTATTTGTGCAATTATGGAAATTTCCCTGTACAATTTGACAGTACACTACAGTACTCCGACTCACCACACAGATAATTGTACCAAACTTTACTACTCACTGTACCATACGATTTCAGAATCACTTGTTAGCTTGGTTCTGATTGGTTGAAACAAACAACTTCAGGGAAATTCCATCAATAGCAACCAGTGTTTGTGATTGGTTATTAGAGACGGTCGTAGAGCTTATTTGGAAATATGATTGACGTGTAACTGTGTTTTGGCGAGACAATTCACAATTTTGAGTTTGTTTGACGAGATGATTTCAGAATTTTAAACAATGATTGTCATTAAAGGAACACAATGAAAAATCAATCTAAATTAATTCTTATTGAAATAAGGTGTACAATTTGATACACTAATCTGCATTGCATAACTTACAGATATAATTAATAACGTAATGTTACTGTAGCAATTTAGATATTATTTTAATAAGATTGACAACTTTTAATTAAACAAGCTTTGGATCCAGAATCAGATGTCAATTTCATATAATAAATAAGTGATCGTGTATTTTAAATTATAAATGATCATATTTATCAAATAATCAAAATATATGATGAGTTATTTATATGGATTGAAATTGACATCCGATTATTCTATCATTTATTCATACAAATTGAATAGCTTAAAGACTATATACTTATAGTAATTTAAAATTATAAAATTAAATGACTTTTGATTGAACGTTCTTAAATTTCCAAATTTAGGGTTATAATTCTGACAAATAATACTATCAGATTGAATTGTGCCACTGGCACTCGTAGTGGCTGTGTCTGCACTGGAATCGCACCATGATTATGTGTGTCGGCATTAGGCAACACAAACCGTAGCAAAGACAACTGTTTTGACGATTTTACATGACTTACTTCGTGTGTGTCGATTATTCAAACTGTCATGATCAATGTATTGTAGCTACAAGCAGACGACATTCGTCAACAAATCAACGCTCTCAAAATTGAAAGCGCCCCCTGGCCACAATCTATTTTTAGCAATGGGAGTTTCCAGGTTTCTATTTATTCGATCAGGACATCGTAATCACTCATTTAGTTTTTAACATGGTTTGTAAAAAAAGGTACTTTTATATAAAACAATTTTTTTATAGATAACCACAGGTGTGTACAAAACATGAATGTACAATATTTTTTGCGTGTTTTAAGGGATCGACACTCGCCCGGGGCCAGTGAAAATTCAGAAGGGCTAGTGAAATTTGTTTGTATTACATTGTTTGTTGTCACTACGGATTAACATATGTCACTAGCAAGCCTCTACCCCTGGTTTTAAGAATTTTTATGTGTGAAAAACGCAGGTTTCTGTGTTAACGCGAATACTCCATTATTCTTGAAAATACATGATACTTTAACGAAAGGCCATTCCCGCATTGACTTATTCGATATTGTTATAAAAAGAAAGGTGCTTACTATTTGCGCGATCGTGTAAAGGATTGTGGGATGTAAACAAGTTGATTGCGAAAATCCATGCGACAGCTGTTAACTTGTAATCTTTTGAAGATAAAAGCTGCTGTTATCCACTGATTGCATCCCCTAAAGACACTTGAATTTTGCCTTTTTCACCGACAAACAGATTTCCTCTTCTGTTCTCCGAATCTGATAAACTTGCTGGTCCAAGGCGATAGCCATCGTGTGTGATCGATTGCCCATTTTGTTTGTTTTGTATGCTAAGTGCGGAGCCGGGTTACAGTATTTACTATTTAGCTCCGTACATCCGTCCCGTTTCTTGTTAGCACGATATCTCATGAACCACTGCACCTAAAGTCTTCAAATTTGGTACAAGTCTTCATTAGGGGAATACATACACCAGTCAATTTGGGTGACCATGACCTAATTTTTTTAGTTTGAAATTTTAGGGAATAAAATCTTGTTAGCGCGATATTTCATGAACCGATGTACCTAGAGTCTTCAACTTTGGTACCAGTCTTCATTTAGGGAATGTGCAGACACGAGTCGATTTGGGTTACCTTGACATTATTTTCAAGGTCACTACAAAATTATGATTGTCAAAAGTTGTTATCACGATATCTCATGAACTAATGCACCTGATAGGTTTTTCATTTGGGGAATACGCAGACACCAGTCAATTTTGGTGACCTTGACCTCATTTTCAAGGTCACTACGAGACCTTGACCAGTTTTTAAAATGTTGTTAGTGCGAGAGTTTTAATTTTTTGGAATAAAATCTTGTTAGCGCGATATTTCATGAACCGCTGCACCTGTAGGCTTCATATTTGGTACCAGTCTTTATTTGGGGAATATGCAGACACCAGTCGATTTGGGTGACCAAGATATCATATGACTTTGACCATTTTAAAAAAATTTGCCTGATATAACAATAATTGAATCAAACATACATATGATGGTCACAACTCGATACAAGCTGTGCGTCCATCCTTTTAGCTCATTTCTTAATTGCGGCGGGAACATGGTCACGTTTGTGACAATTACTTGTTAACAAGCAACACAGGGAAATTCCTACACATATAATGGTGACGTCATGAATTGTGGGGATCAACAAAAGGCTGCGGTCAGCAGGGCTAGAAATAAACACTAGTCCTTCAGCCCGAGGCTAGTAAAAATGACACCGGGCTAGTAAATGTTAGCTTCTACTAGCCCAGTTGTTGGCCTTTAAAAATTTCTGAATCCTTATGAAATACTAAAAATATGACTAGAGATTCTTGTTCTTTTCAGCAACGATATCAGATGTGAATAATTGAAGTAGGGAAAATACTTGCCATTGTAGTTAAAACATAAAATTTTATTATTGTTTGATTACTAGAAGATATGGGCTAGTGATACTTGTATTGGGCTAGTAGAAATCAAAACGACTAGCCCTGCAGGCTACCATATGTTTGAAGTTAGTTTCTACCCCTGGGTCAGTTTAGGAGGGTTCTATACTTAAAGCCTGAAAATATGTACTTTATCGTTTCATGTCATAATTTTTTTGAATGATTTTCCTAACGAATGATGTGATTGGATATATAATATATGTTTATAATTTAAAAGGAATGCAAAGATGAACATGCATCTTCAAGTGTGAACCTCATATGAAGGTTTTCTTCCTCCATTAATTCACATGTCACCTTATACCATTGTAACAGAAGTGATTGTGAGATCACCTCCCGTGGGAATCGAACCCGGGACCTCCGAGTGACAGTCCTGCGCTCTACCAGTTGAGCTAAAGGGATATCCCACTAGCCGAAGTCAGTAGGAACACTTTCATCTCACCCTGCCACACCATTTTAGCTTGAAAGGAAATGATATTCTGTTCATTGTTTGTGGAATTTGACAATATACCTATTGATTCAGGTGATATTGTGAAAATATCTAGTCCTGTACTGACTGTTCGGAACAGTTCCTAACTTGGTGTACATAAACATTAGGAAAGGGAAATCATTGAAAGACAATTGTACATTATAATTTATCAACTGTATTATCTTTCTTCTTCAAGGCACTAAAGAAAAGTAAAGAAGTAAAAGAGAGAAAAGTCTACCCCTTGAGAGAACGGTTGCTGACTAACTACATGAATATTGAAGTTCCAGATGATGATAGTTTTCTTTGTAAGTTGAATACGAAAAGATACCTCCAAATTGAGGGTCGTGGAGTAGAATGAGAGATAACCATGACCGCAGAGCAATAATTTTCAAAGAGCTATAGATTCCCCAGGCAGATGGGATAGTGTGTTTTCAGCATGATTGACTTATGACATCTTTCAAACATAAATTTTCCACAGGGACTGTAAGCTGTTTTTGGTCTTCTTTTTTCATTTATACATTAGGGGTTTGCCTTTTTGGTGATTTTTAATCTAATCCAAGATATATATTCTGGGGTATTAACGATATATATTGGTTTTTCGCCAAACTGCATGTTTGTCTGAAAAACTTCAATCTTGGCCAAAACTTTTTATTGGTCAGCATTATTGTCTGTCAAATGAAAACACTCACTTTTTATCCCACCGGTATGCAATACCGTGGGATATAGTCATCACCCCCGTCCGTCCGTAATCATTTCGTTTCCGGAGCAGAACTCGAAAACCGTTCATGATATCTTTCTGAAACTTTCCATGTGTATTACCAACCAACTGAAGTGGTGCCTTTTGATATTTTCAGATTTCTGAAAAAAAAATTTTTTTCCGTTTCCATAGAAACTTGTTGAATTTGGACTTTGTTCAGAGACAGGTTCGTTTCCGGAGCACAGCTCCAAAACCATTCATGATATCTTTCTGAAACTTTCCATGTGTTTTACCCACTAACTGAAGTGGTGCCTTTTGATATTTTCGGATTTTTTCTAAAAAAAATTAAAAAAATTCTGTTTCCATAGAAACATGAGAGGGATGTTGGTTGTTGTTGATTTTGACTGCTTCTGGAGCAGAAATCTAAAACCCTTAACATACCTGAAACTCAGCATCTGTAATACCCACTAACTGAAGTACGGTAGTAGATACACAAGTATCTGTCAAATTTTGTGGAACCGGTGGGATATGTCATCTTCTGATGACTCTTGTTACAATTCCTGAGATGAATTTTTTTATCCCACCAGTATGTAATACCGTTGGATAAGGCTGCAACGATACACTGAAATATCGATGCATCTCGATGCGACAGTCACGATACGATACACGTTACAATTACATTTGAATATCGGATAAAAACGATACACATACACGATACACTAGATAAATCAAGCACTGTACCAGTATTAATTCCATTGATATATATATGACAATAAATTTTCCCCACGTATCAAAATAATCGTTTTTACTCGACTGCTTTCTAGCTTGAAAACGAAACTAACAAGAGTAACTTCCCTTTAGTAATCGCTTCACAACCGAAGGATGATTTATTGTCTCCCGCCGCAACGCGGAACGGGGGACTATGTATTCAGCGGCGTCCGTACGTCCGTCCGTACGTCACATTTCTTGTTTACGCGATATCTTATGAAGCGTTGCATCCAAAGTCTTCAAATTTCATGTCTGCCTACATTGTGGGAAGACGCAGACACCAGTCAATTTTGGTGACCTTGGTCTTATTTTCAAGGTCACCACGACACTTTGACCACTTTTTTAACTCTTGTTTACGCGATATCTCATGAAGCGTTGCATCCAAAGTCTTCAAATTTGGTTTCTGCCTACATTGGGGAAAGACACAGACACCAGTTTATTTTGGTGACCTTGACCTTATTTTCAAGGTCACCGCAACACTTTGAGCACTTTTCTAACTCTTGTTAACGCGATATATATCTTTACCACTTGGACTCAAAGTCTTCAAATTTGGTGTCAGTCTACACTGGGGGATGACGCAGATACCAGGGGATTTTGGTGACCTTGACCTTATTTTCAAAGTCACTACAACACTTTGACCACTTTTCGAACTCTTGTTATCACCATTTATTATGACCGGTTGGACCAAATGTTTTCAAATTTGGTGTCAGTCTACATTGGAGGATGATGCAGACGCCAGTCGATTTGGTGACCTTGACCTTATTTTCAAGGTCACCACAACACTTTGACCACTTTTAGAACTCTTATTAACACGATATATCATGAACCCAAGTAGCTCCAATGATGTGTCTTACTAGGTCAATGTCACCGGCGGGGGACATTGCCATGTTAGTGGCAAACACTTGTTCAAATTTGCGACTGCCCTGATAGCTCATTGGTCCGAGAGATATAGGTCAGTTCTTTCGAGCTATCGCATCTTTATCGATCTTTATCTTCGGGTAACTTCGACTATGCTTGACAACTGCTAAGTTTAATACGCAACCAATCAAATCGTGTGAACAAGTAGCAGCAACCAATCAGCGTAGTATTTGACAGTCATGGCAGCCAACAACGAAGATTATCGTTTTCTATTCAATCCCTAGACTTTCCCATTTAGCGTATCTAGATACGTATCGTATCGTGAGCTAAGTATCGAGATACGTATCGTATCGTTTGCTTAGTGTATCGTTGCAGCCTTACCGTGGGATATAGTCATCGCCCTGTCCGTCTGTCCGTCCGTAATCATTTCGATTCCGGAGCAGAACTCGAAAACCGTTCATCATATCTTTCTGAAACTTTCCATGTGTATTACCCACCAACTGAAGTGGTGCCTTTTGATATTTTCAGATTTCTGAAAGAAGGAAAAATTCTGTTTCCATAGAAACATGAGAGGGATGTTGGTTGTTGTTGACCACTTTTAGAACTCTTATTAACACGATATATCATGAACCCAAGTAGCTCCAATGATGTGTCTTACTAGGTCAATGTCACCGGCGGGGGACATTGCCATGTTAGTGGCAAACACTTGTTCAAATTTGCGACTGCCCTGATAGCTCATTGGTCCGAGAGATATAGGTCAGTTCTTTCGAGCTATCGCATCTTTATCGATCTTTATCTTCGGGTAACTTCGACTATGCTTGACAACTGCTAAGTTTAATACGCAACCAATCAAATCGTGTGAACAAGTAGCAGCAACCAATCAGCGTAGTATTTGACAGTCATGGCAGCCAACAACGAAGATTATCGTTTTCTATTCAATCCCTAGACTTTCCCATTTAGCTATCTAGATACGTATCGTATCGTGAGCTAAGTATCGAGATACGTATCGTATCGTTTGCTTAGTGTATCGTTGCAGCCTTACCGTGGGATATAGTCATCGCCCTGTCCGTCTGTCCGTCCGTAATCATTTCGATTCCGGAGCAGAACTCGAAAACCGTTCATCATATCTTTCTGAAACTTTCCATGTGTATTACCCACCAACTGAAGTGGTGCCTTTTGATATTTTCAGATTTCTGAAAGAAGGAAAAATTCTGTTTCCATAGAAACATGAGAGGGATGTTGGTTGTTGTTGATTTTGACTGCTTCTGGAGCAGAAGTCTAAAACCCTTAACATACCTGAAACTCAGCATCTGTAATACCCACTAACTGATGTACGGTAGTAGATACACAAGTATCTGTCAAAGATGTGTTTTAAAAATTTTGTGGAACCGGTGGGATATGTCATTTGTTTAATATAGAGACCTCAAGGCTTAGCTCAATCAACTTTTGTATTTGAAAGCATTTTTGTTACGATGATGTAGGTGTACCTTTTTGGGTTTTCAACTTTAGGGGTAATATATTTTGTTGAAATGCATCTTACAATTCATTTCCAGAACAAAATTCATAAACCTTAGATATCTTAATGAATTAAAAAATGTTTACCTTCCCGATTTTTAGCTCATCTGGCCTAAATGGCCTGATTACCTTAATATGGCAAGGCATTGACGTTCATTCATCCATCCGTCCGTTAACTTTTCACTTTTTTAGCTCATCAGGCCTAAAAGGCCTGATGGGCTTACGGATGGCCGTAAACTTTTCGCTTTTTCGACTTCTTCTCCAGAACCACTAACTCTAGAGAGCTGAAATTTTATGTGCAGACTCCTTGGCCAATTGGGATTCTAAATTGTAGTTTCGTTACCCCATGACACCGTTACGATTTGTCCGTATTTGTTACAAGAATGCTTTTAAAATATGGTGTTACGGATTGCTTAATAAATTAGGCCAAAAAAATAGATGTAAATACTAAATAATGATTTTTAACTGAATCGTAATGCGATTGTATCATTAAAACTTTTACAAGCATGAAATAAAGGCAAACCGCCCTGCTTGTGTCGGTCACAATTGTTTATTAAAGCGTATGGCTTAACTGTACCGGTCAGACTCCTTGGCCAATGGGGATATTCTAAATTTTAGATTTGGTGAGTGGATACCCTCTCACCGCAAATATGGGTCCCAGAGGTCATGACCTAAAAACTTATTTTTATCTTCTTCTTCGGTACAAAAAGCTCCAGAAAGCTGAAATGTTGTGTTCAGATTCCTTGACCAATGATGAGGAATCTAAATTGTAGATTTGTTGACCCTGTGGCCCCAATTATGGGTCACAGGGGCCATGACCTAAAGATCTACTTTCTACTTCTCCAAAATGTAAAATACTTTATTATGAATTATACTTCTTGAAAAATTTACAATTTGAACTAAGTTAGGATATTGTTTAAAGCCTGATGAGTTACAGAGCCAATGGCTCTATTTGAACATGAACCTATAAAACTTGCATTTTCTTTACATGATGATTTTGTTTACATATAAGATCAAGTAGAAATATAGTCACAAGTGACGATAAAAGGATTCAGAGCATAAATGAATTAAACGTAATGAATGAAGCCATCCTTCTGATGTAATTGCGAAGCTTTTAAAAAAAAAGTTGCATTTCTCTAGCTTGTCTGTAGGATGATTGAGACCCAAATTTCAATGATGAAAACTGCATATTTCAGACTCCTGGAGAAAAGCCCAACTTGTGACGTAACTATCAACTTTTATATGATAGTGATCTGAACTTAAATTGTTAAGCAAATATCGTGGAATAAAGTGCAATAAATAACATTGACATTAATTTATTTTTGACAAAGTTATGTCCCTTTGACCATAGAGCCAAAAAATGATCATTTAAAAAAGGACTATATTCAAGGGCAGATAATTCAAGTTCTAGGACAAAATTCAAAATTTTGGCTCGCCACTGTCTTAACAATTTATTCAGCTTTAAAATGAGCTATCCCACATATCTGTATGTATTGCCGTTAGTGAGAAGAAGATTTTTAAAGGTCTAGAGAGCTAAAAAGTTGTGTGCAGACTCCTTGGCCAATGGGGATTCTAAATTGTAGATTTCGTGACCCCATGACCCCAAATGGGGTCACAGGGGTAACATCCTTAAAAACCTATTTTCATCTTCTTCTCCAGTTCCAAAAGGTCTAGAGAGCTGAAAAGTTGTGTGCAGACTCCTTGACCAATAGGGATTCTAAATTGTAGATTTCGTGACCCCATGACCCCAAATGGGGTCACTGGGGTCACATCCTTAAAAACCTATTTTCATCTTCTTCTCCAGTTCCAAAAGGTCTAGAGAGCTGAAAAGTTGTGTGCAGACTCCTTGGCCAATACACCGATCCAAAACTTCGCGCATGCGTAATTTCAGCCAATCAGAGCGGCGAGATTACAACGCGGCTTTGTCAATTTTACTTCCGGGGACAAACAAACCGATTTGGCGATAGTTCGGTGGTTGCAGATTTCAAAACATCTTGACGATCCTTTTAACTTTAATGTATTTATTTCACGACATGGTGGTTTCTTATTATATAAGGATTAAATTATTGCCGTTTTGAATTGCTGACAACGTGGGAAACACTCATCATCCGATAAAAAAAACACTAGCGTGCAACACTATCTGCAACCAAGTAAACAAACCATGTTAAACGTACGTTGTGATGTACATGTACGTACTCAATGTCTTGAAATTATACGTGTATGTACGAGCCAGAAAAGATAATTATATGTCTTTTTTTTATAATTGATGTAATCAAACAACTGACAAGTTTGCAGTATTAAATATTCCATGTATGTAAGTTCATTTTTAGCTCATCAGGCCTGAAAGGCCCGATGGGCTTATGGCATGGCATGGTGTCCGGCGTCCGTCCGTCCATCCGTAAACTTTTCGCTTTTTCGACTTCTTCTCCAGAACCAATGACTCCACAGAGCTGAAATTTTATGTGCAGACTCCTTGGCTAATGGGGATTCTAAATTGTAGATTTCGTGACCCCATGACCCCAAATGGGGTCACCGGGGTCACATCCTTAAAAACCTATTTTCATCTTCTTCTCCAGTTCCAAAAGGTCTAGAGAGCTGAAAAGTTGTGTGCAGACTCCTTGGCCAATGGGGATTCTAAATTGTAGATTTCGTGACCCCATGACCCCAAATGGGGTCACCGGGGTCACATCCTTAAAAACCTATTTTCATCTTCTTCTCCAGTTCCAAAAGGTCTAGAGAGCTGAAAAGTTGTGTGCAGACTCCTTGGCCAATGAGGATTCTAAATTGTTGATATCGTGACCCCATGACCTCAAATGGGGTCACTGGAGTCACATCCTTAAAAACCTATTTTCATCTTCTTCTCCAGTTCCAAAAGGTCTAGAGAGCTGAAAAGTTGTGTGCAGACTCCTTAGCCAATGGGGATTATAATTTGTAGATTTCGTGACCCCATGACCCCAAATGGGGTCACTGGGGTCACATCCTCAAAAAACCTATTTTCATCTTCTTCGCCAGTTCCAAAAGGTCTAGAGAGCTGAAAAGTTGTGCGCAGACTCCTTAGCAAATGGGGATTATAAATTGTAGATTTCGTGACCCCATGACCCCAAATGGGGTCACCGGGGTCACATCCTTAAAAACCTATTTTCATCTTCTTCTCCAGTTCCAAAAGGTCTAGAGAGCTGAAAAGTTGTGCGCAGACTCCTTAGCCAATGGGGATTCTAAATTGTAGATTTCGTGACCCCATGACCCTAAATGGGGTCACCGGGGTCACATCCTTAAAAACCTATTTTCATCTTCTTCTCCAGTTCCAAAAGGTCTAGAGAGCTGAAAAGTTGTGTGCAGACTCCTTGGCCAATGAGGATTCTAAATTGTTGATATCGTGACCCCATGACCTCAAATGGGGTCACCGGGGTCACATCCTTAAAAACCTATTTTCATCTTCTTCTCCAGTTCCAAAAGGTCTAGAGAGCTGAAAAGTTGTGTGCAGACTCCTTAGCCAATGGGAATTCTAATTTGTAGATTTCGTGACCCCATGACCCCAAATGGGGTCACTGGGGTCACATCATCCAAAACCTATTTTCATCTTCTCCTTTTCCAAAAGGTCTAGAGAGCTGAAATTTGTGCGCAGACTCCTTAGCAAATGGGGATTCTAAATTGAAGATTTCGTGACCCCATGACCCTAAATGGGGTCATCAGGGTCACATCCTTAAAAACCTATTTTCATCTTCTTCTCCAGTTCCAAAAGGTCTAGAGAGCTGAAAAGTTGTGCGCAGACTCCTTAGCCAATGGGGATTCTAAATTGTAGATTTCGTGACCCCATGACCCTAAATGGGGTCACCGGGGTCACATCCTTAAAAACCTATTTTCATCTTCTTCTCCAGTTCCAAAAGGTTTAGAGAGCTGAAAAGTTGTGTGCAGACTCCTTGGCCAATGAGGATTCTAAATTGTTGATATCGTGACCCCATGACCTCAAATGGGGTCACCGGGGTCACATCCTTAAAAACCTATTTTCATCTTCTTCTCCAGTTCCAAAAGGTCTAGAGAGCTGAAAAGTTGTGTGCAGACTCCTTAGCCAATGGGAATTCTAATTTGTAGATTTCGTGACCCCATGACCCCAAATGGGGTCACTGGGGTCACATCATCCAAAACCTATTTTCATCTTCTCCTTTTCCAAAAGGTCTAGAGAGCTGAAATTTGTGCGCAGACTCCTTAGCAAATGGGGATTCTAAATTGAAGATTTCGTGACCCCATGACCCTAAATGGGGTCATCAGGGTCACATCCTTAAAAACCTATTTTCATCTTCTTCTCAAGTTCCAAAAGGTCTAGAGAGCTGAAAAGTTGTGCGCAGACTCCTTAGCCAATGGGGATTCTAAATTGTAGATTTCGTGACCCCATGACCGTAAATGGGGTCACCGGGGTCACATCCTTAAAAACCTATTTTCATCTTCTTCTCCAGTTCCAAAAGGTCTAGAGAGCTGAAAAGTTGTGCGCAGACTCCTTTGCCAATGGGGATTCTAAATTGTAGATTTCGTGACCCCATGACCCTAAATGGGGTCACCGGGGTCACATCCTTAAAAACCTATTTTCATCTTCTTCTCCAGTTCCAAAAGGTCTAGAGAGCTGAAAAGTTGTGTGCAGACTCCTTGGCCAATGAGGATTCTAAATTGTTGATATCGTGACCCCATGACCTCAAATGGGGTCACCGGGGTCACATCCTTAAAAACCTATTTTCATCTTCTTCTCCAGTTCCAAAAGGTCTAGAGAGCTGAAAAGTTGTGTGCAGACTCCTTAGCCAATGGGAATTCTAATTTGTAGATTTCGTGACCCCATGACCCCAAATGGGGTCACTGGGGTCACATCATCCAAAACCTATTTTCATCTTCTCCTTTTCCAAAAGGTCTAGAGAGCTGAAAAGTTGTGCGCAGACTCCTTAGCAAATGGGGATTCTAAATTGAAGATTTCGTGACCCCATGACCCTAAATGGGGTCATCAGGGTCACATCCTTAAAAACCTATTTTCATCTTCTTCTCAAGTTCCAAAAGGTCTAGAGAGCTGAAAAGTTGTGCGCAGACTCCTTAGCCAATGGGGATTCTAAATTGTAAATTTCGTGACCCCATGACCGTAAATGGGGTCACCGGGGTCACATCCTTAAAAACCTATTTTCATCTTCTTCTCCAGTTCCAAAAGGTCTAGAGAGCTGAAAAGTTGTGTGCAGACTCCTTGGCCAATGAGGATTCTAAATTGTAGATCTCGTGACCCCATGACCCCAAATAAAGGCCTCTCAGGACATGACCTATTTTCATCTTCTCCAGAACAAATGTACCTAGAAGGCTGTAATATTGTGTGCAGACTCATTAGCTAATGGGGATTCTAAATTGTAGATCTGGAGACTCTGGGGCCCCAAAGGCCTCACAGGCCATGACTTAAAAATATATTTTCTTCTTCTCCTCCAAAACAAAGACACCTAGAAGGCTGTAATATTGTGTGCATACTCTTTAGCCAATGAGGATTCTAAATTGTAGATATGGTGACCCTGTGTGCCCAGAATAAGGGCCTCAAGCCATGACCTAAAAATCTTTTTCAGTCTTCATCATTAAACAATATAAATCCTGATGAGCTACAGAGCCCATGGCTCTATTTTTTAAAAAACAATTGGGATAATAAATATCCATGCATGCAGGATTTTTTTTTTAAATATTAGTACTTAGTAGAAAAATACCAAGAAAATATGCTCATCTTTCAGTGGAAAACTAATATTAATTTTGCTGTTTTTTTCAAGTTGTCTAATTAAAACATTTTTCAAACTATAGCTTTCATTTCTTCATCACCAAGTTCATATCTGGTCAATACATATACCCATATAACTCATATTAAAGGCTATGATTTTTTAAACAATTGTTTGAGACATTGCCTTAACAAAATTATGCCATTTAAAAAAGCTCAGTATTTTATAATTAAACAATCAGACACTTTCTAAATGATAAATAAACATATACTATATTTATTTATCATTTAGAAAGTGTCTGATTGTATCCTCTGATCTGCTACATCCTGACCATGAAAACTGAAAAAATAGGTATATTATTTATAAGTTGTAGTGAAAACCTTATCAATGATTTATAAAAGTGTATCCAAAATAAGTTGCAACAAATAATCATGTGTTTATCAGAAGAAAAAATAATGAATTAAACTTTCATTTACCCAATGTATTCAACTGAAATTAAACTATGTTATTTGTTTTCAGAAATATTATTCTATCAAATAAACACTATTCATTTCTATACATGGCTCTAATGTGCACATATAACATTACTCTTTTCTCAAAACTTATTCATGATTTTAATGACATATTTAGAAAACTTTACAGACAGATATACCAAAATCCAGGTTCAATAAATGTGACACTCATTAATATGTTGGTCCAGCAGTGATATAGACAGGAATTTGCTTTCATATCTTGAAACTGAAATGTATGATAAAACATTCTTAGTTTTTTTTTAAAATATATTATTATATTTCATTTATATTAGTATTAATTCAAACCAGCCTATTTTGTGAATACATCATCTGCCTTGCAATTTACAGTGTGTAAATATACTGTTAATCAATTGCATTTAAAAACAAATTATGTGTCTAATATTTTAAAAACAGTACTTAGATTATTAACTAATGAAGGCACGAACAGATAATTGCGTATTTGAACAAAGAAAATGATGTGTATCTGAAGACATAGGTTTAATATCATTTTCCCAGAAAAGGTAGCCTAGGCCTACAATGGCCTAATATACACAAACATTTTTTTAAAAATACATAATTACAGTCATAAATCTAAGATCAGTAGTTGAATTCAAAATTTTGAATACAATTTATGTTATTGAAACCAGTTCTATCTTTATTTTACAAATAAATATTGTTCAACAGAGGCTGCTTTTCTGAGTTTTCAAGTAGCCTAGGTGAAACTGTCAACAAGCTAAAGCGACCTTGACCTCTGCTGATTTCAGTCCTTCGCTTCCGGGGTTTTTCTCACTGAAAGGAGTAGAGCTGCACTAAATGATTATTCGTGAAATCATTTTAAACACATGTTAATGTTAAGCTGGAAATATTATGGATAATAATGACTTATCTAAGCGAAGGATGTGTACCTAAAAATGTGTTTGTTTACAAAATGATCGAGCTTGAATGGACCTCGATCGCTGTGTTCGCGGCTGATTAAAAAGTCCAAACACAACATGAGTTTTGAAGAAATGCAAGTTTATGGATTCAAAATTTATATGTTATTTATAATATTTACATAATTTAAATGTACAAACAGTTTCCACCTCAACGAAAGCCGAAATCATAGCGTGTGTCGTGTTGAGATTCGCGGCCCGGCTCGCTCTGAGCCTGTAACTTGTCCCCCCTAATATTTCAGCCAATCGCGTTGAAGGGGCGGGGCTTATACTGGATCGGTGTATTGGGATTCTAAATTGTAGATTTCGTGACCCCATGACCCCAAATGGGGTCACCGGGGTCACATCCTTAAAAACCTATTTTCATCTTCTCCTCCAGTTCCAAAAGGTCTAGAGAGCTGAAAAGTTGTGTGCAGACTCCTTGGCCAATGGGGATTCTAAATTGTAGATTTCGTGACCCCATGACCCCAAATGGGGTCACCGGGGTCACATCCTTAAAAACCTATTTTCATCTTCTTCTCCAGTTCCAAAAGGTCTAGAGAGCTGAAAAGTTGTGTGCAGACTCCTTGGCCAATGGGGATTCTAAATTGTAGATTTCATGACCCCATGACCCCAAATGGGGTCACAGGGGTAACATCCTTAAAAACCTATTTTCATCTTCTTCTCCAGTTCCATAAGGTCTAGAGAGCTGAAAAGTTGTGTGCAGACTCCTTAACCAATGGGGATTCTAAATTGTAGATTTCGTGACCCCATGACCCAAAATGGGGTCACAGGGGTCACATCCTTAAAAACCTATTTTCATCTTCTTCTCCAGTTCCAAAAGGTGTAGAGAGCTGAAAAGTTGTGTGCAGACTCCTTGGCCAATGGGGATTCTAAATTGTAGATTTCGTGACCCCATGACCCCAAATGGGGTCACAGGGGTCACATCCTTAAAAACCTATTATTATCTTCTTCTCAAGTTCCAAAAGGTCTAAAGAGCTGAAAAGTTGTGTAGAGACCCTTTGGTCAAAGGTGATTCTTAATTGTAGGATTGGTGACCCTGTGACTCCAAATACAGATCACGGGTCATGATCTAAAAACCTATTTTTTGCTTGTTAACATTGTATTACTTGAGATAACTTAGATATACAACCTTAGATAATAAAGAAAATCATGATGAGCTACAGAGCCCATGGCTCTATTTTTTTACATGAGATATGTGAACTGAATATGACTAGTGATAAAATTATAAGATAGCATTATTAAAAGTAGCTACCGGGTACATCACTACATGATATCGTGACACCACATCTTCTTCTCCAGTACAGAAAAGTATATTACCGGTAAGTGTGGGGAAAACAACAATTAAAATATATAATTCACTGGCTGTGAGTCCAGGGTCTGCATGTTGTGTAATTGCAATTGTGTTGACCTGGGCAGTGACCACGTGCAAACAGCAGGTGTCATTGCTAATACACAGAGGTTTCAGGTTACAGTTACAGTCTGTGTGCGAGGCAGGTTTAGTCTTGGACTCCCAATATTGCTCAAGAGAATATATTCATAAAAATGATAAAATATTAACATTTTATTAAAAATGGGATTTTCAGAAACACATCGGGGCTCCTTTTCACCATGTAATAAGTGTTGATATTTCCGGTATACAAATAAGAACTAAAACAATAAAATGCAAAAGTCGATAATATCTATATGAATTTGGATTAATGTGTAACCAATTTTGATAATAAATTTTAAGTTTGATGACTGGGCAATGCCTTATTATGTGATATCTTAAAGAGCAACTCCCGGATGATTTTGCTCCAATTTCTTTCAAGTAACTGCCTATGGTGTACATGCACATTGCAAAGACATGGAAATTATGTGAATCGGTTTATAAACAACAAATTCTCGCATCCCATTACCATTGAAATTATGTGTGACTTTAGCAAATCGTAAAAAAAGTCAGAAAACTGTCTCTTTACGTCGCTTTTTGACGTGTCGGCCATCTTGTTTTACGGAGAACACCGGAAAAATCTCGATTTTCCCCGAAGGAATGTATGACGTCAACTGGAGAAAACAAACCAATGCAAATGGCGACCTCCGTAGTAATAACACTGTCAGACGAGTAAACTGCGCGGGCAATAGGAATCATACCAGTCGACCATTTAATGTCAAAACTTGCAAGATATTTGCATATGACAACTTGAAGAGAAACAGAAAAGGAATATACTCAATATCAGCGATAAAGTTATAAAAATGGTTCTTACTAAACCCGGAAGTAAAATCCCAAATAATTAACCGAACAATTGATATCATACGTGTTTCAGTGCTGACATAGCTGGCAAACTTACGTATTTTAGATACATCATTAATATTGTATGCATGTAGTTAAATATTTTGTAATTTGGTGACTATAATACATAGGTTTTTCATTTTTTGCGAAATAACTCTACCGTGCGTGCATGGTCACGTGATGTCTTCTCGGGCTGCAGTGAACGCCAATGCATAGCCACACGTTTCGCTGAACTCGTACCCAATTTTGTTTTTGGATGAATAGTGTATTGCAATAGAAATAATTTAATTGTAGTGATATTGTTTCATAAATATTGAAAGACATTGAATGAAAGAATGAAAATATTGTATCTAACTGATCTGTATTTTAGTGGATAAAATAAGTAAGAATAATGGAATTTTTGGTGATTGATATCTTATTTAAATGATAAGATGATTATTATTCATTTCAAAGTTTACATAATATTTTCTGAGTATACATATTTTGTCACGTATATATATTTGATCAAATGGAAAATTCAGACATTTATCAATAACATTTGCAATTTTAACTAACCTGTATTTTCGGTTACATATATATATATATATATATATATACAATAAAACATATGTACTTCATCAGAATGCATATGATTAATTTTGTAAATAGCATTATCCAAAGGGACACAGATATTTATTTCTATAAAATAGATTTGTAACTGTGTGTAAATACCTATGTAAGCATAACTTGTGTTTTTTACATTTGCCTACACCTACCTGCATATCAAACAAACTTACCTTGAAACAGACCTAAGAATTCTGAGAAAAAAATATACATTCAAGTTTTCTATTTTTACTGTGACATTAATGTCACTTAAGATGCAATATTGCATTTCCACTTTTTAATCATGAATAAAACAAACAACAAATATAAAAGCCAAATTTATTCAACTAAGTATACAACATGTATTGACCATTACTTTGTGTAAGTGTTTGCATTTTAGGAATTACATAGAAACAGTGCACATGAAATTTATTTTATCATAAAAATTATTTTTTTTAAATTTTGGAAATATTTGATTTGATTTACTCACATAATTAAATTGAATAATAATTTGATTTACTATTACACTGTTTTGTGTAGTCTTTCTCTGAGGCAGCTCAAGTTTGCTTCAAAGTTGAATACAATATTTCTAAAACATTGGCACATTCTCATATCCAAGAGAAGATAATGATTTGGATATCAGTTCACACAATCAGCATATATCACTTCTTATGACAATGTTTATATGTATCATTTCCTGATATCAAAGGATCACACCTTCAGCACCAATGTTTTACTGCACATACAGTCCATTCCTAATGGGTTTGTTTTGTTGTTGTTGTGTTCTCTTGTATTAGGGACTCCCATCACCTGTAACAACAATAATAAATCTTTCTTGATGCTGCAAATGTTTACACATGATTAATTCATAACATGGTTTTGTTTGTATTTGGTATAGGAACTTTGATATTTTTATGTCAGGCAAGTGAAATAATTCTAAACATCTACAGCCTCAGTCTAATTTCATCACAAACAAATGAATAGTTATCAAACAAAATATTGAAATCTTTTATGGAAAGCCATTTCTTTGAAAATTTAAATATGCATATACAATCATGATCACTAACTCATATGGCTTCTAATTTGTGATTTTTAAATACCAGTAGTAATTTCTACTACATTGTTATATGGATTTGAATTTGATATCTGTCTAATATATTTCATTGAAAGCAAATGTCGATATTTAAAAAATAATTTCCTGAAGTTGAAGACAAATCAATTATAAACGTTTTTTTAAAAAGGCGAGTCATGCACACATTATAACATTTTACCAAAGAAATGGTGCAAATTAATTATTATAAGTTCTCATAATTGACATGTTAATGAATCTCTGGGCTAAAATTAACACCAGTCATTCAGCCCGAGGCTAGTAAAAATTACTATGGTTATCAAAATTTGGATACTGCCATCCCTGTTGGCCAGACAAATTTCTTTAAAAAATCACTTTGGAAGATTGTGAGCGCGTATCGAAAAATGGATCTGCAAAACACACTTGACGAGAGCCACGATTTGAGAGACTGATAATGTTGTTTTCCTCGACTCAGATTAAAAATTCAAGTAATATTTATATTTTCGAAAGAACATGTCCATTCACATAACAAATTATGCATCGTTAGAAGAAAGAAATCAAAGACGCACTTACCGAAATCATTCCGTGTCGACAGAGGGCAAGGACTCCTTCACTAGGCTACAGAATTTGACATGTCCTTTCGGATCATGAATTCTTCTCATAATTATGTACCAAAACAAATATTTAGCTAATTCCTCGTTGCCATTATACTTTCATACAGCAGATATTCGAATTTCACTCTCAGTTTAACTTTATTTGTGACCCAAATCGTCAAAACGCGATCACCGAAGTGAAGCGCTGTTTTGTTTACATTGTCACGTGGTTGTTACGTCACGTTTGTTTGCCCCAGTTGACGTCACATCCGGTTACATCACCGGAACAAAACGATCGCGGCAAGTAAATGACGCTATTTTTTATAATCGCAAATATTAAAATAATCTATTGTTTTAAAATTTTTATGACCTTACGGAAAATCATATTTAGCTAGATACTATGCATACAGATGCATATTAGTGTACAATTTAGCTTGGTTTAGTCAAACGAATTTTGGTCCATTTTATCCGGGAGTTGCGCTTTAATCTTTTCCTCAGAGATAATGAATAACATAATTCCTGATGAGCTTTAGAGCCAATGGCTCCATTTTTAAAATGTGAGTGTAACTATTCATCAATGTTTAATTCATCAACTCATAAAAATGATTAATCTTTCCTCTTCCTTAGACTGTGAGGACTGTAACAAAGAGTATGAAGGAGATTGTCCAGTTCACGGCCCTCTTCTCATGGTTCCTGACAAGGAGGTGAGTTGATTCTTAAGCTCCTTTTACTTACGTAAGAAAATTTAACTCAACTCGCCAAGGCAAACATGAATCTATTCTGACCCCTAACTACTCCCAAGAGTATTGAAACTTAAAAGTAAAAATTCTTTTACTAGACCTTTTGGGGTTAAGTACCGTTGATACAATTTTACTCCAGGATTAGAGGTTGGTTTAATCTAGAGGTAAATTTCTGTATTGTGCATTGCTGTTTTCCTGCAAATATATATGTGAATAATAATATATCATTGGATCTTTCCTTTTTCTGCAATTAATGCTTTACAGCTATTAGTCTTACTTAGCATTAATTATGATGGCAACTATTTCAAAATCTGTATTACTTCCAGGTGTTTATCAGTAGAGGGGGCGGCGCTTGTCCAGGGTGGTATTGAACTTGAAGTAGTTAATATCTATTAAATATATGGATCCACTAAAGGATACGGGCGGCTCTAGCTAATGCGTGAACATTAGTTAGTACAGTTACCCGCCAAACATATATAAAACAGAAGGGCAAACATCTTCAGGGAGAAACTTTAGTTATGTTTCGGGGAGCGATTGCTCCCCTTCATCAGACCAGGTGTTTATCAGAGTTACCAAATTGTACATTTTTTGAGTATTTTGTACACTTGACGGTTGACAGTCCTAAAATATCATTCTTCTTTTGCAAATTGTACACCTCTTCTGTGAAAATATCAAAGTTAAGTATTTAGCTCAATTATTAAACCCGAAAGAGGCAGTTTTGTGATCAATGACTGTACTGGACTATTTGTGGAAGGATTATTTTTATTGTTAAAGACAGCAATTATATCATGTGCAGTGTTGTTCCTAGAGGGGGTCCTTGGGACATTTGCCCACCTTTTTGGCTTGGTGTCCCTTAAAATTTGGAGAAGTAGGATACTTTTACCATTGCAAAGGGTCCCACTTGTTCAGAATTGGCCAAAATGACCCCCTCAGCAGATCATCTTGGAACAACACTGATGTGAAAAATGATTGTGTTACAGGTGACTTTGGTGAAAGGTGACAGAGCTCAGAGTACACTGCCCCCTGGACTTGAAATTAGGGAGTCCGTAATACCAGGAGCTGGTTTGGGAGTGTATGCGATAAAGGACTTCCCAGTTAGGACATGTTTCGGTCCCTACGAGGGAGATATAATCAAGGATGAAGATAAAGCTCACAGCTCAGGCTACTGTTGGCAGGTTTGTTTTATGAGTGATTGATGCTAATTAACTCACGTTGACAAGCCATTACAGTGACATTTGATGGAAAAACTTAAATCTTTCTTTAAAAGCTTTATATTATTAGACTCATTTGATCATCAACAAATCTTTGGATACATTTCTAATTGCATGATGTATCAACATGTGGGCGGTAGATGGTTTGTGATCTATAGAAAATGCTGATACTATTTAGTGATAACATGTTATATGTCCTCGGGTCTTAGCTGCAGATCTAAACCAGATATAACAATGACAGTGATCTCATTAAAGTCATTATTCAGTAAATGATCAATGTTGTTATAACACAACATAGAGCAGTCTAAAGAAAATAAAAACTTGTATATGACTCCTATAATGAGAAATCGACTCTCCTTTATTAGCAACAAAGCCATTCAGTGCTATTGAAACCGACTTGCAGTTTCATGCTGCAAAAATAAAAGCAAATGAAATTGTTAAAACAGCTTCTTACAGGACACTCATAGAATGGGTATTGCTTCTTTTCTTTACCAGCAACAAAGGGTGCATGGATAAAGCAAGGCCACTTTTGTTTCTTGTTTTTAATTGTGTACACTTTATTTGCAGATTTATATTTCTAATAGTTTTTAGCTCATCATGCCTGAAAGGCCCGATGGGGTTATGGCATGGCATTGTGTCCGGCATCCATCTGTAAACTTTTCGCTTTTTCGAATTCTTCTCCTGAAGCAGTGACTCTAGAGAGCTGAAATTATATGTACAAACTCCTTGGCCAATGGGGATTCTAAATTGTAGATGTCACGTCATGTCAAGGGATTGTACTTCATCTGGAGAACAGGCTTGAACATAAACAAATATATACCCTGATAAGCTACAGAGCCCATGGCTCTATATTTAGTGGTTTTATATAGAGCACACCACAAACCCTACAGGCTACTTACTGCATGTTTTAGGTTACTACTCCAAGAGAAGATAACAAGATATTTTGAAAAGGAGGATATTCTTTGATTCAATGTTCCATGTCTTTCAGATTTATGAAGATGGTTCCCCTTCTCACTTTGTTGATGCCTACAACAGCAATACTGCAAACTGGATGCGCTATGTGAACTGTGCTAGGACTGAAGATGAACAGAATCTGACAGCCATCCAGTATCGAGGGAACATCTACTACAGAGCTTATAAACCTATCAACTCAGGCTCGGAACTGCTGGTCTGGTATGGAACTGAGTATGCCAAGGATCTCGGAATACGAAGACCTTGCAAAGTTCCAAAGTTTACAATTGAAGGTATATGCAGAAAAGTGACAGATTATCACAGAATGGTATTTGCAGTAATATTTTGAAGAAACAAAAAGCTCAAAATCAAAAAAAAAAAAAAAAAAGTGTCGCAACAATTTCTAACATCATCATGTACTAAAGAAAGGTGTAAATATTTCTGATCAAAGAGCAAACTGAATTTTCCCACTTATTTGTTGAAGTTTTTATTATTGTTTGCAGACATTCACTTCATCCAAATTCTAAAAATAAAGAATATGTATTCACTTGCACCACTTTTTTTAAATTCAGAATTCCAATTGTCAAATAACATCATTTTTATATACAACTTTCAAATATTCCAGATATCTACCCCTGTGACTGCTGCTCGAAGGCTTTCTCTTCAGTTCTGTACTTGTGGAGACATCTGAAACAAAAGCACGGGAGGAGGGTGACACCATTGCTTCGATTTATGGTCAACACTGGAGGAAGTGACATTAAAGATTTCATCAATGAACTTGACAGGCAAATAATGAAAAATGATAGACAAAGCAAAGTCTCAAAAGAAAACAAGTGTTTTGGAGACCGAAAATCTTTCTCACTATCTGATAAATCAAAGCTGAACTTAAATGATGATGATAAAAAACGGTTTGAATGTAGTGAGTGTGGTAAAGCATTTACACAATCAGGTCACCTGGAGAAACACAAGAGAATTCACACAGGAGAGAAACCATACAAGTGTAGTGAGTGTGGTAAAGCATTTACAGAATCAGGTAGCCTGGAGAAACACAAGAGAATTCACACAGGAGAGAAACCATACAAGTGTAGTGAGTGTGGTAAAGCATTTACAGTATCAGGTCACCTGGAGAACCACAAGAGAATTCACACAGGAGAGAAACCATACAAGTGTAGTGAGTGTGGTGAAGCATTTACAGTATCAGGTGACCTGGAGAGACACAAGAGAATTCACACAGGAGAGAAACCATACAAGTGTAGTGAGTGTGGTAAAGTATTTAACAGATCAAGTAGCCTGGAAAGACACAAGAGATTTCACACAGGAGAGAAACCATACAAGTGTAGGGAGTGTGGTAAAGCATTTACAGAATCAGGTCACCTGGAGAGACACAAGAGAATACACACAGGAGAGAAACCATACAAGTGTAGTGAGTGTGGTAAAGCATTTGCAGTATCAGGTGACCTGGAGAGACACAAGAGAATTCACACAGGAGAGAAACCATACAAGTGTAGTGAGTGTGGTAAAGCATTTACACAATCTCAACATCTGAAGGGACACAAGTGCAAATGAACCAATACATGATTAGCGAATAATAATTTATCTACTGTTAGCCTTTATCTACCATTAACCTTTGAATTTTAAAAATATTGTTAAGTGTATACACATTTTATATAATATATTGTAAATTTGCATGCTTTTAGATAATGAAATTGTAAATATGATTTGCATGTATTGTGAATTTATTTCCCCATCATGATAATACAAATGAAATTATGTCAAGATCAAAAAATTCATAACTGACTGTAATAAATTACTACTGAATAAAATGAAATAAAAGATGATTTGTCTGTTTTATTCATTAATCAGTTGATTTGCATCACAGATTAGAAGGTTGCACTTTATGGTATTTAAAATCGTTTGGTGTGGCGTGATTGTCCGTACTGTACAAAATTGATTCAGAATATTAATATTTTGAGAATGCTCAAGACCTTTAAACCTAGGAAACACACAGCTTTAAATGTTGAAAGAAATAGCTTAGCTAAGCTAACTAGGATATTATGACTTTGTTTCATCTTCAGGGATCTTACCGATCCTGGGAAAGTCATGGCATTTTAAAATGAGTTTCCAGGGCTAGAAATTAACACTGCTGCACACAAATGCCTCTGCTAACCCTGTTGGCCTCTAAATATTCCTGAATCATTATGCAAGACACAAAGTATGAGTAGAGATTCTTGTCTTTATCAGCAACAATGGTATCAGATGTGGAAGGATAGCCCTACAGGCTACTATATGTTTGAGGTTAGTTTCTATCCCTTGAAAGCTATTGTGAAACTTCTGTTCATTTACTTATTTTCTCCTCTTGTTTTAACTACTAAATTCTGCAACAAAGTTATCAATCGACATTCTCTGTTCGTTGAATCAGTCATTGAAAACTCGAGAAGCATCCTTGAAAAAGCATGGAAAAGTCACGTGCAGTCATGTGTGGCCTTCGAGTGCATGAACCCTGTCATTGACATTGACATTGTGAGTGCCATAACAGTTTTGTTTTGACAACGTTGTTCCACATGGAAGGGGGTGGTCTGTCAACGATCACTTGGTTGAGGGCACCTAATTTGTGCTAGTAAATTATTGCACACCTAATAAGAACTACATTTATATTTAATTAATTTATTAGTATTTATAGATAATCTTGGCGGAAAGTATATATAACACAAAGTAAGATTTTATCAATTTTAAGGCAAATTTCAGAAAGACAAACTCGAAGTAATAGCAGCAGTCGGACTCTCAATATATATTTCATTCACTGGCTTTTGTGAAATAAACACACTAGTATTTGTGTTTGTTGCGTTGCGGTGTCGATATTGTGCAGCACAGTGTGTGGGCACTTTTAAGTATAAATACGATAAAAGTGAACCTTGCTATTATAAACTGGAAAATTTTGATCAAAGAATAATTAAGGTGTTGTCATAGAGTGGAGTTTCATCAGAGTATATAGCCAAATTTCCCCCATTAAAGCACATACAGTGATAAAATAACCCCCGACTCCTGCATCGAATACTCATAACATTTGGAAAGGACTCCTAAAAATTTAAGCTGGGAGTCCCCTGGACTCGAAAGATCGTTTGTGGTATTTACTTACATATTGAGGGACTGACACTTATATTTGCTGGGACTCACCAGAGCTTGTGGTAGCGAGTCCCAGCGGCTCGGCATGTCAATTTGTAAATTTATCACTGTATAATATATAAAAGTAAATTTTCCAGTTTATAATAGCAAGGTTCTCTTTTATCGTATTTATACTCAAAAGTGCCTATACAGTACCGTTGGTTCATAGTGTTATTTACAGGCGAAAACATCCAGTTTCACATATATATTCAAGCTGAATATCCTGCTCGAAGTGCTGTTTGTCTGTATATAATGCAATCTGAGTTTTTTCTAATATCGGAATATGCACTTCACACTGCCTGTTAGGCGCTTCAAGATTTATCATGCACATTACAATAACCGCTATATATCCTGGTTACTCATTTACTGCTTGATGGGCAATGCACAACTTCCAAACGCAAGGCATAACTCTTGCCAGTCTGCATTACTGGCTGATTTAACCCTTGCGGTATTTCCCCCGCTTTCTTATGTCGAGGCAGTGAATCGCGGGCCTGGATTTCTAAACACAGATTTCTTAAGGAAATACTGCAAGGCCTAAATCAGGTCTTGCAGAGAAAATGGAGACTGGCAAGAGTTATGCCTTGCATTGGGAAGTTGGGCAATGCATGGACAGGGGCACCTTTTAAGTCTGATACCACAAACAATTGTCTCTAATTGCTAAAAGTATCACTGTTTGATTAAAATATTAAACTAAAAAACATAACTTTATATGGAAGAAAGGACCTGACATAATTTGCAATGTTTTATATATTTGATTCATTGAAAACATTTTATTCATTTAAAAAATTGACTGGGCAAAAATTATAGAAGCACTCTCCACATAATCGACAAATATTTGACAAGACTAAAATACATAACACAATGTCATGCAGAAGAGAATTTATAAATGTACAAGAGAACTCAGAAGTAGATATAGTTTGAGTTGGTAAACATGTAACGTACAATCAATCACTCATTTATTACGTATAAATGGCCATGAGGCCAACAGTACAACATGTGTAAAATATAACAAGAACTTTGCTGCGCCACTGACAATATACGTTTAAGTTTAATACGATGCATTCATTTTGGTTCTTAGTTTAAATACCTTATCTAAGACTAGATGAGCGTTTGCGCAGAGCAGCCCCGAAACTTAGGGTCTAGCCTTTCCCTGTTCCGCCTTCTCGTCAGCATCAATAAAAAATGGGGAAAGAAAATTAAAAATTTTTGTTTCATTACTAAAGTTATTACTAACAAGTTGAATCATCACTGGGGTCACTTTTCAGTTCTAAAATTTTGTCCTTAAAACCTATTTCTGATTTTTTTAAAAATTGGATCGAAGGATTAAGGTGGCTTTAACCACTATCTCATGACCTTGAACTTTGACCTTCAAGGTCACACCATTTATGATCACTCTTTTCATTGTGCATTTCATGTGTGACCTTGACCTTTGACGAATTTTAGCGAAAACCTTTTCAAATCTTGGCCTTTCTCCATAGTTGATATACATAAAATAAGAACCTGATATCACAAATATTTTTCAAGTTATCGTGTTTACAAGGATCTTTTTAGCGATTTCAAAACTCGTGACCTTGACCTTTGACCTTGAATGTGAACATGTCGAAAAAATTCCCCAGGGGTATAAGTAAGAAGTTATGTATACGAGTTCTCAAAACCTTCTAGGAACAAAGTTATAGCCAATCAAAAACGCACCGACGGCGACGGAAACTGCGCAAAACCGCTAAAAATACAAAGTTTGAATAGGTTATCATAATCAATCATAGTTAAAAGGTAAATCAGTATGTAAATACATGGATGGTGATGGCAATATGTTAGAAGATATTTAATTCGCAAGTTTGTGTATGCTGGACTTACCAGGACGACATGTAGTTCATCTTCAAGCTGTGCTTTACAGTATGAACAAGAAGTGTCTGATTCTTTTATAATATCTATAAGCATTCTTCCTGAAACCATGTATATTACAGCGTAGTTTTGTCAGGCATCTCCGTAATTTTTCATTATTGATGGATAAATATTTCCCAGGAAAGCAGTCATGTTTTATCAAAGAATACAATTTAAGAGAGCATGATATGGACATTTCATGGTTCCATTATTGGAAGTATACATCTTTACATCGTTGCTTAAACTTTTCCAGGAAAAAGTTGTTATTTACAATGGTCTGATTCGTCCAAACATAAATAAAGCCGTATTTGCAAAGCAGTTTCCTTTGTTTCGAAACCCATTTCTCATCCCCCATTCATCAAATCTTTTTAACATTTCATAGAATGTTTGGTGTATCTACATAGTTGCTGATGGAGAAGTCGTAACCAAAATGCAAGTAGTCTGATATTGGCATACAGATATATACGGATATCGCCCGCACTCGGCTAGGATAGCTTTGTTTGGGGATCTAGAACCAACTTGTAGAACAGTTTTACAAAAGTTTGTGTGCACCTTTCAATAGGTTTTCGGGATTCCCAACCCCATAATTCAGCGCCATATAGGCTAAATTCTGAAAGCAGCTCCAACGGGCAGTTTTTTAAAATTTATTAATAAAACGTTTGATTGGAAATAATGCCTTTTCAGCCTGTTGAGATAAAGTCTCACACGCTTTTGTAAACATGTTCCTACATGAAAAGACAATACCTAAATATTTATAATAAGAAGTTACTTCTATTTTGTTCCCCTTAATAAAACCATTTTTCATATTTAGATCCGTAGTGTACATGTCCCACTTTATTTTAAAGGGACAGTGGCACGTTTTTTCGCTCAAATAAGTCGATGAAATGTATTTGAAAAATAATGTCACCAATAGTAAAACACCCTTCTCTCTTCGGAAAGTCAAGTCACAAATGAGTGAACGTGGTTCCGTAAAGCCACGGCTATCGTTTTTGTCATTCGAAATAATAAAATGTGTTCACAATAAAATGGCCGCCATGCAATTTTTGCTTTATACGCAACACCGCTATATTACCACTACGGATAATTGGTTTGTGTAATAAGATGTTTTACCCTCTAAAGTAAATATAAATGACATAAACAATCATTATAAATGGGAAATTTGCAAAAATAAAATTTTCAAAAAACGTGCTACAGCGCCTTTAAGACTAAACAACTTTCGTTTTCTTAGAGTTTATTACTAAACCCCACTTCTCGCAGTAACTTACTAAAATATCTATTTTCTTCTGAAGATTAATAACTGTATCTGCAAATATTGCAACATCATTCGCAAATAGTAGCAAAGATAGTGTTTTTAAAGATTCATCATGTAATTTACATTATTAAGGCAACACACAATTAAAAATATTATTCTTATGACAAATACATTATGGATATGGTCAAAACATGTATTTGTATTTATGTATTAATTTAACCACTGACTCTTTCCAAACAAATTATGAACAAGGTGAAACATGTTTTCATTGACTGGTTGTGGAAGATTTAGATTGCCATACAGGATTTATTTTTTATCAAATTCTGCCTTAAATTTTTTAAATCTTTGCTTAAATTCTAAACGGTAATTATCTCAAGAAGAAATGATAGACATCTTCAACCAAAGCACCACAAATGATAGATTTACTTTCAGATAAATTGAAACGATGCAGGTGAGCGTTTAGCAAACTACAAGATTGTTTTTCATAAAAAAAATTATTAGGCTTTGATTCGTTCCGACACGCCATATGTGCTGTATACAATACAAACAAATTCACTCAGCTTGCATATTCATCCCCAATCGCCAAATATATCATAATTACTAGTTTCCAATTAAAATCGAGTAACATCATTATGCATGTGCTGAAACCGAAACTGCACGTCCTATTTAGATGCACAGTAGTTATATGACCTATTAAACATGATCAACCCAAATTTGTCATTCTGTCTGTCATAAATAAGATTCCCAAATTACGTTGGACTCATTGGCGCGCGTCAATCGCGATGCATTGTCCGGTTTTCGATCAGAAATAGCTACTTTTACCATCATAAGTCGACTATCATCGAAATGGTAGTTTTCGGTAACAGTCTGTACTTCTCGATAAAGTAACACCATTTGGGATATGTAACTCCCAACAACACAATGGATGTACCTTTAAAGGATAGATGTAATGACATATGGTCACATTCGGATTCATTAAAATGGGGTGTCAATTGACGTGTACAGTAGCTCAATTTAAAATTTCTGAAACCGACCCATAAATAACTTTCATGCGTCTTTTAAAAAAACGCCTAATTCAGCCCCGGCGACCAAAATGAAAATCTGCGGGGCTGTGGTCCTCCCGTGACGTCACTGGAGTAATCTCATTATCAGCGATAGTCATAATTCAACATAATTTCGCAACATTTGGATTGTTAATTTCACTAACAAATCTTCAATAAAACAACTTAAATTTTCTATATATCGAATGTTTAGATATCTAACTAGGTAATTCCGCAGATGACAATTACATAATTATTGCATAAACATGTGTTTTTGGCGAGTTTAACACACCTCATAAATTCATCTAGCGGCAGTGATAATCATCATTTATTAACTAATGCGACTCGACGGAGAGGGTCACATGTAGACGACCCCTCAACTGTGGTTTATTAGTTAATTAGTGACGGTCTTCAGATTCCGTTAGATTATAGGTAGGAGGTTAAATACAAGTTTACTTACCTCTATGGCGTTATTGATCCGAAAGGCTCTTAACTCTCACCAGTCTCATTCACTGGCTTTTTAAGCTTTGTTGCATTTCCTTAATTTTCATGTGCTAGTGTAGCGGCGCGGAGCACTTGAAATTCATAATGTGCTAATACAATGACACAGTATAGTTAGGGAAATGCGGCAAGGTTTGAATTAGTCAGTGAGGGGTCCTTGCTTGGGGATGTTGAGCCAACAGAGGAACGTATCTTTGATATGGCGGTTGACAATCTCTTTAAACATTTTAGCTTGTATCTAGAACAGCAGCATACATGGTTTTAAGAACATAAATATTTAGTTTTTCAAGTAAATCTGCTTGCTGTTGAGTACAGTTGTCGGCAAACATCGAAAACTGGAAATATGAACTGTATTGTGATTTCTGTTGCATTTATCGAAAGCACGCGATGTTATGACACTAAGTGTAATAGCACGGTAGATTTATTAAACCGTGATATTTTCAACGGGTGAGTAATAAACCTAAATACTTAAGATTTTGAACGTGTGTAGGCCTTGCCGCATTTCCTTACTTTTCTGTACATAAGCGTAGCGGTGCACTGCTCTTGAACTTCGTGTGGGCTCTACTGCGTTCACACAGAAAAGTTAAGGAAATGCGTCAAGGCTTGTATTAGCCAGTCGTGGAGACTGGCATGAGTTATGCCCTTGTGGAGGGAAGTTGGTATTTTATTTGAGAAGACTTAATCCTATCCAAGCTGTCTGTCTCCTGTTGGACAGTGGACACAATGCCGAAATCTTATGAAGACGTTTATTGTCAATACAGTAAATAATAGCATGGTGAAGATTCATTGAATATTATGAACCTTCTATATATCGTACGTAAGTATTTCACCTCAGATTATAAGTCAAGACAATTTTTGGCTGACCAATGGCGCTACTTTATTGTTATGTATCACCATGTTCATGCAAAACACAGTGTATGATAAGCTTGAAAAACACCCAGTCCGAAACTGTTATTTAGTCACACAAAAAAAAAACCCAAAAAAACCCACGTTATTATGGCTTCGTATTGCGACCCACCACCGCTCATTTGACTTAATATTGTACGTATTTATCAGAAATTAGACTTCAAATATTTTACTGGAGCTTCAGCTATGTGCAAGTTACAGGAAAACCTTTGCGCAACCTCAGTTTCTCTATTGTTTCTCGAGTTTACTTATATTCAACCACAATTTGATCATTCTTATTCACAATTAGTATGTGTATTTTGTATTTCCTGTAGAATAGTCGAGTGTCAATGCATGGTTTCTCGCTTGTTGTTGCAAAGCAGTCCGTTTATATTCATCTTCATCCTACTCCATCAGTGTATATCTACGCTACGTACGCTACTACTACTACTACTACTACTACTACTACTACTACTACTACTACTACTACAACTACTACGATATGCCTACCCTGATTCCCTGAGAATAGTAACTCTTGTAAATGGATATGTATAACCAACCAATGAAAGACCTTTCATTCGAGCAAAAGAGGCAGAACATGGATGAGAGGAATGATGGGCTAGCTTCGACATTTAATTCACGACATTTAATTATTTTTTTTCAGAGGATTTCTCCGCAGGAAAACAGGGTTCAAATCGCTGTTTGAACAATATTTCCGAAATTCAAAATCAAGATTTTTTGCAATCAAGTGATGTTTATATATGATGTGATGAGCTTATATTTCAAATTTGAACGAAATCGGCGAA
The DNA here is from genome assembly GCA_936450465.1 of Gibbula magus. Taxonomy (NCBI): domain Eukaryota; kingdom Metazoa; phylum Mollusca; class Gastropoda; order Trochida; family Trochidae; genus Gibbula; species Gibbula magus. The sequence continues at coordinate 51,879,691 of OW388302.1, forward strand.
AAATAGATTTTAGATAATCATCCCCGCTATTGATATAAAATTGTGTAGCCATATTCATATATATAGTCTGATATAAACATCTTTATTTCTTCACCGAGTTTGTGAATACATACACGTCATGTGTATATTGTTACCTAACGTTCAGTTTAAGCAGTCATGGACAGAATAGAAAAGGCTAAAGCATTTTATTTCAACAAATAAGTTAAAGGTCTCACAACACCCTTTTCTAACAATTAATGAATAGTGTTTAAAAAGTGTAATTCTGTCAAGGATACTAAACAATAATAATCAAAGGAAGTAACCGTACTAATATTTCTCAACAAAGGGCCCAGGGGATCATTCGAACAGTGGGATGGTCTGGACACCCCGCTAATTCCCAAACCAAAAATCTAACAGATGCTTTCATTGTTTGAGGCAAGGTCAGACCTACAATCATGCCATTTTGATGAAATTTCTAGTGAGCTTGATGTTTGACCAGTTCCGTTTTCCATCAAATTCCATGTAAATTTTGACTATCAGCAGTCTCGCCAGGTGAGTATTGACGATCAAAATGGAGTCGCGATAACAGCAAGCGCTTATAATCGCTCATTGATTGCTCGAGGTAGCGCTTAAAGGTGCACTCCGGCAAATTTTTGACCTTTTTCTCTCTTAACTGTTCTGAAACGTTAACAATATACATTACCAATTGGTTAAAATTTAAAAAATAATAAAAAATAAAATTTTAAGTTATATTTGAAAAACGTTTTTTTGTGTGAAGTTTAGTGGTACGCAATAACAGTAAGTCGTCACGTGACTTCCGGTACTCGCGTGTAACACGACAACACGGTGGATCATGGAGGTCGGTATGGCCACTCAAGCGACTGAGAAAACTTTCATGGTATGTGGACGTAATATTGTTTTCCATGGGTACATTTGGTGTATATATTGATTGATGTACAAGTGAATACGCATTGAACATTTCAAATATGTCATGTTGAGAATACGTATGTTCGTAATAATAATTCAAGTTCGAAGTTCGGTCATCTGTAGTTCACTGTTCCGCGCATTACGAATCGCAATCGCTGAATCAGCTGTTGATTCGTTGAACAATGACTTTTATAAGACAATACTGTTTTGAGTTTATGTAAGACATCGATAAGGTTAAATTGTACCATCACACTACCGGTACGAGTACGAGCCTTCGTCGTGTAAAATGAATGCAAAATTTATTATGGATCTACGAAGTCTCTTCCACTTCGCCACCTTGTCAACCGAATACCGTACATCCTTGAATAATCGCCCGGTCTAATGATAAATTCCTCGTTGATATACATAATTGCATGCCGAGTTAAATTTAGCAAATGTAAACAAACTAGTGCATGGTAGTCTCCGGCTATAGTCTCCTGTTTAAGAAATAATTCCGGCATATTTATGTGACTTTCAATCTCACGGCAAGAGCTTTATTTACAATATATTTACAACTTAAAATCTACCCGATTATTCAAGGATTTACGGTAATAACTGTTTCTTTGTTTTGATTACCAGCAAATTCTTGATTAATAACTACGTTTGTCTTTTCTTTGGAAATACTGAAAATAAATCCAATTAGATAGGCTACCAAAGACGTAAAACTTCATAATTATTAACTAAAAGCAAAATTTTATTTAAATTGGTGCAAGTATTATGTTGTGATATACTATCTGATCATCTGTCATTTGCTATTGACTACATTCAATGAAAACATACTTTTATATTAAATGCTTGCATCAATTAAGTCATGTATTTTTTAATGACTTGTTAAAAATAAAGTAAAATTGATTTTGCAGAAGGAAGCAGAGAAAGACACTGCGGAAGGAGCAATGAATAGAGGGGCGGGTCCAGCTTGTTACAGCAGTTGACTAGAAGAGGGCAGGTGATGACATTTGGCTCTACGAGGCTGATGATGTAGAGAGGTTGAGAATTTTGTATTAACAATAATAAATAAATATTATGATTGAAGTGATGTTTTTTTTTTATTCACTGGATTAATATGTTAGTGGTGTTGACAAAAGTGAGCATGCAGGCCTCTCAGAAACTGCTGTTAGCAGTGTAAAAAGCTGGAATTATGACTGATGTTAAATAATAGATTAAAGGGACAGAACTCCATAAAAAAAATCAACTTGTTTTTAACTAGATCAATATTTATGTCAGGAGTAAACAATGAGCACATCAGAAGCTCATCCCCTCTGCAATTTGGTGTTGAATGAAAGCAAAGTGTCATAATGTGGTGTCCATTTCTAGACCCCACACATCAAGCTTGTACATTTATAAAACACACTGATATTCATGAGCGGGAACAATGGTTTATTCACCCAGCAGTACAATTGGGTACCTGGTATGAAAGTTAAGGCAATGTAACATAAGTTCAAGCACTTTAATTGGCAGCTAGGTTGAATACTCCCAGTCAACTTCCAAGTCTATCATTGACAAATTTTAAGTCATGCTGCATTTTATCAACTTTTCTATGTATGCTCCTACACTAGCACAGAAAAATTTACAAACTGAAACAATTTAAATTAGCCAGTGACTTCAGGGAAAGTTGACTTTCAGTGACTTGAGATTGAAAAAAGAACAATGTTGGTCTTTACACCAGGGTAATAATGTGTGTGCACTATGAGCATGTCCCTTAGTGGTGAAGAGTTCAGCCGGTAGAAGTATCGGATCCTATTATTATTATTTATGAAGCCCTCATTGACTAGGAGCTTCTGATGTTGATAATATTCTTAGAATGGATTGCAGATCAATGTAAGATGCCAAGTTACTGGTGCTTCATCCATGGATAACTGAAACATAAGAAAAGATTTAAACTTCAATATTGTACAATTCAGTTCTAAATGTTCATTATGTCAATTATTAACAAGCAACCATCATGGTTAAGATATATCCCATTATCCCGGGTATACCCAACTTCCCAATGCAAGGCATAATTCTTGCCAGTCTCCATTACTGGCTGATTTAAGCCTTGCACTATTTCCTTAAGAAATCTGTGTTTAGAAATCCAGGCCCACTATGCATTTCTGCTGCAGCGATTCACTATCTAGGCAAAACAAAGCAAGGGAAATACCGCAAGGCTTAAATCAGCCAGTAATGCAGACTGGCAAGAGTTATGCCTTGCGTTTGGAAGTTGGGGTATACCCTGCAACTGGCATACTGTTTTACTTTGCTGAATAATATGTCCAATGTTATAGAACATATTTGGAATCTTAAACAGAATATAGTTTATAGAATATAGAAACTAGTTTTCTAATTTAAAAAAAAAAAACAGTTGGTGGGGGTATAATAAAGTAAACTATTTTCAAAATTTAGAATTGATTTGGGTGTTAACACCGCTTTCAAGAATATTTCACTTTTATCATGGATACTAGTATTATTGCAGGGAGAAAGCCTGCAACGTCATGGTGGCTATGCATTGCGCTGAAACCTGCAAGCATCGGCTCTAACTAGAGCCCCATTGACCAAAGAGTCTGTACATATAAAAGTCTCTTGAGTCACTGGTTCTGGAGAGGAAGTAAGAAAATAGGGCCATGGGCTCTGTTGCTCATCAGGGATTATATTGTTTGATGATTGTTCTCAATATAATGCACAACCCCTAGCCTTGAAATTGTCAGTGCATATCAAAAACATGATTATACACTAATTTTTAGCTCATCAGGCCTGAAAGGCCCGATGGGCTTATGGCATGGCATGGTGTCCGACGTCCGTCCGTCCATCCGTAAACTTTTCGCTTTTTCGACTTCTTCTCCAGAACCAATGACTCCACAGAGCTGAAATTTTATGTGCAGACTCCTTGGTCAATGGGGATTCTAAATTGTAGATTTCGTGACCCCGTGACCCCAAATGGGGTCACCGGGGTTCACATCCTTAAAAACTTATTTTCATCTTCTTCTCCAGTTCCAAAAGGTCTAGAGAGCTGAAAAGTTGTGTGCAGACTCCTTGGCCAATGGGGATTTTAAATTGTAGATTATGTGACCCGTGACCCCAAATGGGGTCACAGTGGTTAAAATCTAAGAACCTATCTTTTGCTTGTAAACAATAACTTAAATAACTTAAATATTCAACTTTAGATAGTAAATCAATGTAACCCTGATGAGCTACAGAGCCCATGGCTCTATTTTTATATTTTATAAAATGTATTGTCCATGTATCACAATTCCATATTGATGATAAGATTAAAATTAAAAAAGTAATTAAATTAAAAAAATTTGGAGAGAAACAATACAAATCCCTTTTCAAGTGAGTATACTGTATTAATGAATCCTACTTATGAGTAGAAAAATCATTCACAAGGACCTGACCAAAACCCAATGAACATTTATCATAGACCTTAGACTAAAATTCAGTCTATGGAAATGTTTTAAATTATTGTATCTTCATCCTTATGATTACATATTTTTCAATACTACCAGTTTGTATATTCAGTTTATCTAGACTTGCTGAATAAAGATCTAGACTGTATTTAAGGCTCTTATTTTTACACAGTCATGGAGCAGGATTATATAGCAGACCTGATGAGCTAAAAATACAGCCATGGGCTCTGTAGCTCATCAGGATATGTATTGATTGCAAATAAATTGTTCTCAGCTTGTTCTAGAGCTTTTCATACTGGAAAATAAGTCAAGAATAGGATTTTATATTTAGAATATCCATTGTCTAAGGAATGTGTACACAACATTTCAGCTCTCTAGACAATGTGGAACTGGGGTCACAGGGTCACGAAATCTACAATTTAGAATCTCCATAGGCCAAGAAGTCTGCACATAACATTTCAGCTCTCTGGAGTAATTGGTTCTGGAGAAGTCCAAAAAGCAAAATGTTTACACATGGACGGACGGATGGATGGACACCGTGCCATGCCAGAAGTCTGAAGCCCATCGGGCCTTTCAGGCCTGATGAGGTAATAAGCGAAAAGTTTCGGACGGACGGACAGCAGACAGGGAACGGTTACCAGGTTGGAAATACATGCCATTTAGTTAGTGAAAAAAAATACAATAATTACTAAGGTAGGATATTGTGCAAAAATTCATATTGCAATATATTGCGATATACAGCACACATATTGCAATAATACTGTGATATATTTAATGACTTCTACATTGAGCTTTTATACATCGCTATGCGATTTAAACATGAAATAATTGATAAAATGCCTTTCAGATTTTACAAACTATATACAACAAGTTAATATGGTAAATATGTAAGCAAATTCTAATGATATATATACATTAAAAAAATGTCTCCCATTATTTGTCCACCACCTCAAACATTTTTGGGAGACTTAAACCATGTGTCTGTGCCTAAAAGCAAGATTTTACACTTAATTTTACTTGAAATGCATTGGTGCGATATATTGCGATATCACAAATCATATTGCAATTATTGCAATACACACTTTGTACTGATATATACCGGTATATCGATAATATTGCACAGCCCTAATAATTACATATCTGGGATTACAGTTTCAGTTAAAGATGTGATAATTACAACTTACTCAACTTCTTGCATGTTGAACAGTTTTGCTTTGAAACACTAGGTAGGGGCCTTTCATCCACCTGGATCTCATCTGCACAGGTAACTCAATGAACAGTCTCTTGTTGGGCTAGGGTCATACATGATGCTTTCACTTTCATTAGTGGTTTCCGTAATGTCGAAGAGGTGTAATGTCCCATAAGTCTTGGGAGAATGTGATAATCTCCAACATTGTTGGCTGAATCGCTGAAATAGTTACATATATTGTATTAAAAATATAAAATTTCACATCTATATTTGCAATGATTATGAATGTATAACTGAACAGGATGACAGCCATCTAACATTGTTCAATATTGTTCCTATTGGACACATAACTATTAGTGCTTAGCTAGTGAAAGTAGAACTCTGTAGCTCATCTGGTATTAATTGCTTTATTTATTATGTCCCCCGAAAAATTGTTCGTGAGACATAATGTTGTCGCCTCCGTCCGTTATTCGGTCATTCCGTCATTCCGAAATGCTTTCTTTTCCGGGCCATATCTAAAAAAATGTTCAATATTTTTTCACGAAACTTGGTATGTGGTTAGATCTAGTGGTGGAGTGGTGCCTTTTGCTATTTTGGTTATTCTGAATTTTTAGCTCATCACATGCACATATTTCTAGTTATTTTTAAGATTGAAAACTCATAGTATGAATACTCCACAGTGATCCAGGAGTTTTACAAGCTCACAGGGCTACCAATTCTCAACTTGTGTTAGCCCAAGGTTACAATATTAGTCTCAGACCAAAGGACTAGTGTCAAATTTATTTCTGAATGTGAAAGAGTGAATCATTATTATGATTTAATAAATGTCTCGTAAAGGTTTATGTTGGTAATTTAAAATTTTAATACTATATGCAACTTCCAAACGCAAGGAATAACTCTTGCCAGTCTGCATTACTGGCTGATTTATCCCTTGCGGTATTTCCCTCATTTTGTTGTGTCAAAATAGTGAATCGCTGCACCAGAAATGCATAGCGGGCCTGGATTTCTAAACACAGATTTCTTAAGGAAATACTGCAAGGCCTAAATCAGCCAGTAATGGAGACTGGCAAGAGTTATGCCTAGCATTGGGAAGTTGTACAAAATGATGCACTGGGGCTAGTGTTTTTTTTTATTTTGGGTTAGTGAAAATTAAAACCACAGGCCCAACATAACTGCTATACAGTATTGCCTCTAATAAGAACCCGGGCGCTTTTTTTTCCAGCACTCCTTGACCCCCCCGGCGCGTATTAGAGACCAGGCGCTTATTTCTTTAATAGAAAATTGAAGTTTACTAAGGAAGCATTAATCTAATGGTTTAGACCCGGCGCTTATTGGAGGCCCGGCACTTATTTTCTCAACTACCATTGACCCCCCAGCGCTTATTAGAGGCCCAGCGCTTATTGGAGACCCAGCACTTATTAGAGGAAATATGGTATATTTCAAATTATCAGTAAAATTTATCACCTGTTTACTCTAGTTTTTGGGTTTCTACATACCTAATAATAATTACTGAAAAATAAATACCGGTACTTACAGAATGATGGGTTTGTTACAGATATCTAATTCTTTTCTCATTCTGCATGTACACACTAGTTTTGAAAAGCAGTTGGAATTTTCTGCTTTCATAGACTCATCTGCAGTAGTGAGCTTCACACTGAAATAAAAACAATCAGCAAGCAATTATTAATGTATAAAATCTTTAAAGCAAAGAAGTGTAATTGAATTTGACTATTATTTAATTTGACATTCAATCACTATTTAAAATCTTCCTGCTTTTTCCATTGGTACTACACATATTTCTCATATTTTAATCAATCAACAAAATTATGGTTCAGAACTGTTTATTATTAATAATTTGGTATTTGTCATTGACAAAATATAACACAAACAGAAGTAATTATGTTTGACACAAAGGGCCTAGGAAGAGGGAATTGTGTATGAATTAAATTAATTAAAAACAAACATTAAAAGGTACCATTAATCCTTGAATAATCATCTGCCTTGAATAATTGCTGAGTCTAAGCCCTTTTTTAAATAAATAATTGTCTGCCTTCAATAATAATCAGCTTACAGTTAGCATTTGTAAATAAACTAATGGCTATTTCCTTTTCAAAAATTAAAAATTAACATGGACATGGACATTTCAATTTTAATCATTTTATGTGTTCATTTATATATTTTTTTTCTGACTCCATTTTATTCATCCTTGGTGTACAGGCTATTCAGTAGCAGAAATTATTTGTTGATCACATTTTATAAAAATTTATTTATATATACCGTATTTCCTCTAATAGGGGCCGGGCCTCTAATAAGGGCCGGCACGCTAATAAGGGCCCATGTTTTTATCGCATCAATGGTCATCCCCTACTAGATATACTTCTCATATATGTTCCCAGGCACTAAGAGGGTTAAACTACCATGCTAAATTATGTTTACGCCAAACGGCGAGTGTTTGTGTTACTCTAAGACATTTTAGTGAGTTATCGAAGATTATCAGTTATATTGGTCAACTCTAAAAATTAAATAAGGGCCGGGCCTCAAATAAGCGCCGGGGGGTAAGCGCCCTTACATGTTAATAAGGGCCCGGGCCCCTATTAGAGGAAATACGGTAGTTACCAGTGGACAACTATAAGCAATATGTAAACCTATCTGAATTACATTCAAGTTGATGAATTCTAAAAAATGTAACATAATAAAGATAGTACACTTTACTATCATATGAAATAGGGTAGATGATCTATTTTTGTTGTTGAAGTAGGCCAAATGACAAGTAATGAAATCATGCAAATAGTTTAAATTACATTACAGGAATTTACTGCATTCCAAATATGAAACAGTGATTTTATTCACGGTCATAATACAAGAAGATTAAACAAATCTACAAGATTAATTTTACATCCATTGTGTTGTTGGGGGTCAAATATGCCAAACGTTATGAATGGTCTTATTTTATCGAGAAGTAGCAACTGTTACCGAAAACTACCATTTTTATTATACTCTGCTTAGTATATTGACGATATGAAGGTAAAAGTGTCGATTTCTGATCGAAAACCGGACAATACACAGCGTGTGGCGCGCGCCAATGAGTCAAACGTAATTTTGGAATCTTATTTAAACTAGAAAACATAACAAATGTGAGTTGATAATGTTCAATAGGTCATATAACTACTATGCATGTAAATAGGTTGTGCACTTTCGGTTTCTGCACATGCATAATGATGTTTCTCGATTTTAATTGGAAACTAGTAATTATGATATGTCTGGCGATTGGGGATGAATATGCAAGCTGATTGAATTTGTTTGTATTGTAAATATCACATATGGTGTGTTGGAACGTATTAAAACCAAATCAAATTTTATGAAACACAATGGATGCACCTTTAACAGACTGACTGGCAAACAGAATATTGACAAATTCTTATTCCGGAAGTGAGAGACTCAGAGAGCTGAGAGTGAAAATTGGGACCTGAAACTAACAATTACTATAGATTCAAACGTCTACAAGGCGTAAATTAGGCCTAGATTTATTTGTAGGGCTACTTGCGCAAACCAAAACTTAGTTGCGATCTGGTCTGAAGAATATTTATTACCGGAGAAAAAGTAAACACTGCCAGCCGCATGAGGCGACGTTGTTCAGTTCAATGGAATTTGGGACAGAAGAAATTATATTTGAAACTATATACCTTTACGTGTTCCTACAAACCTGAGGCTTGACGTGCACATTTCAAAACCTAACTATATTTGATTATCCACAAGTTATGATAAAATAATAAAGTGTGAAAGCGTCCCACTCACCTCTCGACAGCTGCTCGACTCCAGTCGCGTACCTCGACAGTACCGGTGCTCCGACACTGTGACAGTTGAGATGCGTCGAGGTTTGGGAGAAAATGACCGTCCTTCAAGTTGGTCCTACGGCAACGTGGAAATATTCGTGTCTTTGATGGTTGCTCGCTGTCGATCTTTTATTAATATGACTGTCGATTGTCTGAAGGCTCCGTCGGATTGTCGTCGGTGCTTTCGCTATACGTTTACTGCACTGTGAGGAGTTGGTGGTGGAAGTGGTGTACACGCGAGTCAATCATTTCCGGTTTAGCCGCCATATTTATGGAAACGTTTCCATAATTAAGATGACAGATTTTAGTGGTGATTTTCTCGAAAACTCCTCGACAAATTTTTGCCATTTTTCGTGGAAGTGCCTAGATTATATAAATGAACAAACCCATGTTAGAAAATTGCAGGAAAACCTTCTAGTTTAAAAGTGGAAAATATGCTGGAGTGCACCTTTAATGTAGCGCTCAATGTAGCGCATTCTCTCCTGCTGACACCGCGTACGATTCCTCGAAGTTTGCTCGCCTTGCTACGTAGCGCTTCATTGAGCAATCGCATTCAAGAGAGGTTTAACAGTAATGAACACGCTTCTGGTTCAACAATGTTTCAACCTTTTTCCAGAGACTGTTTACATAGTGATAATCAATATTAACATGGAAGGTATCTTCAGCATCAACCTACAAAACTACAAGTCATATCGTCCAGATTTCTAATAATATGTCAGTGATGAGGACAACACAGGTGTGGACAGTTTCACTCTCGTATCTCTCCTGTCTGCCTGTCTGACACAACTCATAGTGGTCTATCTTCGTCACAACTTCCCAATGCAAGGCATAACTCTTGCCAGTCTCCATTACTGCCTGATTTAGGCCTTGCAGTATTTCCTTAAGAAATCTGTGTTTAGAAATCCAGGCCCGCTATGCATTTCTGGTGCAGCGATTCACTATCTTGACACAACACAGCGAGGGAAATACCGCAAGGCTTAAATCAGCCAGTAATGCAGACTGGCAAGAGTAATACTTGAGTTTGGAAGTTGGCTTCGTCTAGATATATGATGTTTGGATGAAGCTAGTCAACTACCCCACATGTACGAACTGCTGGTCCTTGTAATGTTAAGATATTAAACTTTATTGAGGCATGTGTCGTGGCTTTTTAAAATTGTTTTTCACTAGTCCAGGGGTAAATATACTTACAGGGAGTGAACATGCCATGTAAACAGCCAAAATGAAATGAAAGTGTGGTGTGTTGCAATGCATCATCCCTAACGAAGTCTCACTGACCAGCTCTCCACCTCTCTGCCTATAAGCTAATGGGCTTCCAACTCTTTTAATATATGAATAGAGAATTCCTAAAACATGCCAATTAATATTTATTAGATGTAAACTAAATAAATGACATTAATTTATATATGTATACATTGGTTTGACTATATCGTCCTAATTACTATGAAAATCGGATAGTCAGATGGATTTCGAAACTCATTGCGTGAAAGAAGGAGATTATCCTATAAAGAGAATTTGAAAAACAATATTAAGAGTTTCTAAAGTTATCTATTATATTTTCTCAACTTGTGTGAAGTCACTATGTCTATATACGACGAACTTTTAAGAGAATAGTGAAAATGCAATATTTGACTCACGGTAGTAAACATTTGCACCTGTCCTTGACCAGGTTCAAATTTGCTTAGGGTAGTGCAAAATCTGCTTACGGTAGTAACATTTGCATACGTGCAAATGCGTTTATACGGCGAGATTTACTCATATGCAAACGCTCACCGTATAAACAGGACTTTAGATTTTAAATTTCATTAGAACAGAACAGAACAGAAGTTTATTGCATTTCAGGGCCAGGAGGCCTAGAGTACAGTTACAGATATATATAATGTATGTAATACAATTTCAGAGCGCTATATATATCTTAATTTAAATACTTTATACAGGTAGGTGGCAAGGCGGAGCAATAGATTACTGTTGGTTGTTGATAACAGAGCAATGAAATGTTGCGTAGATGGATGTTTATAATAATAATAATTTGGTATATAATGTTCACGGAGTTGAGAGTAATATGGACATATGAACAAAACATGATATTCATCTTCTTCACCTTCTCCACAATACGGACATATTAAATATACAGGGTTAAGATTTTGTACATGTTTGTATTTATTAACTTTAAAATTATTAGAACAGCATCTGAACTTTGTTAACGCCCTTCTCAATTGTGCAGACTGTATACATGTCAAATATCTTTCAGTATTTAGCTGACTTTTAAAGGTACAGTAAGTAGACAAAAGTGAAGAATAACTTACATCGTGGCTCCAATTTTGTTTATGCATATCTAAAACACGTTGCTTAAATTCTAACATAAACAATTTACTATCTCCCACTTCTTGACAAATCCATACAAACCCAAAACCATATGAAAATAAAAACACCCTGACTGCTGTTGCCCAATTGCTATAACCTATATCATCATGATTTTTCATAAGTAAAAAACAATGCTTAACATATCTATTATAATTCATACTTACGATCTTTAACCAATAGCTTACAACCCTAAGCTGTTGATTGATAAACAAAGGATGGCGTCCACATTCGCCAAGAGCTGCCAAGTTGCTTGTGCGGTAACCAACTCTTAAAATATATTTACAAAATTTAGTGTGGATAACTTCCAAAGATTTTCTTTCTGTAATTCCCCATATTTCCGAGCCGTACATTAAAATTGGTTGAATTTTCCTATCAAAAATGCCAAAACATGTATCAATATCCAAAGTTTCATATCTGTAAATAATTCTTTTTACAGGGACAAGAGCTTTCTCTGCCTGTTTGGCCAAATTTTGACAAGCAACTGAAAACATATTTCTACATGAAAAAATAATGCCTAGGTATTTATAATAAGAAACTACTTCTATAGATTTCCCTGCATATACCCACTTTTCAAATTTAGACAATTTCCCTCCCTGCTTAAAAACAATTATTTTGGTCTTTTCTAGATTTACCGTTAAACCCCATTTTTCACAATACTCTTCTAAAATGTCTAATTTTCTCTGTAAATTAATAACTGAGTCACCAAACATAATTACGTCATCGGCAAACAGCAGTAAACAAATTTCCTCAATATCAGTATCAACAAAAATACCCCTTGAATCCGTTTGGACAATAGTTGAAACTAATTCTTCAATATACATCAAAAATAGAATTGGAGACAACATACAGCCTTGTCTAACACCCCGGGAAGATGAAAACATTTCCGTAAACTGGCATGGCGAACATCGAACACACGCCTTTACATTAGAATAGATACTTTCAAACAATTTATGTAATTTTCCATGAATTCCTTTCCTTAGTAGTTGAAAAAGAAGCTTAAATTTCATTAGGCCCTATATCCTACTCCACAAACTAAGGGTGAGACAGGAGTAGCCTACAATTTAGTGACTTAGAGGCGAATGACGACTGTCTGGTAGTATTTGGTTCCCCTTTTCCCCCGCTAGGGAATTTTGCTGGAGCCTAGAAATTCAGGTCATCTAAAACAGAAGTTCGGATCTGAAATCTGAAGGGAGTAACCTCTGTGGGAAGAGAATAGGTAGAGAGATGCTAAGGCAGCTAACCACAGGGATTCGAATCGCTGATTGGACAATATTTTCAAAATTCAAAATCTAGATTTTGGCATTACACGCGAACAAAGTTTTTCTCTAATATTCTCCTTTAATATGTATAAGCTGTGTGTGTTCTCATTACATATATGATGCGTTCGTAAAATGTAATGTAATCTGGCATTTACAAAGCAATATTTTCTGGATAACAACTTCTTTATTGTGTAGGCGTTTCGGAGTACATACTCACCCTTCCATCATTCCACCTAATGGACATTCTCAGCTCCCTAATGGAGTGCGCATATACTCCGAAACGTCGTGTATCTAGTCAATACAGAAACAGTTATCCAGAAAATCTTGGTTTCGTTCAGACTATGGATAAGAGAGACACTAGGTCAGTTGAACTTAGACCCTGTTCCGAGAAATAAATTTGCACAATATTGGTTTCACAAGTAGGCCTATACATGTTTTCGTTTCAATACGTCATTACACTTATCCAGGACTCCAATATGCACTGCAGTCCGCGTCCTCTAACCCCCACCCCAATACCTGTTTAATTTCTGCCGTTAGAGCTAATGGGCTTCCAACTCTTTTAATATATGAATAGAGAATTCCTTAAACATGCCAATTAATATTTATTAGATGTTATCGTTAGATTGTGTTCTTCATATTTATCATGCCTTTTGGCCGGTTTTATTTGTAGTTTATGTAATAGTCTCGTAATTCTACATAAGCTGGATGTAAGCATCCTTTAACTGATATAATTATGTAATTTATGTGTACATATACATAAGTGTGACATTTTAATAATTTATGTCTGTCTGTATTATTAATTCCTTCGAATTATCTATAACAGCTAGTTTATATCACGAGCTACGCTGTCGGCAATCACTGTGTGATTCAAGCAAAGTAAACTGTCATCCTTTTTAAAAAAATCTTTATTTTCAACATCAACTAGATTACAATATTTCGAAGAGCACACCATGATGTTCAAGTGTAGCGCGCTGAACATTACCGTAGCACAGACAGTTTAACGAAATGCAGCAAGGATTTAAATTAATACTAGTACATGGGATAGCATTTCAATCTTTATTCAATACTGAAAGGCCACAGGCCTATAGTACATTTTACAAAAATACAAAATCATAATATATGGCAATCATGTCGACAATCATAACTAACATTTGGATTTCCTAATGTTCATGGCATGGTACACAAACATTGCAAGATTTTTTATAACATCATACTTATTACATTTCATTAAGGATGAAAATTTCTCCAACGAGGGATGAACATAATAAAATTCCTTAAGGTATTGTCTTCTGATTTTACAATATAACGGACACACGAGCAAGAAATGATATTCATCTTCTATTACATTTGTAGTACATGATTTACATAATCTATCGTCTCTTTTCATATTAAAATATCTGCCCTTTTCAATCAATAAATCGTGAGATGAACATCGGAAACGTGATAAACTTACTCTAAATTTCTTAATGGTAATACATGATAAATAGTACTCAGTGTAAATATATGGCTTAAAACCCAAATAAGTGTCACATTTTGAAGAAAGTGTAAGTTTACTGAGCCAGTTTTGTTGGTATATATCCTTTAGTCTTCGCGTAAAATCACTTATAAACTTCGAAGGACACTCAACAGTTTGTTCATACCACACATGATTAAAACCAGTTTTATATAACAGCTCTTTAATGTCCGATACCCAGTTTTTATGTCCATGACCGTCATGTAGAATCATCATTTCATAACATTTTTTTGGTAAACGATAAGGGGGCATGATGCAGACAGGCTCGAGTTACGGAAGTTGATTCATTATCAAAAAACTGTGTTCGACTTTTTAGAGATCAAGCGTAATCTGCGACTAGATAGGCTATCATTTTGATGTAGATTTTGAATAGTCACCGTCAACCAAGTGACATCACAATGATTTACACCATAAATAATGACGTCATCAACATGACGTTGTCGTGTTATCCCACCAACGTACAATAACTTATAAGGTTTATTGGTGGAATGTTTGATCGTAAATAAATTACTGTAACCAGGGACTCTGTGAACTAAGTCCCTGCCGTAACGAAATAATGAAAGAAATGATATGCTTTACAGTAGTGACCTACGTCAGAGAAGCACTCGTAAATCAGTCGACGGTTTTCATTAGATTCACAAGAGCTAATTTAAATGGTTATAAATTTGCATTTCAACTTCATATAAAAGTTGGACTTATAATAAGTATACTGTTTTACATCGGAAATGTACGTAAACATTGGAAAACAAAATTAAAAAACAGAGACCATAAAATATATTATTTCACGGTGTCTACAAAAACGGAATTAATAGAATATTACGACGATCGCAATAAATCATTCGCCATATCTCTTCTCGTTTTGCTATATCTCGACTTGTCCGAGCGGGAGATTGTCAACAAACCAAGTCACGTGAGGTGTCTGTTACATTATACTTCCGGGTTTCTTACAGGCTTCAAAGTTTGACACGACGATCGCCGACGCAACAGTATGACGCGTTTGTCGCGATATTCGGAGGCCTTTTGGGTAAGTTTATTAATTAATCCACCTAATTATGTGACCACACCCGTGTGTCACTTATAGCCAAAGTTATTAATTAGTTTTTAATCGAAACTGATTTACGTCACTCAAGGTATTGAGCTAATCCACCTGTCTAAGTTACTGACAGTGACAGTGACAGCGTTGGTCTTCGGGAAGTCACTGGACCGCGACAAATGCTCTCGGTTGTTGTAACACTTTTTGTGGCAACCCTAACCTATATTCGTGAGGGTATCTTGGCCTCAATATTTAATATCAAATATCAATCAGTGTTCAAAATATATATAGATCAATAAGGCTATGAGACAGGAGTTTGTTTTGTGCAATGAAATGAAATGAAATTAGTTTAACAAGCTGTACATTTTGTTTATATTTTGAAATATTTAACTAAATGTCTATATGTTTCGTAAAAGTCATATGACACACTATTGAGTGTAATAATTTCTTTATTACCCATTTTATTCCATTTCATTCACGTAAAAATAGCCAGGAAAAGACCGTCTTCTCTTAATTGCAACTGCAAGCTACAGTGACGTCAAGAACAATTTTTTTCTGACGTCACAGACGCGAAATACGGGGAGTTGCGGTGAAAACATTTTTGCTAGGCAAATGTGATATGTGCACATGTGCTCGTATTGAAAATATTAACTCGGTTATTTTCAACCATATGGGTAATAAATTGTAATACACAGCTTTAATATTGCATTGCAATGTGTGATATATGAACCTTCTTGTCATCATTTTACTCAGTTTATATATATATATATATATTTATATTCAGTTTATAATTGCACTTAAGATAAAATGCTTTGCAGAACTTTCAAAATACAAATATACAAATACAAATACAATATAAATGTTTTGATGAAGGGATTTTCCGAAATAGTATTGTGACGATCACTTTAAAGACTGCCCAACAATCAATCTTGCTCCTCTCACCACAATAACACTGTGACGTCATAATATAATTCATCCTACCTCATGTAACAATGGCGATCCCTGATTAGTCCATGTGACCATTAACAAATATCAATAAACACTTCATAAGATAAATCTTCTCGAGAGTGATAAATGTTTTATATCCCACAACATGGAGAAAGCATGCATCCACGTCAATCATTCCATGTCACATGACACAAGTTAAAGGTCATAGTTTGTCGATCGATCAGCTGTTTTCTGTCAAAAATTTTCTTTGTTTTTTTTTAATGATATTTTGAGACATGTGGTAAGATAAATACGTTATTACATTCAGTTTGTTCGGGTGACATCGTAATTTACCAAACCCTTGTTAGTGTTTATCCAACTCGCCTACAACTCGTTGGATAAACACTAACAAACTGAATGTTATTACTTATATTGTTATGTCAAACCATTGTTTTATGACGTCTAATTATATTAGTCACTGGTTGTAGTAAAAAAATAAGTTATTTTCACTGTAGCTTGATAGATAGTTTATTTCACTGATAAATCCCAGTTTTCCATTGTTCGTCCCGTCAACATTACTATCAGGGGAGTTTCCCAGTCAATCAATTATTGAAAACAGAAGAGACTTTTATTTCATAAAACATGAGAACATGATAATGAGGATATAGTAACTCAACCAGTGAAACTAGAGTCTGTTGAGCTGCCTTTTGCTGATTCATTGTGTATTCTGTGTCCTTTACATCACAGTCTTCTCCTTGATGTAAAAAGAATTCCCTTTTGGGTAATAAAATGTTATCTTATCTATTTTATCTTTATTAACAATTCAGACTTTTGACAATAAAAAGTTTAAACTTAATATTGAGGGTCAGGCAAGAAACAAGTCGGGGCTCATTTGGATGTGTGTCCACTCTTTCCTGGTTGAGACATGCAAAAAGATATGAAAAGATGGGAGTTGTTGCTTCCTTGCTTGACGCTTTATAAAGTAAGGTTTGATTGCAATGCTACACTGAACTTCAGCGCAGTACCACCCATGGTTCATTAGTTTCAGCTGGTGCTCGCAGGTTTCACTGCAAAGAATAGCCACACTGGCATTGCAGGCTTTCTTCCTGCAATAATACTAGCAGCTGCAGCATAAGTGAAATACTCTTGAAAGTAGCATTAAACCCCAACTCATTTTAGCATTATAAGGACTGAACAACGCTTACCTGGGGCTGCATAGTTGCTGCTGGGTGCAAAATGCAAAAAAACACATTTTCAATGTTCAATGTATTGTGGACAAAAAAGAGTATTTTTATTTATTGTTGTAATAGTAAGAGGAAAGGGGGACGTGAGTCATGGGAACATTATCTCTGGTGCATAGCTATTTGTTACGAATTTAAAGGGGCAGTAGCACTTTTTTTTTTTGAAATAAGTCGATGAAATGTATTTGAAAAATAATGAATTCCATAGTAAAACACCCTTCTCACCCTAGGAAAATCAAGTTAAAAAATGAGTTAAACCATGGGAATAGTTTTTGTCGTTCGAAATAATAAAATGTGTTCACAATAAAATGGCTGCCATATAATTTATGCTTTATATGCAACACGGTTATTACCACTACGGATAATTGGTTTGTGTAATAAGATTGTTTACCCTCTAAAGTAAATATAAATGACATAAACTATTAATATGAATGGGAAATTTTAAAAAATAAAATTTGCAAAAAACGTGCTACAGTTCCTTTAAGTTTTATCATACTTAGACATATCAAGAAGCAAATATATCTTACAACTAAATAAATAATACACAAGAATTTAAACATAAAAATAATGATCACATAAAATATGCTGTGCAAACAAAGGGAAACTGAGCTGCCTAATGATATTAATTACAGTATGCACTCGGGTATAAGACCAGACAAACAAACATCTTGAAAACATGGTTAGAATAGGTTTTACTTAAAACAATATTATAGGTATATGTAATGCATGACCATTGAACATCTGTCAAAATCGGGGGTGGGCTAAAACCCTGAGAATAAACTCAATCAGGAAAACCCTCTGAAAAGTGGTCTTAGGCTTGAATGTGGTCTTATCCCCGAGAGAATTCGGTTAATTTACCATATCAGATATCACACAACAAAATGATATACAAGGAAAAAAATACGAAAACTCTCCAAGTGCTGGTATGTGTTTAAACTAAGTGACCTTCCCACAGTGCATAATCCTAAAAAGGATGTAGAGGATGTGATACAGGACATCTTAGTGGGAGACAGGGAAGTACTGGTTGTGTCCAATATATATATATGTATTTATACATTGTTCAGATTTCTATTGAGAATTTGGTTTTTTAATTCATTTGTGATAATTGTGTTTGTCAACTGTGTGTATTGATCTTTATCGAATAAATTTTGCATATTAATTGGGTTAATTACCTCTCAGTGGAGAATTAAGTTGAGCAAATAATAAATCACTTGGGTTTATTTATTAATGGACTGTGTTTTGTGTACTGTATGCACTGTTCATACTTCTAATAGAGGATATTATATGAGTGTCTATGTCATACTATGTTTACGACACGAGTGCCTGAATATTAGTATTTCCCGAGCGAGAGCGAGGGATATACCGATATTCAGGCACGAGTGTCGTAAACATAGTATGGCATAGACACGAATATAATATTCTGTTTATTACCGAAGTCGTAAAATTAACGAAAACACGCTAAAATCCACTTTCAACCATAGGCTGGCGACCCGCAGTCGCGCATTTAGAACGCAACGTCATAGACGAAACGTGACGTCATAGCATTGTTTATGACGTCACGTCACCATGACAAAGTGATATGTTGCCCTAGGGCATCGTATGAAAAATATGAACCCCAATATGATTGGCCACGTAGGTAATAATCAAGTATATTTTCATATTTGTGACAGATCATCATCGCCCGTCAGTTTAGAATCATGAAATTATGAAATGATCTTGGTAATGGATACTCTCTTTGTAGTAGATAGTATGTTACTGGATATGTTAGTGGAATACAGGGAAGCCATGTTTGTGTCCAATATATGTATATGTATCTACATTGTTCAGATTTCTCGTGGATATTTTTTGCATAATTGGCTTAGTTAAACAGATCATAATCTCCATATTTAGAATTCAGTTTGGAAAAATTATAAAACATGTCGCTTTAGTGATGTTGTTTTTTAGGGGTGAAACAGTATGCTTGAACTTAGGTTCGGTTCGGTACGTATTGCGGTATAGGACCCTCGGTTCGGTACATTTTCGGTTCAGTACAAAACAAAGAATATCTTTCAATATATAAACTAAACCATAACAAATCACATGTTCTTCTTGAAACTTAGTCTGTAGGGTGTGGAAATCATTTGGTTTTAAAATGGTAAAATATATAATGTGTAAATATAATTACATCTGAGTTAATAATACATAATTGTTTAATTAAGTAACATATTCGGTATAAACCGAAAAATCATGTTGAAGTACCGTGTACCGAACTGAAAGCAAAATACTGCGGTTCAACAACTGTAGTTGTGAACAGTTTCACCCTTATTGTTTTTATCAATTACATATCCATTGTTCTAATTTCTCACAAGTGTTTTATCATAATTGGCTTAGTTAAACTTAAAATCATGCCCACATTTAGAAATATGTTTACAGAATTATGAGTTATTTTGGTTACTGTATACTCTTGTTGTAGCAACAGGGAAGTGATAGTTTGTCTACTATGTATATACAATGTTAAAATTTTTATGATAGTAGGATTGGCTCGGTCAAACAAGAATAGCTCTCAATCCAGGCCTACATTAAGAAATAACTATGCATCAATTACAGTCTACTCCCACGGTCTCTTCCTTGTTGGGAGCATTCAACGTCTTGTGATCATTTAAACCGTACCTTCATCCTGGTATATTTAAAAAAAATATGGATTTAATCCTTATTGTCTTTCTTATATAATAATACAGTATTTTTATTATAAGATCTGATGAATTAATGCCAAACCATTTGATTTGCTAATATACAGGACTTACTATTCACTTAAAACAGCCGGTAACGTGGTATTATTTTTGGACCGGACTGATAATGACATTTTGAGGTTTACTTTACTGTTACCGTTTAAATTGACAAAATAATATTGTTGGCCTAGCTACATTTCAAGGTTATTTCCTAAACTGGGATGGGAATGGTCAATGACTTGCTGCTTGTAAGGATCAGTACTCCGTCCTTGGCAGGTCGAGGGTTAACGTCTGGACTATTTATTTTGTGAACGGGTTGTGATTCTTAAATGCACTGTAGCACATTTTTGGCATATAAAGTTTTCTCAAATTTGCCTTTTATTGTTCAAGTTTATACAATATATTGGTACGTTAATGAGTAAAACATCTCATTACACGAACTGATAAGCCGCATCAATAGTTATCCGTAATCGAAGAAAATGGTGCAGTACTAATTATATTTGGTCTCCAGGCGAAATGCGAGACCAAGTGTGTCCGTGGATCGCCACATGAAAACTTGTTTATATACATCTCGCAGTTCGCCATGATAAAGAGACTTTGTCAATGTCTGGTCGACTTGTCCAGCAAAAATCACACCAAATTGCGTGTGCATTGTTGACCCGTAACGCATTGGGGGCTGGGGGCTAATTATCACCCACGTGTTTGCATTGCCTAGATTTGCATTGCCTGTACATGCTATCTGCCTCACATTTCGCAGGACGGGAAAAAAAATCGGTAACTTGCCTTACTTGCGCACTTCATATCATGTGAACGAATTACACCACAATAAAGGGGAAAGAATAGACTACAATCCCATATAAAATTCGCAAATGTCCAAAAAATAATAAAGACACAGCAAGCGCCGTGAAAAAGATCATGTTTACACTTCATAAATTTTGAAACAATCGCGATTTTCACAACTTCTTACACATATTATCACTGCTAGTGCTAAACTACTGAATGCATTTTCATAATTTTTATATCACAATAAACCGAAAAGAATATTTTTTTATTCTACATAAAATGCGCATATTTATTCATAGAAATAAAATTACAATTTTACCTTTCTGAGAGGCATGTAAAACCAAACGACACACAAACTAATCAACATATTTTCATCAGTTATGGTTCGAGGTAAGCATTTATTTGAAAGGTCAAACAACATAACCATATTTGGGTTGATATGTGCTTATTTGTCAACTGGTTCGAGATTATGATTTCTTGGAAAAGTGCAATGAACGACCATTTGCAATGCCGCATACATGTTGTAAGTATTTACGATTTTATAGGTGGAAATTTAGACAAACTTTACATAGCTATAGAAATATAACCAAAAGTAGCATTCTAATAATTTTTATATCATTGTGAAGCCAGACATCTTGTCTTCAATTCCGTATATAACTGGAATTTTTTCGTTTCAAAAAAGCATTCAAAGTTGCGGGTGGGAATTAGCCATTTGTGTACGGGTGCCGCGACTTGAATTTGTATTGAACGCCCGTATATAGTCTGTTTTCGCGATGTAGATGCGATATATTTCGTAAAAACGGTACCGGAATCGCCGCCTGAAAATTCCGTCAGCAGAGCTAATTAGTGCTTAAGGCAAAATACTGCTGCGAGCTGGAGGGTCTGTAAATTCCGCCACTGGGGCTAAAATGGGTAAAATAGAAATACGCAACGTAAGGGTTAAGGGACAGTGGTGTGGAACTCTTCAGTGTGAGAGGTAGATTTGTACTAAGAGAATTTGAGACTTCAGACAGCAAGATGTTTGACCATTATATTTTATAATATAATAGAACTCTTTTTATTGAGGGTAGCGCAGTGGTTAGCACGTTCGGCTTCGGATCAAGAGGTATGTGATTTGAATCCCCCCCAGGGGCACGGCAACTTTGTCTGCAGTAGAGAACTGTTCTACATGCAGTAAGGTTTGAGTGCAATGCTACACTGAATTTCAGTGTAGTAACACCCATGGTTCGCTAGTTCCACAGTGTTCGAATTCGCCTTATAAATTCTGCACCAGTGCAGGTGAAACTGGCCTTGTGCAGCCTATATTCATTACTAGACTTTTAAAATGTTACCGAAACCCAAACAGTGATTACTTCCGCATTTGACAAAAATAGATTTAACCAAAATACGGGCTTTGATCATTTGCATATTCGTTACAGATATTAGCCAATCACAAATGCTATTTCGTAACTTCGGCTATTTCCGTGAGAACTCGTTTGCATCCATTTTTAACTTTGTTAAAATACGTCGTCTTTTAGTAACCAAGTCTTCCTGCCTCGTGTCAGCTGTCGCAAGTTGATGTTGGATGTTTGTAAACAACTAAAATATCGGGACAGGGGCAATCAACAATCTTTTAATATTATGCTAAAACGGACAGCAAAGCAGGTGATGATAACCAGTCAAAAGTTAGTGATATATAGCAGCACGAAAGATGTTTCAGTAGATGACAATTATAAACCTAGTACGAGTAGTGTCGCTTGAACTTGACTTTGAACCAAAGGCCAAAAAAAACGAAAACTTATTCGTTTCTTAGCGAATGGAAAAGAGGAACAGTGATAACTTTATGATGATAGTGCGAACATAATGTTTTGTTCAGTGTGTCAAAAATTCTGCAAAAATGGTATTATCAGATGCTTATTGTTCAGGAACCAAATCTGACAGATTTTAAGAAATCAAAATGCACGACAAGACTGAAATTCATAAAAATTCAGAACATAGTGAACTGGTTGAACTGTGTTCTCAAACCTCATTAACCAGAGAGAAATAGCCTCTTAAAAAATCAATACGAAAAAAGCATGAAAATCAAACTGAAAAAATGTATTAACACCAGCATATATTGGTTAGTATTACATGAAAAATCATACAGTGTCTTTCTAAAGGTTTTGGAATTATTATCAATTGCATGAGTGGTCCAGATTGACACTGAGTAACAATGTGTGCTGTTGTCACATTTCTTACCAGGTTGTTTGTGTTGAACATAAATGTCAATACTTAGATGTGCCTCAATACTCATAAATGATAAACTTCATTAATCTATAATGCATCCTCCCATAATAACATTTAATTTAATGAATGTAAAGGTCAATACATGACATCTATGTTTTATTCGGCTTTTCAATCACTTGAAAAAAAACCCAGAAAATGGTAGTATTTTATTTAGTATACAAATGAGTCTCATAATTGAATGAAACTAATGTGATAATTCAGGTGCAGCCAGTTTCACCCAGGTGCAGTTTGGTATAAATAGTCAACTGCACTTTGTGCAGCTGCTGAAAAAAAAAAAATTTGTACCTTGTTCCAGCCGATGCTCACAGTTTTCACCGCAAAGCATAGCCACGTGGCGTTGTGGGTTTTCTACCTGCCGTAATACTAGCAGGTAAAGGGGGACCACCGTGACCAGACGGGCTGGTGTTTGTAGAGTGGTGACCAGTTTGACTTGGTCTGATGAGTTCAATCCGAACGAAACCGGTCACCACTCTACAAACACCAGCCGTCTGGTGACGATGGGGTCCCCCTTTACCCTACCTATTTTATTATTCTACCCCACCGGGTTCGACATCCACAGCATAAACATCGGCGGTGGCATTTGCTCCATTTCTTAGCATTTCCACAACAGTTCATTCCCACTGGATTGAGCAATCTGAGCAACACCGCCAATGTATTCATTGTAGCAAATGCTCAGAGGATGCCGATGTTCACACACAACAAAGCAGTTCTCTTCCACCTCACTGTGCCACTGATTTACTTATACAATCTGGAGGTCCAAAATTCTAAGATTTGTCGGGAAATCCCCCCACCTTTGTTTGTCACCAAATTCTTTGCTGTTTCCCCCACCGGAACTACAGCTAGGCGACATATTTCTCTAGCTGGTCTCAAATTGAGGCATAGCATGCACGCACTGTTATAATCTTTGGACTGATAATTGGCTGTAAATCGTTATCAGCCATAAATAAGTGTAGAACAAACTGCCAATTGTCAAGGCCCCTGTTATCTCATAGGGTCTTTGAGTTTAGAAAAGTATTACCTAAATAACCATGTTGTTTAGAGGGGAACAATCATCCTCTATTCCACTCAATTGTCACCGTTGAGATAAATTCAACTCACGCTAGACAAAAACCCTAAAGCTTATGGCTTTACAACACTGTTGTCAAATTTGCAACAATGTGTCCACTCAAACCGAGTCGGCTAAGTAATGTCAATCTCAACTTTGTGATTGATTTAAACATATTTATTCCATAAATGGATCCGGATTGGCAAACAAGCTGACGCTTATGTCAATGCCGCTCCAGGATACAAAAAACATAAAATAAATGTCATGACGAATGTACAATAAATTGTATTACATGTCTGAAAAGAATAATACACCAATCATTGCTTGTCGTCAATGTCATTGAAATTATTTGGAATCAAATCAAACTTTGTGATTAACCATGACCAGCAAATAATCCTGGACACAACTATGTTATTTATTCCCACTCGATCTTTGAATTATCAAGATTGTCTAATACTCTTCCCAAATTGTAACAAAACAATAAGGACAAGCCGTTCTATTTGTATTTAAATACTTTAAATGATGGCGTTTTCGACTTCAAACTGTAGTCCCTGTTCTATTTAAGTCAATACACTTAGTGTGAAGCTACCACCGGAGATACATTTTTCCTCCTGCAAGGTGGTAACTAGAGCTATAAAGTTTCCTACTGCATGTTGTCTCTCGATTGATGGCTAAATTATCCCTCTTTGTCAATTTACCAGGATATCAAAGCAATTTAGTTTTCTATCAAAAGTTTCATCATACTTATATCACTTAACGCACAAATGTATTTTATTTGAGTTGAAAATTATTTGATTAATATTCATCGTACATGAAGTTCCTAGCTTCCTTTACTATTAGAGTTTAAATGTTCTCTTTTCAGATTAACACATTTCACAATTAATAAAGTTTAGTCAAAATTTTTAAATAATAATTTTAATGTTAACTTTAATGTTGTTGTAGCTTGACATGTTCGCCTTGTTTCATGTCTTGAAAAACAGTGATCCATTGTTATGTCAAGACAATTTTGTTGCCCATAATTCACATTGTTTTTTTATTTCTAAAAACTATGTTTATGTGCTGTAAATGATTGTGTGAATAATGTACGCTTGACAGCCTGACACCTGGCCCGAAATGGTAACTTTAAATAATTTTATGTAAAGTAACCGTGAAAATCAACAAAATTATGCTTTTGGACTCTCAGCTTTTTAGACTTATTTCCTACGTCTTTATATAAGTAGTGATATACAATTGCTTAAAAGGAGGGTTCTATTATGGTATTTTTTGGTGGAAATGAAATTCAAGAGGATATTCCCATTTACACATATATGCTATTAATACATGATTAAAACACAGTCAACTTGATAGATATTAATGAAATTAGTACTTTGATGACTTTACATTTCACAACTAGATAAAGATAAGCGCAGATTGTTAAAAAATAAAAACAATGGAAATTGAAGCCATTCATCGAGTGGGGAAAACCTCGCTACGGCCTAATATCACATTGTTTGTTAGTTTTATGATACGTTAAGTGTTACGATGTGAATATCCTATCAGTGTATATGTTCTTTTATTACAAATGTTTTAAATTGGGTTAAATATAGCGTACGTGTTTTCATTTCACGAAATGCCAAGAAACCAAGATGGCGGAGGCTGCCGATAAATCGGCGATAGAACTTTCCCTTTAAGGAAAAACAGATTTTCTGGATATCAACTTCTTTATTGGGAACATACACTGTCATGCTAGATAAGTCACACAATTAATGCTTTCATCTGATATGTAAGACAAAATCAGTTACGTTTTCCTCTTTCCTGGCTATAGCTATACTTAATATTAACTGCATATTTATCATTTTAAGGAAAATGAAACAGACATTAGATACACACAAGGAATAGTGGTTGCCTTTATACGTCAGGATTAGAAATAAAACCTTTTTTTATAGAAACTTAGAAGTTTATTTCCACATTTAGGATGAATCATCAGACTATACATTATATACCTACCAGGTACATGGAAACGTAAAAAATAGAGCCATTGGCTGTGTAGCTCATCAGATTTTAAACAATAAACTAAATAAATATAAATTTTCAGGAGAATTCATAACAGGTACACAGGGTTCGATTTAAAGTTAATCAAACTGCACCGAAACAGCCTAATGTTGTACTGTGCAGCCTAGGTTCGTAATACGACTGCACGGCGTGCAGTGAGTTGTTTATAGCAAATATGTGCTATTTCTTATGCCTCAAAACTTTAAAATTGCTTGTGTAGGTCATATTGTTAATGAAATTGAAATACGTTGATCAAGTCAAGAAGTCACAATTATTCTTCACAGCACGAGGCACGACATCAATCATCATCTTTACTCGACTACAGTTGGCCAAATTATAATTGTATGCAGAAACAATACTTACCGTTTGATATTTAATTGATATTCTCAGTGTCATTTATTGACTGAAAGATGTGACCAATTTCACAACATTATTTACAAAAAAGATTTCATTAACATTGCATTTTAAACAAATTTTGTCAAAGATAAACATTGCATGAACGTGTGGCTTCACCGTACCGGTGATTCATGAATTTGTTACAGATTAAGATTTTGCTAATTTGAATAGTTGAATCTCGATAAATTTAATAATATCTCAGTCATAAAACATAGGTTACAAACTGGAACAAAGTATGAGAGTATGATCAATATCGATGTATGGTAAAGCTATTATACAAATTCAATATAAATAAACCTATCAAAAACGATTAATCAGCAATATTATTTCACGAGACGTTATGTAGTCAAAACCATTTGTATGAAGCTACGAACACTCGATCGTATTTACATGATGATACACGTTATAAAGAGGTATGCTATTTAATAACTCCAATTTCTCTTGCAATTAAATTATTTCTTCTTATTTTACAATTATTCATTTACAATAGCGAAATATGTCTCCAAATAAAATATAAAAATAATCATTTTAGAATAATTTCAAATTAGTAACTACATATTGAACAGGAAATAGTCGTATGGAAAATAGTTGGACCACATGCTTTGCCGAGTTTAGTTTACGTAAATAAATCGCTATTGAAAACGGGTTCCTTTTAAAATGCTTATTTAGAAGATACAATAGTCATATCATTTGGTCCATGATTTTAACTTTTGATGAACTATGTGCAATTATATTATTTGAAATTTCTTGTCTGTCTTGATGCAAATTCGCTTGTAAACTCGCTTGTGTAAACTCGCTCACACACTGTGGGTATTTTTATCGTAGTTGGTAAACATTGATTTTAAATTATGAACCATTTTATGCATGTAATTGATAAATTAATAGTTATACCCCTGCCTTACAACGTAAGCGGGGGTATATAGCGTTCATTCTTTCCGTCCGTCCCTCCCAAAACTTTGTGCGGAGCAGATCTCCCAAACTATACATGCTAGCATCACCAAACTTCATACACATGTCAACCATGATCCCTAGTTGTGCCTTTTGAAGGTTAGAACTATTTCTAAATTCCTTTTTGTTCGGTTTCCATGGAAACGTGACTAAAAAATGACTCTTTGAGGAAGTCATTTTGTGCGGAGCAGATCTCCAAAATTATGCATGCTAGCTTCATCAAACTTCATTCACATATCAACCATGATCCCTAGTTGTGCCTTTTGAGGGTTAGAACTATTTCTGAATTTTAATTTTTGCGGTTTCCATGGAAACGTGACTGAAAAGTACTAAAAAGTGACTCTTTGAGGAAGTCATTTTGTGCGGAGCAGATCTCCAAAACTATGCATGCTAGCTTCATCAAACTTGATACACATCTCAAACAGGATCTATACTTGTGCCTTTTGAGAGTTAGACCTATATCTGAATTTTATTTTTTGCGGTTTCCATGAAAATGTGACATAAACAGGGACTCTATAGAGAAGTCTTGTTGTCCGGACCATATCTCCCATACTATGCATGTCAGCTTCACTTAACTTGATACAGAGGTTAACCATGATCCCTAGATGTGTCTTTTGAGGGTAAGCATGCTATTTTTGGATGGTTGCTA
Organism: Gibbula magus; assembly: GCA_936450465.1. Classification (NCBI taxonomy): domain Eukaryota; kingdom Metazoa; phylum Mollusca; class Gastropoda; order Trochida; family Trochidae; genus Gibbula; species Gibbula magus. The sequence goes on from OW388302.1 coordinate 51,908,197, forward strand.
TGGAAACATAACTTCAACAGTGACTATGTAGAAGTCAGTTTGTCCTAAGCATATCTCCTGTACTACATTTGAAAGCACCACCAAACTTGAAACACATGTCAACCATGATCCCTAGATGTGCCTTTTGACAACTGGACCTTAATTATATAGCTTACATCTTCCAATGTTATGTAGAAACATCTGAAGCTATGTGATCCACTTCATCAAACTGTATTGATATGTTAATCAATAGCCACAGATTTATAATTTGCTTATTTGAAACTTTTTTTACCTAAGCGGGAAGCGGGGGTATGTGAGCTTTGCTCGCTTCTACACTTGTTATGGTTAATTGCTATAGTGTTATGTTTAATAGTATGCAATGAAATGAAGAACCAACAAATGGTAATACTTTCTCGTACTTTATTCATAAAAAAAACATTTTACTTCTGGGTTCGTCTTTTTGGGTCAAAGATGAAATGTCCGACTGACACAAATTTGAATCTGCATCCCTGTTTTAAAGCACCATCATGTAAATTTGTTTTTAGAATATGGTCTCTGGTTTTCTATGACAAAACTGGTGCAGTGAGTTTTATTGTGGTGCAGTCACTCTTAAAAGGCAAGCTGCACAAGGTGCAGTGTATGGGAAAAAACATAACAAATTTGAAGTACTTGAGATAAAGATGAAAATATCTTTTTGTTTAGACTGTGACCCCTATTTGGTGTCAAGGGGTCACTAAATCTACAATTTCTAATCCCAATTGGCCAAAGAGTCTGTACACAAAATTTCAGCTCCCTAGACCAAGTGGTTCTGGAGAAGAAGACGAAAAAGCGAAAAGTTTACAGACTGTTTGAAGGATGGACGGAGACCAGGCCAGATGAGCTAAAATGAAATGTCTACATTTGATCCTGATAATAAATTCTGCAACTCCTGAAGAACTATACAGAGTCAATAGCTCTATTTAGTTTTAAAAAAACTACATTGGTCGTACTATTCCTTTAAAGGGGGACATTGCTGTAGGATATGTGTGCTGTGACCGCAGCGTGACGAGGCCCGAGCGAGCCGGGTAGCGAGGTCTCGTGACGCAAACTTGGTACTGGGCTTGACTGCAGCAGTCGGTAAATTCCTCCCCAAAGCGACCTTGTCCCAATCGGGAATTCATAATCAAAACGAACTCATTCGAAACATTCACTCACATTTCATTCAGCGTATCTCATTTGTTGTTGTAACATTAGATATCGGTGGAAAAGTATATTCGTACAGTGTATCTGACATCGTGTTATATAAAACATTGCTTAAATTTATTTTCCCGTTAAAACGTTTTGTATATATTGTGATTTTTATGCAAACATTATTCACCGCTCCTACATGATTTATGAATAGTTATTTTATGATGAAATGGACTGGAATGATGAACAAACTCAGTGAAAATTACATGGAGACTACTGCAATGTACACGCACACATATGTATATGCTTGTTACATTTTAATAAAGAACAAATATGACCGAATGCAATAATTAATAGCTAGGCGATTTAGGACAAGGTGATTTCTATATGAATGTGGCAATAAAAAACATATATTTCAAAATACACAAAGTCAATGCAAATGCAAACTCAAATATTTATCTTTATTGTATATAACATCTTAATTTTGAAATAACGTATTCTCCGTTATAAGCGCCCAGGGCGCTTAAAAAATTGACTTGGGTGGGCGCTTATTAAAATGATGTGAGTGACGAACGAAAAATAAATACTATTCACATGGAACTGTGTTTAGGTTGTCTTTGATAATTGATACAGGCGTTCAAAACATACTTACACATTATCGAGTTGAAAATAACACATATTGCTGCTAAATGTATCCTTTTATTCCTCAAAGTGAAACAGAAACCACAATTTGGTTTTTAATTTTATGCTGAAAATTTCTCAATTGCAATCGTAGTATCCTATCAACACAGTGCTATTTTTAGCCGTCACACGTTGGCAGGAATTGTACATAACATACAATAACTATATAAACTAAAAACTTGTAATGCTTTTCAAATATTTTACACCTGCAAACATTTCATTAGTGATATTTTGAAACATACCTCAACATATAGATTTTGGTAACATTGAGCTGCATGGCTGTCTAAAACTACATTTAAAACTGAAAATCTGCATGTTGACAACAGTGCAGACCTCCCGGATAAACACCTTGATTGACGTTTCCTGTCTGAAGTTGCCATGCAGCACTGATAAGCATTTGTATTGATGTTTATGATTTGTTTTGGGTGTAATTATAAGATTGACAAATGCTTATTTAGCATAAATACCAAATTAAGGACTTATTATTTATATATGCTTATTTAGGATCATTTCTGTACAAATACACAATTTTGAAATTGGGACCGACAGTACTGCAGTAATGAGAAATACCGGTCCAGCTTCGAAAATTCCAGTAAAATACCGGTAGTTACCAGTAAACGGGAACACTGGGGTTGGAAATTCCCTGTAAACTAAAGTTCAAAGGCTCTCAGCGATCGACTAGTTTCTCGTCTGAAGGGGTTGTTGGATTGAATGTAGGTAAGTTGAATTTATTATTTAGTACCGCTGGTACATGGGCGGTTATTAGAGTTAATTGCAAATCCCTTTGGGGGGCGCTTATTGGAGAAGGTGCTTATTACGGCGTATACGGTATGTATATTTCTATTCCACGTACTGCCAGGACTCGTCAGTCCTGCTAATTTCCCATAGAAGTTAGTTTAATGTTCAAGAAAAATGTGATATATGATAAGTAACCATGATTAATTTCAAATAGAAATGAAAAGGGAGTTTTCTTTTTCGGTACACATTTTCTTTCATTCCGTTCTAACATCATAATGTTATTTTGGTAAAATCTATGAAATGTTAGTGTAGAATGCAATATTTAAAAAAAAATTAATTCTATATTGTTGAGAAGTTAGTCCTGAATTTAACAATCTCTAATTACACTTAATGCATTAACACCTTTTGTTTGATGCCGGATATCTGCCACTTGGACGGTTCAATTATATAAGAGATGGCGCGTCAAGCATATTGCCAAGGTCCTGTCATATGACGTAACTGACGACACTAAACCGACCCTTCGTTGATTGAAGATACACATATAGGCGACATTCAGTCTAGACATAGTGAGCCAATAGAAGTAAAGAACATTATATTCAACCAATGAAATTTAGGAATATGGTTAGCTTCGTTTTTCTGTTGTTTCGTCGGTGATCGCAGCCGGTCATTCGCTATTATGTATGATGTACACCAATGTACATTGATTAGCAATCACGCTGACAACAGATTCGTTATTTAAAACATTGAAGACATCGGAAATTATTATTAACATGCAAACTTGTTAGGCAACCATCACAGTATAAAACAATTTGTTGATAGCTATTTATTTCTTTGAATCTGTAAAATGATATAGATATGGATACGTTGCATATCACTCGTTTTTTGTTGAGAAGGATTAGCAACAAATTTTGGATTGTTTTTCGATCCAATTTTGTATAATTATGGAAACATATTGATAAAAAGCATAAGCATGTAAAACAAACAGACATTTATAGTAGTAGTCTTTTAATTATACTCGGTTCAGTTAAGACGCCTGGACACCCGTCTGTCTTCGCGCAAACGCAAGGTGCGTATAGCAGACAGAACACTAATTGAAATTTTTTTTTGCTGCGGTGTGGTGATAATTAATCTTGGATCGTTTAAATTACCCCCATAGTGCTCCTTTAAAGGGGCAGTAGCACTTTTTTTTCGATGAAATGAATTTGAAAAATAATGTCACCAATAGTAAAACATCCTTCTCTCTTCGGAAAATTAAGTTAAAAATGACTGTACATGGTTCCGAAAAGATATGGGAATCGTTTTTGTCATTAAAAATAAGAAAATGTGTTCACAATAAAATGTCCGTCATGCAATTTTTGCTTTATACGCAACAGCCTTATTACCACTACGGATAATTGGCTTTTGTAATAAGATGTTTTACCCTCTAAAGTAAATATAAATGACATAAACTATCATTATAAATGGGAAATTTGAAAAATTAAAATTTGCAGAAAAATGTGCTACTGCCCCATTAATATCGTGGAAGTAGAACATGGATACTCACAAGTGTATTTGCATACAATAGTGTACATATAACCTATACTTGTGTCATTTATATAGGGATGTGACTGAATCTTGAATTAATTTACATTAGCAAAGAGGTCAAATAGGCAATAGGGGTCACATGAGGGATAAAAACTATAGGGATAAAAACATGAGGGATAAAAACTAGAGGGATAAAAACATGAGAGATAAAACTAAAGGGATAAAAACTAGAGGGATAAAGACATGAGGGATAAAAACCAAATGGATAAAAATTAGAGGGATAAAACATGAGGGATAAAAACATAAGGGATAAAAAATAGAGGGATAACATTGAGATAGATAAAATCACAAGAGATAAAATTAGACAGATAAAAACATGAGGGATAAAAACTAGAGGGATAAAAACATTAGGGATAAAGACATGAGGGATAAAAACTAGAGGGATAAAGACATGAGGGATAAAAACTAAAGGGATAAAAATTACAGGGATAAAACATGAGGGATAAAAACATGAGGGATAACAATGAGATAGATAAAATCACGAGAGATAAAATTAGAGGGATAAAAACATGAGGGATAAGAGCCAGAGACATAAAAAGAGAGGGATCAAATTGACGGGGAAGAAACATCAGAGATAAAATGAGAGGGATAAAAACAAGAGCGATAAAATAAGATAGATAAGAACATGAGAGATAAAAGTTGAGGGATAAAATCAAGAGAGATAAAAATGAGATGATCTAATGACAGGGATAAAAACATGAAAGATAAAATAAGATAGATAAGAACATGAGAGATAAAATTGGAGGGATAAAATCAAGAGGGATAAAAATGAGATGATCTAATGACAGGGATAAAAACATGAGAGATAAAATAAGATAGATAAGAACATGCGAGATAAAATTGGAGGGATAAAATCAAGAGGGATAAAAATGAGATGATCTAATGAGAGGGATAAAAACATGAGAGATAAAATAAGATAGATAAGAACATGCGAGATAAAATTGGAGGGATAAAATCAAGAGGGATAAAAATGAGATGATCTAATGAGAGGGATAAAAACATGAGAGATAAAATAAGATAGATAAGAACATGAGAGATAAAATTGGAGAGATAAAATCAAGAGGGATAAAAATGAGATGATCTAATGAGAGGGATAAAAACATGAGAGTTACAATAAGATAGATAAAAACATGAGAGATAAAATAAGATAGATAAGAACATGCGAGGTAAAATTGGAGGGATAAAATCAAGAGGGACAAAAAGGAGATGATCTAATGAGAGGGATAAAAACATGAGAGTTACAATAAGACAGATAAGGACATGAGAGATAAAATTGGAGGGATAAAATCAAGAGGGACAAAAAGGAGATGATCTAATGAGAGGGATAAAAACACGAGAGTTACAATAAGACATAAGGACATGAGAGATAAAATTAGAGGGATAAAATCAAGAGGGATAAAAATGAGATGATCAAATGAGAGGGATAAAAACATGAGTGATAAAATAAGATAGATAAGAACATGAGAGATAAAATTGGAGAGATAAAATCAAGAGGGATAAACATGAGAGGGATAAAAACAATTATACATTTGTCTGTGATGATTACAAGTTAGTGTAACACAGAAATGTTGCATATATTGCCAAAAATATTGTAGAGGCTTCTTCCATCCCCATATCTCGAAACTATTTTAAAGGGACACTGCGTTGAGGATAAAAATGAGTCTCATCTTTATCTCACTAAACTGATTAGAGTGTCAGCTAACGAGTTACACTTGTTACATGCAGTAGTTTTTATTACCAATTACGGCAATTGTCTGAAATTCGGTGTCTGTGACTTGTTAGCAGACATGCTAATCAGCATAGATACACATGATCTGATTTTTATTCTCGACGCGGTATCCCTTTATAGAAATGTGAGACATGTTTCAAAAGATTCATATTCGATGTCAGTCGTTGTTTGTAATAGCTTCTCCTCGGAACAATCATAGCCTCTACTTCAGCTTCAAAGCTGTATATCAAGTAGCGTTTAATTTTATACAATTTATGGACCAGTCTGTTGTACTTCCTGGTGTGATCATCAGGCCGAGCTACTTGTAGGAGGAGGGTGAACAGGTCTGTCTCTAGGAGGGGGGTTGGCAAGTCTGTCTCTAGGAGGAGGGTAGGCAGGTCTGTCTCTAGGATTTATGGGATAGCGCAGTGTGTTCAGCTATGGATCAAGAGGTCTGGGGTTTGAATCCCACCAGGGGCTTGGCAATTTTGTTTACTTAAGGGTGCAGGTTTTGGTGCAATGCTACACTGAATTTCATTGCAGTACCACCCATGATTTGCTAGTACCAGAAGATGCTTGCAGGTTTTACCGCAGTACATAGTTGCATTGGTGTTGGAGGCTTTCTCCCTTCAATGATACTAGCAGTCGTGATTTAAGTGAAATACTTTTGAAAGTGGAGTTAAAATGCCATTTCACCTCACTGTCGTTGGTTTCCCATTTTCTGTTGTACCTTAAACAGTAGTCATTCCCCATGACTCTTTGAAAATTAAAAATTCAAACCTATAAACTATGTTTCTCTTTTATTGTTTGATTGAATTTTTAAACTTGACCACAATGCTTTGCACTTGATAATAACAGACTTTATCTGTATTTAAACTTGAAAACACCATTAACTAATAAATGTGATTTCTCTATATATACATCATTCAATGAGACAAAAGTTTAAAATGTCCCGTATTTTTTATCAATGGCTTCTCAACCCGGTGGTTCTTTAATATGAGAGAAGTGTCTGATGTGAGTGAATGAAGGGTGCTCAGAGTTAGTACATGTAGCTATGATGAGAGAAGTGTGTGATGTGAGTGAATGAAGGGTGCTCAGAGTTAGTACATGTAGCTATGATGAGAGAAGTGTCTGATGTGAGTGAATGAAGGGTGCTCAGAGTTAGTACATGTAGCTATGATGAGAGAAGTGTGTGATGTGAGTGAATGAAGGGTGCTCAGCTATGTGACTCCTTCATTGGTTCGCTGTATGACCTCATTGAAACAATACTTTGTCGAACGGATCATAATTTACAGTTATTCGGTCAGCGTGAGTTTAAAGGGATTTGCAATGTCTAGGAGCTGATACAGAGGAGGGTTACGGGGGTGTGCACCCCTCTTCTCATGGGAAAATTTCTAATGACCATTGAAAGATTTATTAGCATCTTGCTTAAAGGCGCTGTAGCACGTTTTTTGCAAAATTTATTTTTTCAAATTTCCCATTTATAATGATAGTTTATGTCATTTAAATTTTAGAGGGTAAAACATCTTATTACACAAACCAATTATCTGTAGTGGTAATAACTATGTTGCGTATAAAGCAAAAATTGCATGGCGGCCATTTTATTGTGAACACAATTTATTATTTTGTATTACAAAAACGATTCCCATGGCTTTACCGAAACATGTACACTAATTTTAAACTTTATTTTCCGAAGAGAGAATGATGTTTTACTATTGGTAAAATGATTTTTCAAATACAATTCATCAACTTTTTTGAGTGAAAAAACGTGCTACTGCCCCTTTAACATATATGCATAAGCACAAAATACCCCAATAGAAGCCTCCCTTAATAAGGGAGAGCTCGTTTGATGGGGTGTGAGTTCAGTGAGTTCAAACAGAGCCATGAATCTTTTAAAAATAAAAATAGAGCCATGGGCTCTGTAGCTCATCAGGGATTAATTTGATTTTAAAGACTGAGACAGATTGTTCCCAATATAATGTAGTCTGACATTTAGCCTCTGAAATTTGTGTTTAAATTTCAAAATTTGAATAAAATTAAATGAAAAGGTGCCTCTGAGATGTGTTCATTTTTTACTTAGCACTGTAAACTTGCCTCATTGTAGACTTGCCTAGCTCGGCTCTTTAATTCAAGGGGTCTGGATGACAGACTAAATATAATGCACAACCCCTAGACCTGAAAAATTCAGTCTAGAAATTGTCAGTGCATAACAAAAACCTGACTGGACAAAACAAAAATTATTAAATGGTGTGTACATCTGCCTTTTGCATGTTTCCACACCCTCATTTGCATAATTTCTGCAAATTTTCTCCATTTTTTCGTCTTTACTTCTAAAGCACTCTTACAAGTGTATCTATGAAGACATATAGTTACTTTGAAAACACACATACTCTGCTTTCATAGTACTGCTGTGGTTTGTTTGTACAGAAGACTAAACATTGATGTCTATCTGCTATTTTGAAACTTTTCCTCTTTGACCAATGTTAAGAGCTGGGGTGTAGACAGAGTGAGCTGTGCTCACTAATTGGTACATGAAAACATTTTGTTCTTTTTCAGATGATGAGGTGATGAAGAATGAAGAGTATATTTATTTAATAACTTCATTATTCTGTATAATAAGGTGACTATAGATCCGCTTGCTTACGGGGGACGTAGCTCAGTGGGTAGAGTGTCACTTGATGTCCCTGAAGAGCCGAGTTCGAATCCCGGTTGCATCATACCAAAAGATGGTAGTTGTTGCTCCCTTGTTGCCGCTCAGTATTATAAGGATAGAACAACGCTTTAACTGGCGTTGTCGGGTCCACAAATCACAAAGCGAATTTCCATTTTACACTTCAATGAGGACAAGATAGATAGATAGATAGAGCTATTATTATCTATAATATTAGAATAGTTTTTATATGACAATATGTCAACTATACGGAGTGAAAAATGTGTAGATCCATAAAAATATGCTTCATGCTTAGTATATACATATCAGATTTTGTATTATATAAAACGTTATTTGAAGTTTTCCATAAATCTAAATAAAAAAATGTATTGGCACTTAAAGGGAAAGTTCTATCACCAATCTATTGGCAGCATACGCCATCTTGGTTTCTTGACAACTCCCATCTTTTATTGTTTTTTGGTACAACGCAACCAGGATTCAAACTCGGCTCTTCAGGGACATCATGTGACACTCTACCAACTGAGCTACATCCTCAGTAAGCAAGCGAATCTATCGCTGGATGAAAAATTCCTATTTAATCCGAAGTAAATATGGATTGTAGATGTTATTTAATCCCTTTACTCCCCTTTACTCCGGATTAAAGAATCAATTTACAACAGAGTAAAGGGGAGTAAATATCACATTTAATCCGTATTTAATCCATATTTACTCTGAGATTAAATATTTGTAAAGGTGATTAAATAAGATTAAATTTTTTTAAATATTCAGACAATTTTTTTGCCATGTTGTAATAAAAGTATATAATTTCATCAAAACGTCATTTAACATCAAAAGGTATTACTTGACTATCTAAACTTTCTTATGGGTATAAGTAATCTAGAAATATTCTATAACCGGCCCAAATTCAAGAAAATTAAATGACCTCATAGCTGCATGACTTTCTGAAGGAAGTGGAAGGAAGGTGGTGTTAAAGTGTTTGATGTCATGTAAGTCCCAATTTCAAGGAAATTAGTAAACTGCGTAAATACATGTGACATATGCTTGATGTCATGTAAGTCCCAATTTCAAGGAAATTAGTAAACTGCGTAAATACATGTGACATATTATGATACGTTTTTCACTATGTAATATATATATCAGCCCAAATTCAAGGAATTTAGTAAACTACCGTAGTTAAATATATATGTAATATCAAACCGATAAATGTTTTATCATGTAATGTATGTATAAGCCCAAATTCAAGGAAATTAGTAAACAGCGTAAACACAATTGACATTTATTGTGTATTGTTAAATGGAAATGGAATATTGTTCTATTATCTTAGTTGTCTCTGAATGACTGTGTAAATATTTGGTTGCTTGTTATCATAACAGGAAAGTGATAAGTGTTCTGTATACCGGTAAGTATCTATGAGGAAATTAATTGACTGCGTAATGTATGTCTGATATACAGATTATTAAATGCCTATAGACCGACAGTTAATGAAGACGTGGGTTTGTCAATAAACTTAGAACTACCTTCAATCCATAAAAGGAGGGTTAGTCGATTCTCGCAGGTTTCACTGCAATGTATAGCCACATGGCGTTGCGGGCTTTCTCCCTGCAATAATACTAGTAGCCGTGATATAAGTGAAATACTTTTGAAAGCGACGTTAAACCCTAACTCACCTCACTTCACCTCACCTCACCTAAAAGGAGGGTTCTATCTGGGTTTTACGCAAAAATAAGTTAACGGATACTCCAATAAAACCAAATGTTTAACGCCATTTATAAAGTAAAATAATATCAGATGAAAAGATTTTGAATAAATACACGGAATGATATATTGAGGATATTTGGCTTTTCTTGACTAATACCATGTTTATCTCATCGAGTGAGGTAGAAAGGTTATATTTTCACGAGTGGCGCAACCAAGAGTGAAAATATATAACGTTTCTATCTCACGAGGTGAGATAAACATGGTATTTGTCAAGAATTGACGGATATTCTATTTATTATATGATTTTATCCTTGTAAATACGTCCGAAAAGGTTCTTTTTCACGTCGAGCGACCGCTAGGAGCAGCCTGTCACCACACTAACACTGTGATGTCATAAGCCAATTCGCCGCGTCAGACCATTGTTTAATGATGTCAAATTATATCAGTCACTGGTCGCAGTGAAAATATAAGTTATTTTCACTGTAGCTTGATAGACAGTTTATTTCACTGATAAATTCCAGTATTTCATTGCTCGTCATACAGGTATATAATAAAACATCATCTTAATTTGCCTTAGTTTTGTAGAAGTCACAAAAGTGGATGAATCGCCCTATATGTGAAAGTATAAATGAAGTGAGATATTTGTTGTTTTACAAAAAGGAAAATGTGACACTAAAACACATTGTTGGCGGTTGGTGCCTGACTCTGAGGGTGTGGGTTCAAATCCCTCAAAGGGCGTGTCCCAAAGTTTTTTTTAAAAAGGTACTCTTACGGATAGTGCTATCCCAAATATAACAATATTACACTTATTCATGCACAGGGAATAATATTGTACTCGTAGATAAAGGGTTAACCGACTCCATAAATGTCTGTAGCTCTCAATCTCAGCTTCCCAGGCGATTGCTTACAAAATTTGTGATTATAAAATTTTCTATTGTTCATTTGTGACATATTCAAGGAAATTGACCGCCTGTGGATGTGTCTTATAGGAAACTGATTTAGTTTTACTCTCAGCTTCCCTGAAAACATGGACAGTGTATCTTCCTGCCTTCGTTGGGAGAGGAAGTAATGCTTATATAAACAGTTTATCTGTGTATACAATTGCTCTGCTTACGATGAGGTCAATTTATGAAGAATGATGAAAAAATAGTTAATGAATGTACAACTTCTTGAAAAAGCGATGTCGTAGAATCTATATCAAATCTATGTTCAGAAATCCAGAAATTTTCAGATATTGAAATAAAGGGCTGGGGGTTCATGTCAGGGGTCCATTAAATTTACATGCACAAGTTGAGAGTGTTTGGTGAGGTTCAGCCGTCATGCCAATTCCTTACTTACTTACATAAGGTACTCCGTTTTGCTCCACCAGATTATTTGTATAGATCTGCGACTCTACTACAATACCCTGATTCCCTGAGCCCAATAACTCTCATTAACTCTGGAAACAATTTTTAAAAAGTCTATGTACAAATAATAGAATTGTATTTCCCATATGGTTGAAAATAACATTTTCAATATGAGCACATGTGCACACATATCACTTTTGCGACTTGCCGTATTTCGTCGTCTGTGACGTCATAAAACAATTTTCGTGACGTCACTGTAGTTTAATTTGCCGTCGCAAGAGAAGTGGGCCGTCCCCTGGCTATTTTTACGCTATTCAAATGGATTAGAATGGGTAATAAAGAAATTATTACACTTGGTTTGAAGTGAGACTTTGACCAGTTTTGAAAATGTTGTTAGCGCGATATCTAATGAACTGCTCAACCTAGAATCTTCAAACTTGGTACCAGTCTTCATCTGGGGAATACGCAGACCTGAAAAGTTTTCGGTGACCTCGACCTCATTTACAAGGTCACGGCGAGACTTTGACCAGTTTTGAAAATGTTGTTAGCGCGATATCTAATGAACTGCTCAACCTAGAATCTTCAAACTTGGTACCAATCTTCATCTGGGGAATACGCAGACCTGAAAAGTTTTGGGTGACCTTGACCCTATTTTCAAGGTCACGGCGAGACTTTGGCCAGTTTTGAAAATGTTGTTAGCGCGATATCTCATGAACCCTTCGACCTAGAGTCTTCAAACGTGGTACCAGTCTTCATCTGGGGAATACGTAGACCTGAAAAGTTTTCGGTGACCTTGACCTCATTTTCAAGGTCAGGGCGAGACTTTGACCAGTTTTGAAAATGTTGTTAGTGCGATTCCTCATGAACCCCTAGAACTATTGGTTTTAAATTTAGTATCAGTCTTCATTTGGGGAATATCCAGATACCAGTCGATTTGGGTGACCTTGACCCCGTTTTCAAGGTCACTACAAGACTTTGACCATTTTAAAATTTTTGCCCGATATAACAATAATTGAATCAAACATGTAAATGTCACTACTCGGTACAACCTGTGTGTCCATTCTTTTAGCTCATTTCTTAATTGCGGCGGGGACATGGTCACTTTTGTGACAATTACTTGTTTATTATTTGATTTTACAGATACAGACATAAAGAAATAATAAATTGAATATTGCTCTTGGAGCATTTAGAGAACAGACATGTATTTTCGGGGAAATTTTTAAATATTGCACATACTTTTTGTTATATTAACTTGGAATTGACAAAATTAATAAAGTTTAATGTTTTATTTTGTGTTATCGTCGCCCCAACATTCAAAAGTGTACCATATCGCTTTTACGAAACTCATGGAAATTTGTGTATAACCCTCGTTCTCGATCGGGCAATACACAAATTCACACTCGTTTCGTAAAAATCATATGACACACTTCCTTGGATAATAATCTCTATATATGAATGTGTATCTTTTATGTATTTCAGGGGGCTGAGTTCACAAGTACTGCCGGCTTCGATGCACTCTCACAGCGAATGAGAGATGGCCGAAACATGTGTAAAGACTTTGAGGAATATCTGAAACTAAGGTGAGAAACTAAACTCAAGGACCTCAGGGGAGATAACTCATATTAACTCATATTCCAAGGCCCGCAAAATACAATGTTTATTCCTAATGTAGGATATTGACCATCCCAAGGCTCACTCTCATGATTACCTCTATATTCGCAGTAAAAAGTGTTGGGCTCAATCAGACAACACTTCCATCATTTAATTGCCATTCCATATAAATTTCAAGTTGTTAGTGTCACAACGCCAAGAAAGAGCTCAAAACAATTTATAAAAGAATATAAATTCCAGACAAAAGAATCTTAGCTATGTACTGTTTCTTTATTGCCAGCATGTTTTTGCTTATTGTGATTTTGAAATTACTAAAAGTTATCTTTTTATGTAGACCTCGTCGATGTTTAGTTCAAGGGTTAATTTGAGCTAAAATAGAAATGTTATAACATGGTGGGCACGGGCCTGAAAAAGGCCTGGAATTTGAAGTATTGCCTTAAAAAGACCTTAAATCAAGCACTACCAAAACTAACCAAAAGTTATTTTCCAATTGTAAAATAAAGTTCGCTTGCAATTTTAATTATCTGTCGTCGATAACCCGATAAGCATTTAAGTTTCCTTAGTTGATTTTGTATATCTCGAAATCTAGTCTCTTGAAGTCATAACCGTGGCCAAAACGAAACTGTGCGAATGCAATGCACACGAGTTACCTCCCTTCATACCTCTAATGTTAAAAATAGCATCTGACCTTGTTATCGAAGGCTCTAGCTTTTCGCGGTCACGAGTCACTTGAAAGTTTCCTTCTGCCTGAATATAAATCTACAAAGATGGGCAGCACTGTCTATAATGTGCAATGGGCAACAAAATATGGTTGGGTTCAAGCGTTGAAGGGCGATAGACACAAAGCATTGCATTGTGTGTGCGGTATGCTACAAGACGCTTGACTTGGGGAAAATGGGAGAGGCGGCAATCAAGTCACATGGTCGTAGTCGCGCTTGTGACAGATAACATGACACACTTTTTGTGAGTAGTCCTTTTATTCAGTTAATAATGCCATTTAATAAAAATGTTGCATTTGGTTGTGAAATATCTTTTAGATGCCTTTTTTCTTTATAAATACTCTGTTATTCTGTGACAATTGAGCCTTATATGTTCTTCTTAAAGCCCTAAAAAGGCCCTAAAAAGGCCTTAAATTCTATGATGTGTTGGCTGTACTCACCATGTATAAGCTAAGCAATATTTCTGCTTTGTATGATAAAAGAGTTCAAGTCCCGCCAGGGGCACGCCAACTTTGTCTGCAGTAGAGAACTGTTCTACACGCAGTAAGGTTTGGGTGCAATGCTTTACTGAATTTCAGCGTAGTACCACCCATGGTTCGCTAGTTCCATCCGATGCTCGCAGGTTTCACCGCAATGCATAGCAACACAGCATTGCGGGCTTTCTCCCTGTATACTAGCAGCCGCGATATAAGTGAAATATTCTTGAAAGCGGGGTTAAACACCAACTCAGCTCAGCTCAGCAGCTCAGCCTAATTAAGGGGAGTTCTCACCCATACAAAGATATTATTACCGGAGGAAGAGTGCCATAGTACTTTATGAAACTAGTACTCATATGAATTATTTTATTTCCCAAGCAGGGGTATAAACAAATTTGCTCTAGTTTTGTAAATGTAATTATTGTGTGTGTATAATAAATTTTGTATTGCCCATTCTTTTCTATTAGAATTACATTGATCGTGTTCTCTTTCGATGGTCAAACAACTGTTTACATATGGAAATTCACATTGAAACAATGGTTGCAAGGCCAATGTGATTGGCACATATGGAAAATATTTACTCATTTTTTTTCTACCATATGGGCAATACTATTTTATCTTACACCTTCTTTATCTAAAGATATTTGTTATCTTTATTCTCTATTCAGATATGAGATGGAAAAGAAGTATCACAACGACCTCCTTAATCTTCATAAAAAGATGAAGCCCAAAGACGAAATTGGGTAAGTCTCGAAGCATCAACTTGAAATGATACAACAATCTCTATCAAAACGTTGTGTTCTGGGAATGAAGAAGTTTTCATCCATAGATAATTGTCTTTTCTTGACTCAATTCCAACTTACTAAATGCCATCCAAAGAAGGTAATGTTGTATGTGGTATGTCAAATATCTAAATACATAATATGCAACAAGAAACTCCAACAACAAATTTTTGCCCTTTCACCACTACAGGCACTAAAATTAGGCATGTAAACCTGTTAGTGTTCAGGTTTCATAGTTGGAAAAGGGTTGACACCAGCTTTGGAAGCTAAAACTTGTTTTAGAAGCAACTTTTTAGCTCATCAGGCCGATGGGGTTATGGCATGGCATGGTGTCCATCCGTCCGTCCGTAAACTTTTTGCTTTTTCGACTTCTTCTCCAGAACCAATGACTCCACAGAGCTGAAATTTTATGTACAGACTCCTTGGCCAATGGGGATTCTAAATTGTAATGGGAATCCAAATGGGGTCACAGGGGTCACATCCTTAAAAACCTATTTTCATCTTCTTCTCCAGTTCCAAAAGGTCTAAAGAGCTGAAAAGTTGTGTGCAGACTCCTTAGCCAATGGGGATTCTAAATTGTAGATTTTGTGACCCCGTGACCCCAAATGGGGTCACAGGGGTCACATCCTTAAAAACCTACTTTCATCTTCTTATCCATGCCAGTTCCAAAAGGTCCAGAGAGCTGAAAAGTTGTGTGCAGACTCCTTGGCCCATGGGGATTCTAAATTGTAGATTGTGTGACCCCGTCACTCCAAATGGGGTCACAGGGGTCACATCCTTAAAAACCTATTTTCATCTTCTTCTCCAGTTCCAAAAGTTTTAAAGAGCTGAAAAGTTGTGCGCAGAATCCTTAGCCAATGGGGATTCTAAATTGTAGATTTCGTGACCCCGTAACCCCAAACTTCGTTAAAAACCTATTTTCATCTACTCCAGAACAAATGTACCTAGAAGGCTGTAATATTGTGTACAGACTCTTTAGCCAATGGGGATTCTAAATTTTAGATTTGGAGACCCCGTGGTGCCTCAAATAAGGGCCTCAAGCCATGACCTAAAAATCTATTTCAGTCTTCATCATTAAACAATATAAATCCTGATGAGCTACAGAGCCCATGGCTCTATTTTTATCAATATTGGAATTTACATATTTTTTGGGGAAAATTTTAGGTAAATTGTACTATCACACCTTGCATAACTCAATCTCATTAAAATCAGACCATAGCTTCTTGATGAGAGTACTCCTCGGCAGGAGTCATACACGGTTACACCACTCTGTGATTGTCATCGTCGTGTATATGAAGTACTTAGGTTTTATATATGAGAAAAGACAAAGTTTCAGATGGTTTTGACTGGTTCAATATTCAATACAATGAATACTATTGAAAGCAGTGTTAAAGGTACATCCATTCAATGTGTTGTTTGGGGTCACATATGCTAAACTTTATAAATTGTGTTATTTTATTGAGAAGTATTGACTGTTGCCAAAAATTGCAATTTTGACTTAGTCGGCTCAGTATACCGACAATATAAAGGTTAAAGTATCGATTTCTGATCGAAAACCGGACAATGCACTGCGTGTGGCACGCGCCAATTAGTCAAATGTAATTTTGGAAACTGATTTACAACAGACTAAAAGAAAGCTTTAAAGAGCCATCACGGATGTTAGTGTTTCAATTTTTTGGAAAATATACTTATAACGTCATTCGCCAGAATCTTTTATCTACAACATGGCATATGTTAAATAATTTTCATATCACGACAATGTATTGCAATTTGGTTTCAAAGAGAAGTATCACTTCGACTAGCGCGCTACGGGTATCTGACGTATATAAACAGAGTCCCCTTTTTTGCGTAATACGTACTACACAAACAGCAAGCGCTTCCAAAGCGTGAAGGCTCGTCTCTAGCACAAGTCGCCATAACAACCCATGTGCTGCACGTGCTGCACGTGTCTCTCTTGCAAAGTACCCTTGTCACACATTACTGAATGTGACGATTGCTTTACAAACTATGTTTCTAAATGTCCTGAGAATATACAAATTATTTCCTGTTTAATGTTCTTTTTATTGAGATAAGACCAGCAAATTATGACAAATTTTTACTCTCATTAATTATAAAATTCAAGTAAAATACCTAGTTGGGTAAAACAATTATTCCAATATCTGTAGCAAATACATAATTAAATGAAATGGTAAATAAATAACCATCAAAAAATTATATATTTCGATTCCTTTCATTGCTCATATTTTTTCTTATTATTTCGTGTCTTTGTTTACTGTGTGTGAGCTAGACCATAATGCTTTGCGCTTGAAAATAATAGACTGGATCTATATTTAGACTGGAAAACACCTTTACTAATTAATGCAATTTCTCGGCTTATTTTAAGTTGGGAAAATTAGGGAAAAATTAAGTGTATTTATTTCACGGAGATAGATTTTTGGAAAAATTTTGATATTTTCATCAACATCCGTGATAGCTTTTTTAGTTGATAATGTTTAATGGTCTTATAACTACTCTGCATGTAAATGGGATGTGTAGTTTCGGTTTCTGCACAAGTATAATGATGTTTCTCGATTTTAATTGGAAACTAGTAATTATTATATATTTGGCGATAAGGGATGAATATGAAAGTTGAGTGAAATTTTTGGAACTGATATCAGCATATATTGTATGTTGGTATTTAATAAAGACAAATAAAATTTTATAAAACACAATGGATGCACCTTTAAAATCAAACTCACCTCATCTCACCTCTAATACAATGAGCTCAGTTCGAACATGGACTTAGATTACAGTCCATGGTTCGACCAATGTATCTGTCAATTCATAGTATAACATATCTGTGGGATTATAAACTATTTTAGAAACAGTTCCTCATTACACATTGTATTGTAGAAAGCTGGAGCGGTCATGGAACCAGCTGAGAGAAGAAGTAGAGAAGATGGCGCACATCCACTCCGACTCTTACCAGCACTTCCACAAACAGATGGAGGAGGTCCGGCGCTTCAACGACTCTCTCAACACCAAGCGGAGAGCAGTGAGTTGTCTCCCTTTGTTTAATAACGTGATTTGTTACCCATAATGCTTGAAAATAACCAAGTTCATATTATTGATATGAGCCAAGTCACATTTGCCCAGCAACCATTGTTTCACCAAGACTTCCCGTATTTCGTCGTCTGTGACGTCATAACACAATTGTTTGTGCATCACTGTAGTTAGCCATCGCAAGAGAACCTGACTTATGTTACACGAATCAAATGGAAAAGAATGGGTAATAAAGAAATTATTATACTCTAAAGTAGTTCTGTGTATTGTTCATTTGTCTGGACATTTTCATTAGAGTTCCTTTTTTCCCCCTTCTGCTTTAAGAAATTTTGGTTATTAGTTTTGCTTGATCTTTAAAGTCTGCTGCTCATTCATCACAGATAGACGACCAAGTGAAGAAATCACAAGACAAGAAACATACCGCCTACTCAGTATGTATGAAAGTAAGTATACTGCCTACTCAGTATATATGAAAGTAAGTATAGCATTCAAAATTCTGTTTTACAGGAGATAATCCCTTGTGTGTGAAATAGAGAATCTCACCCAAGTGTCTTCTGATATCACATAAACTCACGGGCAAAAGAAACGTCACCACATTTTGAAAACAGTATAAAATGAAATATTGATGTCGGAGAAAATAGATTTTGTATGTATTTGGTAGCCACATGTTTTCTTAAGAAATATTCACAATTTCATACATCAGAGTATGCAATTTTTATTTTTACATCTGTTCAAATTGACATGGGGTGCTAAAATCGTTTTTTAAAGATGTTTTTGGCCCACAATATTTAGTATTTAAGTTTAAAACATTGAAAAAGTAGAAATTTAATTAACTTAAGATATCCTCGACATAAATAACCTTCTTTGATTTAAATTTGTTGACGCGTCTTTACTGTAGGACGTCTCAAAACAAGCCAAAACTGGCTTTTTGAGGCTTCTATCTCGTCTAGTTAAGGAGATTCCAAAATGACCATTTCTTAAAACTTGTGTTTCTCAGAGTTATGAATAGATAATGTTTTGAAAATTCATATTTAGTATTGTTGGGTTCTGAAGACATGGTGTAACGCTGTTTCAGTCGCATTTATCGCCCGATGATTGAAATATCTTGTATTTTGTATGGGGACGTTTCTTTTGCCCGTGAGTTTATATCAACACAAGTTGATTAAAGTATCAAATATTTTTACTTTAATCAACGAGTGTTGATATATTTGATAACAGAAGACTCAAGTATGAGATTTTATTTATCATTCAAAATCATTCTTCAACAATTAATAGCAAAATAATTAACATATCTGCAACACAAAACTGCAATTTGGCTTCTTCAGCAGTGAGCTCAGTGATGTCATAGCAATGTGACATCATCAGCATTGTGGCATCATAGCATTGTTATGTCATCAACTTTGTGACGTCATAACATTGTCAGCAGGGTTCTTAGTGATGTCAAAGCCTTGTGATGTCATTAACTGATGATGTAATAGGATTGTGACGATTTGATTGTTGCGATATCTACAATATAGATATTGCTTGTAGATATCGCCTGATTTCACACAAGCGATATCTACTGTGGGAGCGAGTTTTGGATGATAACAAGTGATATCTCCCAGGAGATATCGTTTGGACAGTAGATTTTTCACAATGCCATTCCATTACCATCTATGTGATATCACAATTTTGATACTCACAATGCTATGACATCCTAATCAGATGACATCACAATGCTATGATCTCACTGCACTGCAAGTATTTGTATCTTTTATCAACTTGTGTTGATATATCATATAGCAGAAGATGCATGGGTGAGAATCTCTATATACCGTAAATTCTTGAATAATCGCCCAATGGTTATTTATTTCAAAAACTCATTCCACCCAGCAATTATTCAAAGTGGGCGATTATTTGAGGCAGGTGATTATTTTTTCAAAGTCAATATAATTGCAAATGCAATTTTCTGTATGCAATTTTTGTATGCAAATCATCAAAAGCGCTTGTCCACGGGGGGCAGTCCTGTGTTGTATCTGGGACAGTCTGAGCAAGCTGCCCTTACAGGTGGCGAAACATCACATTAAGAGTTTGCCACTGTTAGCCCTGTGTGGCATATCCCCCCTGTTAGTGTTTTAGATGATTATTTAAGCTTTCATTTCTTTAATTTCAGAATCACAAGAATTACAAAGACAAGTGTCGAGACAAAGACACGGCGTGTGATACATACTCATATATGAAGTCAAGTGTTACCACTCTCGCTAAGGATTTGGATAAGGTAATATAGGATTTCTTTCTCTCTCACCCCCCCCCCCCCCCCATGACAATATAATGGAATTTGGTTTCAAAAATAGGTTCCCCTTCGAGTAGCGCGTGCCAAGGGTATCTGACGTCATATAAACAGGTTTCCCTTTATTGCATAAAACATACAACACAACAACTAACCTTTACAAAGCATGAAGGCTCGTCTCTAGCGCAAGTCGCCAAAGCAACCCACATGCTGCACATGCTTTTGTTGTAAGTTAGGCTACCCTTGTCACAGAATGTGACGATTGGTTTATAAACACTGATTCTAAATGTCCTGAGAACATACAAATTATTGCCTGTTTAAAGTATGTTTTTTTAGCTAAGACATCAGCAAATTATGACAAATATATTCTCATTGATTATAAAATTCAAGCAAAATAGGCTACCTTATAAGTTTGGTAAAACATTTATTCCAATATCTGTAGAAAATACATAATTAAATGAAATGGTAAATAAATAACCACCCAAAATTATATATTTTGATTTCTTTCATTGCTCATAAACTTTTTTTCTTTTTCTCGTTACTTTGTATACAGTGTGTGAGCTAGACCACAATGCTTTGCGCTTGAAATAATAGACTTGGTCTATATTTAGACTGGAAAACACCTTTACTAATTACCGGTAGTGCAATTTCTCGGCTTATTTTGGGTTGAAATAATCTGTGAAAAAATTAAGTGTATATATTTCACGGAGATAGATTTTTGGCAATTTTCTGATATGTTCATCAACATCCTTGATGGCTCTTTACCGTTGATTTGTTGGTTTTGTGTGAATTTATTTATGTATCTATTTATTTTTTATTTTTTATTTTCAGGCAGCAAGAAATAGGCAAAAAGCAGAGGAAGAGGCCAGTAAAGCAGGCAAGTGAAATTAAAGTTGTCAAAGCGTTCATAGAATATACTTCATCGCGCCTTTTTTCAACTTCTTCATATTCTTAGTGTGACTTTCGTTTCTGGAACAGAACTCCGAAACCATAACGAAATGAAACTTGTATATGTTTATATTTATACGAATAACAATGTTCAAATACAAAGAAGGAGAAGATAAATATTTTTTTGTTTTTTCTAAAAAATTATAGATAATTTATCTTTTTTTATGTGTAAAAACTGTACTCTCTGTAAGTGTACCGTAAGTTAAAATTTGAATAAAATGAATTTTCACCTAATTACTTTTCTTTGTTTTGTTATAATGTTGTCCTTATTCCAGAGTTGAACTACAAGACTTCTGTGGACTCACTCGAAGTTTCAAGAAACTATTGGGAGCGGGAAATGCAGGAAGCATGTGAGGTAGGAGGAGTTACCTCCCCTTGAGTATCTTTACTCATGCTAAGATACATAGAGATTATTACCCGAGGAAGTGTGTCATATGACTTTTACGACACGAGTGGGAATTTTTGTATTGCTCGAGCAAGACTGAGGGCTATACAGAAATTCGCACGAGTGTCGCAAAAGTCATATGACACACTTCCGAGTGTAATAATTTCTTTATTACCCGTTCTTATTTTTGATTTCTGTAAAAATAGTCAGGAAACGGCCCACATCTCTTGCTACGACAAGCTACAGTGACGTCACGAACAATCGTTTTATGACGACGATAAAATATGATATGGCGTGGTGAAACAATGGTTGCTAAGCAAACGTGATATGTGCACATGTGCTCATAACAATAATATTAACTTGGTTATTTTCAACCCTAGGGGTAATAAATATATATATGATATCAAAGGCTTTGTTTGATTTAACAACACTAGGGTTGAGTCATAAATACGCTTTTCTGTTTCCAATAAAATGCATTGAACATGACTTGAGTGGGGACTCAGTCTCAAAAGTCGCCTCAGTTGAATTTTTTGCTTAAAAAATATCATTTATCTTCATATAAACATATTTATCTATGTAATAAAATTTTATATTTCATTCATAATGTGTATGTGTGACTCCTTTGGAGAGGAATCGGGATTACCAATAATGCATGTGACGTCACAACTCGAGCTGTTCACGCAAAATCGGGGAGTACCGTATTTTCTCTAATAAGCCAATATAAGCGCCTGACCTCCAATAAGCGCCGGGGGGTCAAGGGTAGTTCAGAAAATAAGCGCCGGGCCTCCAATAAGCGCCGGGTCTCTAATAAGCGCCGGGTCTCTAATAAGCGCCGGGCCTCCAATAAGCGCTGGCCCTCCAATAAGCGCTCGGCCTCCAATAAGCGCTCGGCCTCCAATAAGCGCTCGGCCTCCAATAAGCGCCGGGCCTCCAATATGCGCCGGGCCTCCAATAAGCGCTTGGCCTCCAATAAGCGCTCGGCCTCCAATAAGCGCTCGGCCTCCAATAAGTGCCGGACCTCCAATAAGTGCCGGGCCTCCAATAAGCGTCGGGCCTCCAATAAGCGCCGGGTCTCTAATTAGCACTGGGTCTCTAATAAGCGCCGGGCCTCCAATAAGCGCCGGGGGGGTCAAGGGTAGTTCAGAAAATAAGTGCAGAGCCTTAAACAAGCGCCGGGCCTCCAATAAGCGCCGGGTCTCTAATAAGAGAGGGCCTCCAATAGCCGGGTCTCTAATAAGCACCGGGGGAGTAGAGGGTAGTTCAGAAAATAAGCGCCGGGCCTCCAATTAGCGCCGGGCCTCCAATAAGTGCCTGGTCTCCAATAAGTGCCGGGCCTCCAATAAGTGCCGGGCCTCAAATAAGCGCCGGGCCTCCAATAAGCGCCGGGTCTCCAATAAGCGCCGGGCCTCCAATAAGCGCCAGGTCTCTAATAAGCGCCGGGTCAAACCATTAGATTAATGCTTCCTTAGTAAACTTCAATATTCTATTAAAGAAATAAGTGCCGGGCCTCTTATAAGCACCAGTCCTCTAATAAGCGCCTGGGGGTGAAGGGGTGCTGAAAAAATAAGCTCACGGGCGCTTATTAGAGGCAATAAGGTATATGATAAAAGTTGTAAATATTGCTTGATCTCATACAACAATTATTTTGTGATACTATTTATAAAAGCTTTCAACATGATATTTATAAAAGCCATACCCCATGTTAAACTATTAATTATTCAACACTTGTAATACCTCCGTGCTGTTATCTACCTTCATGGGAATTATATTTAGAAAAATCTAGAAGAAGGGATACACTTAGCATTCAGGCGTGACTGTACATGGATGTGTTACTTTTACAGGCAATCCAGAAATTAGACGAGGATAGAATACGCTTTTTACGAGAATGCTTGTGGGTGTCGGTCAACATAGACTCTCAGTGTGCAGTTGACATCGACAATGTAAGTTTTACTTAGATAATGACAATGTAAGTTTTACTTAGATATTGATAATGTAAGTTTTACTTAGAGGTTGACAATGTAAGTGTTACTTAGATATTGATAATGTAAGTTTTACTTAGAGGTTGACAATGTAAGTGTTACTTAGATAGTGACAATGTAAGTTTTACTTAGATAGTGACAATTTAAGTGTAACTTAGACAGTGACAATTTAGGTTTTACTGACTTAGATATTGATATTTAATATCAGTTTCATTGAGAAAATTTACAAAATAAAGTACATGTAGTACATGTTATATTTTAGAACACACTATCGTCAATAATACGACTAGGTCGGAGTCTCAGTGGCTGAATGGATAAGACTAAGCTGTTAACAGCCTCATTGCTGGCAAATGTGCATGACTCTGAATGTACGGGTTCGAATCCCTCCAAGTATTGTCAGTGTCCAATCTCATTAAAATCATATCTTTGATTCGTTCCTAAGGCTAGACCTATTTGGGTTATCACTCATCCAAGATCTGACGAAATCCCGTAGAGTTCCGTGTTCGCCGGAAGTTGTCACTTTCCCGTTGAAAATGTATGCTTTCAGATTTTTTAAAGCGGACACGGGACTCTACGGGATTCCGTCAGATCTTGGATGAGTGACAACCGAAATTGTTAACGTTTAACCTTGGGAACAAATCAAAGATATGATTGTGTCAGTGTCCCATAATAGTACACAGTCTCAGGTAGATCCAGAGCGGGCGGGTTTAGGGGGTTTGAATTCCTTATTATCTACCGGTAAGTAAATGATATGTTAGATTATCACATAATTAGCCAGGTGTATATAAAGCTTGTGCTGAGAGGAGCCGACTCTCAAGTTTCATTATTGTTATTCTAAACTGATTAACCTGAAGCAGTGTACGATTTAATGGCCTGTCTGACAGCTAGTTGGTAAATCTTGTTTCGAGCTGGAAACATTTTGAGGATTATCTATATCTTTACCTATAAGTCGACAAATTAACATTTTCTAACATTTGGTTTTTTTTACACTCGATCATAAATTGCCCAAGAGAAGATAACTCTGTGATCCTTCCTGTTTCTGCAGTGCTGCGAGGCTGTGCGGTCGGTGTTGGAGAACTGTATAGTGGAGGAAGACACATCAGCATTCATTCAGCGGGCCCAGACTGGCACCGAGAGACCAGGTGTGTGTAACTGGGTCCCCACTTTATATGCGGATTCCGGGGGTTTGGGGGCGTGTTGCACAACCCCACTTTTCATTGGCCATTGAAGCTTTAGTGAAGACAATGGTGCGTCCCCCTTTTCCGAGAGAGAAAGTGCACATACAACTTACAAATACTATAGTTTTCATAATTTACTGTTAGTGTTGTACACTTTTTGTCATACAGCATCGAGGATCGTCAATAAATAGAGTTCTAAAAGGAATGGATATGGTTTGGTTCCCCTCCTCGAACTATTAAAAGGTTTTCACCCTAAAATGACCGGGGATGTAGCTCAGTTGGTAGAGTGTCCGCTCATCACCTGGAAGATTGGGGTTCGATTCCCAGTCCTGTCATACCAAAAGACGTTAAAAGATGGGAGGTGTTGCTTCCTTGCTTGACACTCAGCATTATAAGGACAGAACAACGCTTTAACTGGCACTGCACTGTGGCTGCCGGGTGCACAAAATGCACAAACCGAAATTCCAATGTACATTGTATTGTAAAGTAAAGTGCTATTATTATAGCAGTTTTCATTTTATACACAACCTTTTTCTATGAGTATGGATAAGTGGGTCGTGTAATGGGCTGTTTTATCCTCTTAAGTGAAGATATTCTCTGCATAAACTTTTATCATAAAAAGCAAATGTGTATATCTGGAATTTTTCAGGTAATACACAATCTCACACTCTTTTTTAGTCATATGACACACATGCTTATGTGTAGCATTCTCTTATATAGATATACACAAATATATCTCCCAAAAATATCCCTTTGATAATTTGCCTCAATGTTTAGTTCCCCCAAAGTTTCAAATTTCTATTGAAATGTTTTAATTTTGTTACCATATTCTCTTGGTTATAAGACCAGGGGGGCAGGCAAACAAACATCAAGTGTGGTCTTATACCCGAGAGAATACGGTAGATTGAAAGTATACTAGTTTTTCTGGCACTCAAAGTCAGATTATCCATATTTCTGTTTTTCAGCGGCAATTGCTTTTGACAATTACTACACGAATGTAGACTCAGTGCGACCTCAGAGATCAGGGGGTCAACGGGGTCGCAACGGAACAGCTACTCTTGGTACGTTTATTATAACATTCAATGAAATCAATCGAATTATAACTTGACCAATAATTAAATATCCAAGGAATTTGTTTAATTAGGAATTTGGTTAAGTTCAACTTTATCTTTGTTAATTTTAACTATCAGAGTTAAGAGTTAATGTATTGTCAAATCAAAAGATATATTTAGAGTAAATTCTAAATATTTAGCCTAATCATCTCAATCTTCTTTTTTTCTCTTTTGTTTAAATATCTAAAACCAAGATCATTCTTTTGTCAAATCTTAGCAATGACATTTAGAATAGATTATAAATTTTTCTGGAGATATGAAATTCTTGATTCTGCATTACGCAAAGTTTTCTTTCTTTGTTCAGACGATACTTACGCTGTTGTAGAGGGTAAGCGATCCTAGATGTAGCATCATATTTGTCTCTGATTGAAACATAGATTTATTGTTACTGCTTGTTATAGATCTGAAAACATGGCTATTTAAATCTTTTAAATCTGCATCAACGGCCATGATCTCAGTTCTATTATTAGTAGTTGTAAATCTCTGTTTTGATCAGCTTGTAGCTGTCTAGATTCTTATTTTTGCGCAGATTTTGATTTTCAAATGTTCTGATGTTGCTTGTTTTGTTTTGTTTTGTTTTTCAATGTTTATGGAAGTATTTTTTGTATCATGATTAAATCAAAAGTAGAATTCTCTCTTCTTTTTGGGGGTACTATTTTTTTTTTTCATCTGAATAATTGACATGCAATCATGTTTTGATTAGTTTCGTTTCAATTTGGTTTTCTATAATTCTATAACTAGATTTGAACAAATGCTTTACTTTCATTGATAATTTTTAAACAGATAATGTTGAATTTTAATCACCTCTATTGATTTTGAATTTCGGGGGGAAAAAAAGGTAAAATTTCTTTTTTAGCCACAGGAACACAAACATTACGACATCAAAGATTTTATTGGCATGAAGTATTTGTATGTTTCTGCCTATGAAAATTTTTGTTGTTTTTTACTTGGAGTTCTTTCTTGGGTTTAGATTTCATTAGGCTTTAAGATTTTAAGATCATCAGGCGTATAAGGCCAACATTTGTTACCAACTGCCCCCACTAACACATGAAAGTTCAGGATATGCAGCAAGGCTTAAATAGGCCAGTGATGGAGACTGGTTTTGCCTTGCATGGAGACTTAATTTTGTACAGTATGTCTCGATCAAATATGGGTATGGCAATCCAGCACAACCCCTAAAAGCTACACAGACAGTAACCAAAGCAACAAAACTCAAATTTTCAGAGTAACATTTTGGTGTATGGCTGTTTGTCTTCTCCTTTTGCGGATCTGTCTATGTTTTATATTTTGACAGTTATTAAAAGTAATTATTGTAATATTAATGTTCAACAAAATAACAATCAAACAAATACGTTTTAGTTCTTCAAAATTACCCTTTAATTGTACGATAGGTAACTAAAATGTATTGCATCAATTGTATTTTGATGATCATTAATATTAGAATGAACAGATGATTACTTTCGTAACCAAAAATAAAACACAGATTTTCCTGCAATTTATGCAAGTCTGGGAGTGTTTTGGTTAATTTATATATTTCTTAATATCTTGAATTCTCTGTAAGTTTGTGACTGGTACATTGCGTATTAATTATTATCAAGTTACAGTGTTCGAAATAGATGCCTGCCCTCTTGCTGGTTCAACATGCTTCCATTGTGTTTCATAAATTTTATTTGGATTTAATGTGCCAAAATACCATATGTACTAATTCCAATTCAATTAATTTAATATTTATATAATATAATATTAATTGAATATTAATCTATGATCACCAAATACATCATAAATACTAGTTTCAAATGATAATCTAGCAACATAATTGTGCAGCGCAGAAGCTGAAACTACACAAAGTTGCAGAAGGGCTCGTTAATTTTTCAACCATAAGCCCCAGCGGAGGGTCAATATAGACTTAAAACTACAAAGATTAAGCATGTTTTAGTTACTGTCAAATATGTCTCTCCCAATTTTCTCCCCCAGATGTAAGAGACGCTGGAAACAGCACTTTTTACCAAAAAATGTGGTAATGATTACTTTAGTAGCGTGTCTTGTTGTATTGTAACAAGCGTTAGAGTTATCTCACATATTTCACATTTTAGTCAGTGTCAGAAACACTTGAAAAGAATCTACCTGGGTATATATTTCTGGGTATTTAAAATTTCTCTATATACATTATACAAAAATGCTAATATGAAACTCATAAATGTTCATAATACTATTACATATTTCAATAAATAACATTTTATATATAACAAAATTTTAAAAAACAAACAAGCTACATTATTATTAAACATACTTTGAATTTTATTGAAGTTTTTCTGACATGTATAGTACTTAACTCACATTAACACATCTATAGGTGTTTTGGAGAAGTTCTTCTCTCATTCTAATTACATATTCATGTGTATATATATAGTCATTTTCTTTGATGCTTCAGAATTTTTCTTTAAATGCGCTGTAGCACGAATTTCTTACTGAAATAAAAATGCTGTCACTAAAATTAAATAAAAGTGTTACCAATGGCTAAATAATACCCCCAAATCAATGGAAAGAATTCTAAAATGAATGTGCATGTGTTAAGCCATGCGAGTCCATTTCGCATTGAGTGGCCATTTTAATGTGTTCACATAAAAATTACCGCTTGAAGGTAGTTCAAGTGATCTGACTGATGTAGCGATACCTAAACACTCAGAGTAGAGTTTTAAATTATAGAGCAATGATGGAATGGTCAACCATCTTGCTGTTTGAAATTTGCATGAAACCTACAAAAATACCTCTCACACTGAAGAGTATCACACCACTGTCGCTTTATACGTCGCACAATTTTCTTCCAATACTGATAGGCGTTTTCTCTGGATACAACTTATCGGCTCGTGTAATGAGATGTTTTACCCATTAGCGTAACAATATATTCTATAAACTTTAATAATGAATGGCAAATGTGAGAAAACATGATATGAAAAAAACGTGCTACAGCGCCTTTAATACCTACACGATGAACACACAATTTCAATTAATTCTTTCAATTAACAAAGCTTATTTTAATCAGCAGCCACATCATTATCTAACACGTTACATCATCATAATTATTCTCAGCGTTGACAATGTTTAACTGAGTTCAGTAACAGTTTAATATTATAAATCTGTGCTGTGATTATTTTATTTGTATTGTGATATGTTGATATTAACATGTCCCCAGAAACCAATGGGGTATTGATACACCCCTGAAGATATAGGCATAGACAGTCTCAAAGACAAATGGGCAAAGTACGTGGACGTCCCGGGTGATTATTAGGGCTGTGTATTGCCTCAATTTTTGTATTGCGATACGTATTGCTGAACTGTAATGTATTGCAGTACGTACAACAATATATTGCAAGATCCTCTGACAATGAGATATTTCTCTAGAAACCATTTTAACTTGTGTCAATGATATTGCAACATGCTAAATGAACTCTACATTCAACTTTTGCAGTTTGAACATGACATATTTGATAAAATGACTTTCAGTTCTTTAAAAATATCATTTATAATAGTCCAACACACTTTCTAACACTTCACAATAATTTTCTTAATACAAGTTAAGCCAGTAAATGTGCTTTTTACAAGATAAATGAATAAATTTGACTTAATGTTTGTTGGTGCAATATATTGCGATATGAAAATCGTATTGCAATATGTGTATTGCACAACTCTGTATTGCAATATATTGGTATTGCAATAATAGTGCACAGCCCTAGTGATTATACTGAAAAATCAAATCAATATCACAACCTTTGGCTTCTGTTGTATATGTGGATGCACTTCTATGAACTTATTGACTTCCCCTTTATAAAAGATGGTGAAGCATTCATAAAATATATCGGATTCAAAATAAGAGAATGAGACTTGAATGACATTTTATAACCAGACAGAATGTTAGCATTTTGTCAGTTTGTCAAATAAAGTTGCACGTTTTCCCTAATGACGAATCTAGGAAAGTTTTAATTGCAACTATTAATCTTTTAATTGAAGCAGTAGGCATTCTTCCTCTTCTCATTAAATCAACCTGCTATTGGAAAGAGAATTGCCAAGCATTGTCAGTTGCTATTTATGACACCATCTTTTATCAAAAAGGCTCTTAGCTTGTTCACCATTTTTTATTGTTTGGACGGGTAATCCGGATATCTCAGGAGGGTGGGTACTGAGTGGGACCCAGAACCCATCACGTTGGAAAGGGTATCTTTCATTGTAGGTTGACAGATAATCCCAGACCTTGATACCCATCCCGCATTACCATTATTATTGTACAATTAACAATTATATATTATTGTCTTATTTGCATTTCTTTCACAAACAAGAGTTTGCCATTTAGCCTACTAGTGGAAAAAGGAAATAAAAAATTGTACCTCTTCCACCCCTAATTCCTACAGCTTTTTCATTGATAATGTATTTTGAAGTCCCATAACTGCACAATGCCATCATATTTAGCAGCTCCGACTAAGTCGGAGCTGCTATCAGTTTTTGCGCAGTTTCCGTCGCCGCCGCCGCCGCCGCCGCGTTTTGTATTCGCTATAACTTTTTTCCTAGAAGGTTTTGAGAACTCATATACATAATTTCTTACTTATGCCCCTGGGGAATTTTTTGACATGTTCCTATTCAAGGTCAAAGGTCAAGGTCACGAGTTCTGAAATCGCTAAAAAAATCCTTGTAAACACGATAACTTGAAAAATATTTGTACTATCAGGCTCTTATTTGGTGTACATCAACTATGGAGAAAGGCCAAGATTTGAAAAGGTTTTCGCTAACATCCGTCAAAGGTCAAGGTCATACCGAGGTCACAACTTAAGCATGCTTTTGCGAAAATGTCTTATTTCAACTATTAACACTTTGAATCATTAAATGATTGTTATACACAATGAAAAGTGATCACTGATTGTGTGACCTTGAATTTAAAAGGTCAAGGTCACGAAATATGGTCAAGGTCACCAGTTCTGAAATCACTAAATAACCTTTTCCCAAGAAGGTATTAACACCTCATATACATAGCTTCTTTCTTATAAACCTGGTGGATGATTTTGACATGCTCACATTCAAGGTCAAAGGTCAAGGTCACGAGTTCTGAAATCACTAAAAAAAATCCTTGTAAACACGATAACTTGAAAATTTTGTGTGCTATCAGGCTCTTATTTGGTGTATATCAACTATGGAGAAAGGCCAAGATTTGAAAAGGTTTTCGCTAACATCCGTCAAAGGTCAAGGTCACAGCGAGGGCACGACTTAAGCATGCTTTTGCGAAAATGTCTTATTTCAACTATTAACACTTTGAATCATTAAATGATTGTTATACACAATGAAAAGTGATCACTGATTGTGTGACCTTGAATTTTAAAGGTCAAGGTCACGAGATAGGGTCAAGGTCACCAGTTCTGAAATCACTAATTAACTTTTTCCATGAAGGTATCAACACCTCATATATATAGCTTCTTTCTTGTACACCTGGGGAAATATTTTGACATGCTCACATTCAAGGTCAAAGGTCAAGGTCATGAGTTCTGAAATCACTACAAAAATCCTTGTAAACACGATAACTTCAACAACTTCTGTGCTATCAGGCCCTAACTTGGTATATATCAACTATGGAGAAAGACCAAGATTTGAAAACGTTTTTGCTAACATCTGTCAAAGGTCAAGGTCACAGCAAGGTCACAACATAAGCGTGCTATTGTGAATATGCCTTATGTTAACAATGAACACTTTGAGTCATTGCATGATTGTTATACACAATGAAAAGTAATCATTGATGGTGTGACCTTGAAGGTCAAAGTTCAAGTTCATGAGATATTGGTTAAGGCCATGTTAATCTTTTGATCCAATTTTGAAATCAGAAATAGGTTTTAAGAACAAAGTTGTGAAAAGTGACCCCAGTGATGATTCAACTTGTTAGAATAACTTGAATAATGAAAAAAATTTGTCAAAAAAAATTCCCATTTTATTTATGGTGAGGAGAAGGCGGAACAGGGAAAGGCGAGACCCAAAGTTTCGGAGCTGCTCTGCTTTTGCGGTGTCCTGCAAACGCTCTTCTAGTTTGGTTAAGAGACATAACACTTACTTTCTTTAATTAACATGGGAGACAACTCTTTCAATCATATCAACATCATATCTGTCAATTCCATCCATTTCCTGTGTGAGTCACAGTGTGTAACATGTGATTCCTTCACGTTCCCTGTTCACACTCCTAATTAAGGTAATGAACATATTCTGACACACTTTTTGAATTTATTTTGGTAAAATTTATTTTTCGTTAACAAATTGGATTGACAGATGGAAGGGAATCATTAATACACAGAGACTTGAGAGTAAGTTATGTTGTATGTGCATTTTTTTGTGAGTTAAGATTTGTTAAAATGAGAAGGTATCTTGGGAGTCTTCGCCGTCTCACTGCGAAGCCCCCCACCTCAGATTCTCTAGTGGGGGCCACATGTTGACATCTGTTTATCGGTTTCGTTACTCTTTATGATCTGACCTCACGTCTCGCCTCCTTCCTCCTTTTAACACACATTTTATTGGTTTCCTGTTTTTGTATTTCACAATTCTTTAAATTCTTCTCTTTTTCAGCAAGGGGAGATATTCCTAAAATCTTCCTTCAAATTTGTTTAGCCCTTGGCGACCATCTTTTCTTTCAACTTTGACAACATCTGATTCTGCAGTTTTATTCAGATGATACCTTGAATTCTTCTTTTGAAAAGGGGACATAACTCTGTCTTTTATTTCCGTCTATTTTCTTTAGATAATCAAAGATTGACCGCTAGCATGAGAAAGACTGCACCTCCTAGACCTGTTTCAGCACCTGTCGAACCCAGTTACATTCCGATTACAAGATCTCATATTGCTCAGGTAGCTGTTATGTCTGAATCAATGTTATCTCGTTTGACTCCATCACATCTAAGGAAATTTCCCTCTTGGCTGCAGTCTAATTGGCATTGGTTATTTAAACAGGCTATAGCACATTTTCTAATGGAAATAAAAAGATGTCACAAAAGGGAAAAGAAATGTTACCAATTGCAAAATAATCTTCCTCAATCAATAAATAGAGTTCTAAAACAAATGTTAATGGTTCAGTTTAGCAGCATGGGTTAATTTCTCATCCTGAAATTATTAAAAGGTGTTCACACTAAAATGCTTGCTAGTATTTTTTGCTTTATATGGGAATCTGTTTTCTCTGACTACTTACAATCCACTCCTGTAATGAGCTTTGTTTTACATTTCTAAGTAAAAATATACTGCATAAACTTTTATGATATATGGCAAATTTTAACATCTAAAGAAAAAAAAATATGTGCTGTAATGCCTTTAAGGGTTCTATAAATAGCTTGACAAAGGGAAATATCCTTAGATTTAACCATGAGTGAAGCTTGATAACAATGAATGAGACTGCACTAATGACAACATTACCTAATGATCTGCCTCCTCCCTCTTACCCAGAATTCCCCTTTTTGTTGTCGCAAAACGTCAAACCATATTTTATTAGAATGAAAATGACATTTAATTTCAAAATCTAAATTAAATTCTGGAAACAAATCCGTTTGAATCAAAGTAAAATAAAAATGTGCATCAAACTCTTTTAAATTTCCCAAATTTTGCGTAAAATTCTAAAAGATTTTAGCATTCGAACATTGGAAAATCATAAGAAATTATCATGAATCTCTCATAATAAATTAAAACTGATGCATAGATTACATTCACTAAACATCTTGATGATCTCCAAAGAAAATGTTTGAAAAATTCCTCATGACACCCTGGAAGCAGGGTGGTGATTCGTGTGATTTTATTACCTCCCTTTGTTACTTTGCTTATAGGATTTTCATATCAAACAGAGCAGTGATTTGAGTTCAACTTTGTTACTGTCATCGCATTGGCGTTCCCTGCTAGTACAAGCCTTTGAAATCATGCTTTATTTTGTTGCCAGGGAGTTTTAAGTTTTAAAGGGGCTGTAGCACATTTTCCAATAAAAGGAACGTCCCAAAATGAATAAGAAACATTACCAATTGCAAAACTATCAATAAAAAGAGTTCAGAAACAAATTGTTATGGTCCCGCTAAGCAACGCAGATCCATTCCCAATGCATGATTGATTAAGAGGTGTTCACACTATAATGGCCGCTAGCAGTTTTCGTATTATACATGACACCATTTCTACGACTACGGATAATCGGGTTGGATTAGTGGCTGTTTTACCCTCTTGCGGAAATATATATAGTGTAAACTTTTATTTTAAATGGAAAATGTGAACACACATGTATAAAAAACAATGTGCTACAGTGCCTTTAATGCAAATATAGGTGACATATAAACTAAGGTGGAATCAGAGTACTTGAAGAGACGATCATTTAGTAATTGTGAACAAGTTGTGGTTTGGCTAAAACCAATTGTTTTGACTAACTTCTAATCCACACACAATAATTTAAAATAATGAAAATTTTATCTTAATAATCCATTTTTTATCCAATTTTGTTTGTTTTTTATGCAAAACTACTGATTTTGATATTCTGTTTATGTAATTCTTTTTAAACATTTTTTAAAGCTTATAAAGTGTTGTCAAACGTTTTTCCATGCCTTAATTTTTATAATGAAGTTGCTTTTTCTACTCATGAAATTGTGTTTTAAAATTGTTGAAAACATTTAAGCCATGATGTTATAAAAAACAAGATTAATAAAAATAAAATAGAAAATAATAAAGTTGGATGATGTCAGTATTTGATTACGGTAATCTGGCAGTGGTCCAAACCCTATTAACAGTTCACTCAGACAAGAGAGTAAAACTATAACAATTTCCTTTTAAAAATCATTTATGATGAACTAACAAAATAATCCAAATACACAACCTACCTTAATGAATAACCTTGCATATATATAAAGATTTCTTACCTTTATATTAGTTCACATGTGTATTGTTATAATATTATATTGCCTGTAACATATGTTATGGGGGTTTTGGACAGGATAGCGCAGTAGTTAGCACATTCGGTTTCTCATCATGAGGTTTGGGGTTGGAATCCCGCTAGGGGCTCGGCACCTGAGAGAACTGTTCTACATGTTGTAAGGTTTGGGTTCAATGCTGTGCAACACGGAATTTCAGCATAGTACCACCCATGGTTCGCTAGTTCCAGCCGTTGCTCGCAGGCTTCACCGCAATGCATAGCCACATGGTGTTGTGGGCTTTCTCCCTGCCATTATACTAGCAGCTGTGATATAAGTGAAATACCTTGTAACAAGTTTTTACCATCATGTGTATTATATATGTTGAAAAGCATTGTAATGTGGGTTATACCTCAATGTCTGAAATAAAACTCAGTCTGTTTGCCTGTCTGAGTAATGAATTAATTTCATATAAGAGGTTTGTCTAATTTACAAGCCTACCATACAAACGATGAACAAATCTTCAAAACAAAACTCAACTTAAACAGATTACAGTTAATCAAAAAAGGAATGAAAACCTTCAAAAGTACAACAATACCCTCTGTCATAGAAGGGAACAAACACATCTGAAAAGGAATAATAACCGTTTGAATGGTGGGCCTGATTTATGTTAACTAAATTGCTTGCAATTTACTTGTTAAACCAGAATTCTATTTTCATTTACTTCAATCATTCATTCATTCATTCATTCATAATCAATGCACTTCTTTCTTTCATTCATTCATTCATTCATTCATTCATTCATTCATTCATAATCAATTCACTTCTTTCTTTCATTGATCAAATTTCAATTGTTTTATATGATAGCTTGTAGTGCAAACCTAATGTAATAATAGTCACTGAGTCTCAGTTTTATTTTTAATGTTTTGTAGTTTTTTTCTTGTAGATTATTTTCTGAATATAACACCCACCTCTTGCATTCCCCACCATACCTGGAGTAGTGTGAAGCTCACTTTACATTCATTTCAAATTACCAGCACCCAGCAGAATCTGTCATCAGACAAGCTGCTGGGGACGGGATAGTATGTAGTATGTAGTATGTAGTATGTAGTATGCAGTTAGCTTGTTCGGCTTAAAGAGGTCCGGGTTTGAATCCCACCAGGGTCTCAGCATGTATCTCAAATGTATCAAGATCTCTCCATTTTTTACCTTGCCTTCAACCTACGCAGGGGTGGTGAAACGAATCAGCGACACCTATTGTGATCACGAGTTACGTCCCTTATCATCTGCTAACATACAGCCAATGATATCGCAGTTTACATTCGGTACCAATTCAAAATAAGCGACGATCGACACAGTCACAGAGGCAATTCAACTGTCTTCTGATTGGCTTATCCGATTAGCCTGCAGTACGTTAAAATATTAGCACTGAAAATGCGAGGGTTGAGGTGAAGGGCGGAAGGAGAAGATATGGCTATCTTTTCATTGCGCCTGTGACGTTGTGAAGATGGGGTTTCAGCAACTGTGTGTGCTATGAGGAACTGTTCTACATGCAGTAAGGTTTGGGCAACCTCCAAGTCAGGGCACTCTACGATGGTGGCCCTGCCATCTTTCACGGGGGCATTGTTGTCAACCTAGTTGACAACAATTGAATATGATGTCACGGATAGCAAAGGCTTAGTCAACATACAAAGCAATCGGTTCGAGGGTATGTTTTATGCGTTAGGCGTATGAATATAAGTATTGTTGATGTTTTTGGTTAAATATATCATGTCTAATGGCCTTGGTAATTGAAGGAAAAATATATTGTTTCAATAACGTGATGGAAAACTTAATACAATCACAACAATATTAGTTTGACGGCCTCTTTTGTTGTGTCGCTGTACGGAGCTGTATTGCAAATCCTACTAGTTAGAAGTTTATATTTGGAGCGTGACAGCAATCAATGGCTGCACACGCTGTGGTGGAGCTTTTTTAACCTGAACACCTTCTGATGGCAGTGAGTATATAAGTGACGTCACGGAGCTAGAGATTTGGGTGCAATGCTACACTGAATTTCAGCGCAGTAGCACCCATGATTCACTAGTTCCAGTTCAGTGACATGGCGTTAGTTAACGAACACGTCTCCTTATATACACACAGCGTTCAAAATAACTGCATGCCTCCTGGACCTCCTCTACCTTCTCGGTTTTATATTGTTTAATGATGAAGAATGTAATAGATTTTAGGTCATGGTCTGTGAGGCCCTTATTTGTGGCCAAAGGGTCACCATATCTACAATTTAGAACTCCCATTGGCTTAAAGAGTATGCACACAATATTACAGCCTTCTAGGTCTTTTTGTTCTGGAGAAGAAGATGAAAATAGATTTTTAGGTCATGGCCTGTGAGACCCTTATTTGTGGCCAAAGGGTCACCATATCTACAATTTAGAATCCCCATTGGCTTAAAAAGTATGCACACAATATTACAGCCTTCTAGGTCTTTTTGCTCTTGAGTAGAAGATGAAAATAGATTTTTAGGTCATGGCCTGTGATGCACTTATGTGGGGTCACAGGGTCACTATATCTACAATTTAGAATCTCCTTTTACATTGTTCTTAATTGGCAGCCCTCCTGCTTTGAGGGTATCCTAGATAAACCCATCCTCGGTTACCAATGGTTTTATATATGCTCCGTTACTGTCCATTATATCACCCATGGGAAACCTTATCAAGGGAATCTATTCTCAAATTACCCATCCTTGACCAGCGTGACGAAGTCAGTAACCAAAGAAAATGCTGAATGGGATAAGATGAAAATGGTCAAGGGAGATAACCGGTGACGGATGGCTAACGCAATGACCTCGCTTGCTTTGAAACAAAGTGATATGAATTGTCATTGGCTCGCAGGTCCAAGCTGCGTAGCAGTTTGATTGGCTTACGCTGGCCAAGGGCGGGTAATTTGAGTACAGATTCTTCTGATGATGAAATAAACCATTCTTTCCATTTTAGCTGAGCTTCTCTGGACCTTTTTCATAAAGACTTTTAATACTGAGGCTATATCATTAAGCTACCTAAAGCCACTGGAACTTTATACAGGCGAATCCAGAATGCTAACTGTTGATTAATGTAGTTAAAAAAATTAAGATTGCAAATTCTAAATTTGAATTTCATTTCGGGTAGCAGTTTTCACAAGATTATAAATTTGAATCAGATTTTGAATTTGGTATCACTTGGTTGACTGCGTTGGGTATTTTTTATAGACTTTTATATCAATAAAGGGGATCTATTACCATGTCCATTTGGTTTATTTGAGGGTTTCAAGAAGAGATCTTGTAGCTACAGGTGTTCTATCATTGTTTGTAATGCATTTATCTAACAACACATTGATTCTAACCTGGCAATTCAAGTGTTTGTGTTTCACTGTATCTAATCGCTTTTTATGTGATCACCATATCTTATCCATTCAGTTTGCTTATATATAACAGCTAAACATTTCACCTTTTCTTTTTCAATTATAGTTGTAATAACTATGAAAATAATATCTTTAACTTAAAACGTCTTAAATGAAGTTTTTCAGTTATAACTCCTAAAA
Source organism: Gibbula magus (assembly GCA_936450465.1). Taxonomy (NCBI): domain Eukaryota; kingdom Metazoa; phylum Mollusca; class Gastropoda; order Trochida; family Trochidae; genus Gibbula; species Gibbula magus. Next base: position 51,946,734 of record OW388302.1, read on the forward strand.
TCATTTGAAAAAAAATGAATGTATTGTCAGTAAAGTTTTCTTTTCCTCAAGACTACAAGGATATGTATATGTATATATATATATTCAATATATATATGATTAAGCATTGATTGGTAACTCATACAGTGTCATTGGAAGCGTGGTCTAATATTCAAGGAGGTTTGAAGCCTGTGAAGGAGTTCTACTTTGGTCGAATACATGACTGTTGGAAAAATAACATGAATTAATTACTGTTTCTTGCTTATTTCAGAACGTTAACGAGTTGACAGTTGATTGCGGGCAGATGGTACAGTTTGTACGAAAAATGGACAACAAGAACATTCAGGTCCGCATTGAAGGGTCAACCAGGTGTGGGATCATCCCCAGCCATTGCATCGAGCAGTTTCTATAGAAACCAGAGTAGACATTAGGGCTTGAACATAACAAGGCATCATGAAATACAATTATTAATTTCTAACATTGATTTGACCCGGCGATTATCCAATGCAGACAATTAATCGAGGCAGGCGATTATTTTTTTCGAAGCCAAAATATAAAAATTTAAAATCATAACATAGACACCATTGCAGTATGTTTTAAGTTATGAATATTGTAAACGAAGTGCATGTCATGAGCTTAAACATCGCATATATATACGCTTATGTCGGAATTACTTTTGAGAAAGAGATAACCATTAGTTTATTTACATTTGCTAAATTTAATCCAGCGATTATTCGAGGCAGGCAATTATTTATTTCAAAGAGAGCTTAGACCCAGCGATTATTCAAGGCAGGCGATTGTTCAAGGCAGGATTATTCAAGGATTTACAGTATATGCATTTAAAGTAAACCTTGTTTTAAAAAGTGAATCCTGATTGGTTGCAACCATAGGTGATTGTTCAATCAGTGACTTTGTTATCCCACCGGTATGTAATACCGTGGGATATAGTCATCGCCCCGTCCGTCTGTCCGTCCGTCCATCCGTCCGTCTGTCCGTCCGTCCGTAATCATTTCGTTTCCGGAGCAGAACTCGAAAACCATTCATGATATCTTTCTGAAACTTAGCATGTGTATTACCCACTAACTGAAGTGGTGCCTTTTGATATTTTCAGATTTCTGAAAATTTTATTTTTTTTCGTTTCCATAGAAACATGTTGAAGTTGGACTTTGTTCAGAGACAGGTTCGTTTCCGGAGCACAGCTCCAAAACCGTTCATCATATCTTCCTGAAACTTTGCATGTGTATTACCCACTAACTGAAGTGGTGCCTTTTGATATTTTCAGATTTCTGAAAATTTTATTTTTTTTCGTTTCCATAGAAACATGTTGAAGTTGGACTTTGTACAGAGACAGGTTCGTTTCCGGAGCACAGCTCCAAAACCGTTCATCATATCTTCCTGAAACTTTGCATGTGTATTACCCACTAACTGAAGTGGTGCCTTTTGATATTTTCAGATTTCTGAAAATTTTATTTTTTTTCGTTTCCATAGAAACATGTTGAAGTTGGACTTTGTTCAGAGACAGGATCGTTTCCGGAGCACAGCTCCAAAACCGTTCATCATATCTTCCTGAAACTTTGCATGTGTATTACCCATTGACTGAAGTGGTGCCTTTTGATATTATCAGATTTTTTCTGAAAAATTAATTTTGTTCTGTTTCCATAGAAACATGAGAGGGATGTTGGTTGTTGTTGATTTTGACTGCTTCTGGAGCAGAAGTCTAAAACCCTTAACATGCCTGAAACTCAGCATCTGTAATACCCACTAACTGAAGTACGGTAGTAGATACACAAGTATCTGTAAAAGATGTGTTTTACAAATTTTGTGGAACCGGTGGGATATGTCATCTTCTGATGACTCTTGTTTCAACCTGAGCACTTGATCTGTCTCCTCATAGATTTGATCACCTGAGATGTAATTTCTACTGCTGAGAGATATTGAAAGAATTGAGAAATATAATGTAATTGTAACAGAGGTTATGTGGGAAGGTGTGAGTTGAGTAACCTCAGTGGGAAGAGTAAAACACCAGCAGGAAATTGAAGCTTTGATATCTGTATGACCTTTGGAGGGTGAACTCTGAACAGTGTTGTAGTTGCGGTAACACAATCTTCCGATTCAAATACGAATTAGTCCCTGTAATTAATAATTGTGAAGACAAAATAATTTTCATTTGGAAATAAATTTCGAGGAACATCACAGAAAATCCTTGGAATTCTATCATTTGTCATCAAAGAATTCAAGGGATTCAAACAATGCAATGACATCATACATCTTGAAATAAGTAGATTAAAGAATTATTTGATTAAAGAATAAATCGGTTAAGTTTACTAAACTATAAGCACAAGTTATGGTGATAATATAAATGAAAATTATGATAAAATTATTATTTTCTTGTAAGCATGTAGCGATAAGCTTTCTTTGAGAGGCATTGGGTTTTAATGGGTATTTACAGAAAGGTTTGAGTACTTGTACACAATGATAAGAAAACTAACTGGGTTTTGGCAAATATTTTTGTGACCTTACATCAATACCCAGCTTGTGTATAGATATTGATAAGCTGTTTCCTGTGTGATAACAATTACGGTGTGGTGATAATTAATCTTGGGTCATGTAAATTAGCGCCAAAGCCTCTTTAAGATGTAACGCTTTGTTTTTGAAGTGTTATTGCTCAATACCTGACATTTATCGAACAGTTTGTTTTAAAATATACCTACCTTTAAAAGGAGGTACACAGTCACTCTGAATGCCAGTCACTGTTGTCCCATGGTATATTGTTTGAGACTGACTATAAAGAATATTTATTGCTTCCTCGTGATACATTGTGTAACAGTGTTTCTTGTTTTATTAGATAATCAGCGATTATTCACACCACCGCCAGTAATTTATAGAAATTATGACCCAAAGAAGTGTGTCATATGACTTTTACGAAACGAGTGTGAATTTTTGTATTGCCCGAGCGAGAGCGAGGGTTATACATAAATTTGCACGAGTTTCATAAAAGTCATATGACACACTTTCAAGTGTAATAATTTCTTTATTACCCATTTTATTCCATTTGAATTGCGTAAAATTAGCCAGTAAACCACCCACTTCTCTTGCAACGGCAAGCTACAGTGACGTCACGAACAATCGTTTTAATACGTAACAGATGAGAAGTCGCGGTGAAACAATGGTTGCTTGGCACATGTGCTCATATCAATAATATTAACTCGGTTATTTTTAACCATATGGGTAATAAATAAGTATATAGTATATATAGTATATTAACTGAATGGTGTACATACAAACATATATATTTGTATTACAGATGAGTACTCAACTGAAAAAAATCATGGATAAAAATTATTTGAATACCAATACAGTGAATTTACAGTTTGTGGTCAATGTTGTTAAATGACTGTACAGGGGTATATTTTTTGTGTTGATATATCTTGTTTGTGCTTATGTGCTATAAAACATGTGTATGTGCTCATGAATGTTCAGTTACTTTCTTGCAGTAATTGTTTTGGATAAATAAATATATAATAAATATAAAAATAAATATATGTTCAACAAAGTGACTTGCACAAAAAAAATACTTGGTGTAAGAATGATTACCGGTGTTTCATTTAACTTATACTGCAGTTACTGTATGAGATTCGATATACCCATCGTTTATGAATCATGTTTATGGTTGAAAAGTTTGGTGAATTTTCCAAATTTGATCGACTACATGATTTTTGACACCTGATATATATAACCTGAATAAAATTTATAATATAAAGAGAATGATAACTTTATAAATGTTTATAATTGGTGTAATTTATTCAAACAACTATGAACCGATTAAACTTATATCTCCTTATAGCTGCATTTTGCAGTTACATATTTATGGGAAGAACGATTACACTCCTTAAAGATGATTGGGCCAAGCAATATCGAGACTGCGGCAGAGACCGTAACCAGGGTAACATGGTCACGTGACGCAAACTGGGCACAGGCGAGCGACCGGCCGGCAGATTCGTCTCAATCGGGATTCGTAATCAAAACGGAACTCGTATTAAAAATACCTGCACACAGAGACACTGCGGGTGTAGGTTATATCGTTTGGAGAACCGGTTCGCAGGAGTAGGAGGAGAGCTTGGGTTCTATCAGGTATTTTTTGTGAAAACGAAATTCAAGATGACATTTCTGTTTACTCACTTACTGCACAATCCAGGTGATGCTAATGTTTTGTATTTGAAACTTTGATAAAAGAGAACACACATTCTTTTTATTTTTAAAACGACTAGAAGTGAAGGCATTCATCATCGCTACGAGTGTGTAAAGTTTTCCAAAGTCACAACACGACGTTGTTGTTTAGTTTAATGATACAGTATGTGTTACTTTATGAATATTTCATTCACGCATATGTTTTTGTTTTTTTTTAAATTCAATTAAAGGCAATACAGAGTTTTTCATTTCGCGTTTTGGAAAAAATCAAGATGGTGGACGATCAGCGACAGAAATGTACTATAACAATGGTGACACATTTGATCTCGCTAGGATCACTGTTACTATAAATGCAAAAAGCAGGGGTGATGAGTTTGAATTAATAGGGTTTAAATAAGGTCAGTTCACCGTGATATTGATGATGATAAAGAGATTAGATTCGACCAATCAGGACATAGAGGTTCTACCAATCAGGGTAAAGGGATTCAACCAATCAGGGTGAAGTGATTCCACCAATCAGTGTGCAGGGATTCCACCAATCGATGTGCAGGGATTCCACCAATCAGGATGAAGGAATTCCACCAATCTGGGCAACAAAATTCCTTCAGTTTGGTAAAGGGATTCCACCAATCGGGATTAAGGGAGTTTTTAGTTCTTTAAATGAGTATATTAAAGTGCAAAAGAATTTCAGTCATCATACATAATTTTTTGCGTTTGGGAAGGTTCATGATAGGCATAGCAGGATTATTACATCAGCAGGAGATTATGCCAAAATATGCCAAATAGTCCAATCGGATTAAAACTAGTGAGAAAGACCTTATTGTTTTCTCCTTATATAAGATTTCACCTTCTTGCTTTAGTGTAATGCTATGTTGTATACCACTGCGGAAACATAAAATAATATGGACAAACTTGTTGGATTCAACTTAGATTTGACAAGAAGATGACAATAATAACTATTAAATGTAAATATTCTTGAGCTAAAATCCATGTTAATTTCACAATGTCTTAGCTAGTTGTCCAGGGTTGGATTAAACAGAGACTATTTTCAATTTCGATGATTTAACAACCAATGACTATAAAATTTATTACAAGATGTTAATATATATTCTGTTGTTATTTTCGTTGTTTAGATTTGTTTTAATTTGTTTTATATATATTTATCTATATATTAGCTTTACAGCTTGAGCTTTAAGTTTTGTTATTTATGTAATGCCAGAAAATATATTGCTATAATTGTAGAAAATCTGTTTCTATAGTAACTGGAGATGAGAGAATTATTTTTTGCTCAAATTGTTGTTGATTATATCTTCTGTATCATGAAATGCTTTATTCGTAGAAATTTATCTGTATGATACAGTTTTGTTGTTTGTGTATATATACATATTTATGTATTCTTTCTTGTTCACAATCATTTTAAAGGGGCAGTGCCACGTTTTTTCGCTCAAATAAGTCGAGGAAATGTATTTGAAAAATAATTTCACCAATAGTAAAACACCTTTCTCTCTTCGAAAAATCAAGTTAAAAAATGAGTGTACATGGTTCGGTAAAGCCATGAAATCGTTTTTGTAATTCAAAATAATAAAATGTGTTTTACATTAAAATCATTGCAAAAATAAAATTGCAAAAATAAAACTTGCATGAAACGTGCTAGTGCCCCTTTAATTTTCCGGAATAACCCTTTTGTTGGAGTCACATGTGACAAAAATTATCTATGGGTTATATTTTATCTAATAGTATGACAGTTGCAAAAACAGTTTAATACTAATTGGTTCTGTTAAGTTAGTATATAACGGTTTAAATCATGATGTTAAAATTTCAAAATCCAAATCGTGATAATATTCAAAGCTGGCACGCACAATAAGTCAAACAAAAATTTGGAAATAAAAGGACTGATTTGAGTTGATTTTTCTTTATATATAACATGCAAGTTGAACCTGGAATTTTGTTGTTTGTGGTCTGTGATCTTTAATCTTTATTGAGAAATAACAATTGTCATACATTAGCATATTGGGATGAAACTGCAAGCTGAAAGAGATCTTTAATATTTAAATCAGCACATAGGGTATTATGCCACATATCAACGCGAAATAAATTCTCATGAAAAAAAGGGCAATGCCCCTTTATAGGAAGTTAAAAGAATGTTTTTATTAGTAAATTGTTTTACGTTCAGATTTTGGTACTTACAATAAATTATAATTGTTATCTGAAGTAAGGCAAAGTTTTATTAATTGATTCATTTATGGTTAAAGTTTGGTTGTTAATTTGAGTATTGTCTATAAATGTCAAATTGATTTTGATCCTGCATTTGTTTGAAAATGTTAAAGAGTCAATTATCTGAAAAGGGATCGATGGTACCAACAGTATTTTTGTTGATAATTGATGTTGAAAATCAGTTTCTTGATGACAAAAAGGCTAAAATTTATTTACTATAAACCATGAAAGAAATTGAAGCTATTGTCGAGATTATTTTGATTTTTAAAATTTTGACTAACACACACATTTACAGTAGTTAAAATAAACTGATTGCACATATACTTTCGTGTTTGTCATTCAATTCATTTTCAGCATTTGTTTCTTCAGAATTTGCATGTTTGGCTTCGATCAAGAGGTCAAGGGTTCGATTTCTGAGAGTCCTTCAGCAAATTTATCTGCAGTAGAGAACTATTCTACTGGTTTGGGTGCAATGCTACACTGAATTTCTGCATAGTACCACCCATGGTTCGCTTGTTCCATCCAATACTCCCAGGTTTCACCGCAATGCATAGCCACATGGTGTTGCAGGCTTTCTCCCTGCAATAATACTAGCAGCCATGATTTAAGTGAAATAATCTTGAAAGTCGTGCTTAACCCCAACTTCTTCAGAATATATAACTTGATTGAAACGTCACTGCAGTTAATGCTCACTTATCAGTTCTGTTGCCGCGGTGATGTGAGGTGAGTTGAGGGTTTAACACCACTTTGAAGAATATTTCACATATATTATATCCAGACTGCAACACCATGGTGGTTGACTAGTATTTGACGAAAACGTATCTGACGATGATTTTAACATTTTAATGCAAGTGTAAAGTTAAGTTTATAGTTTGCTTTATCCTATCAGTAAGACATTTCTCTGTGGAGAGAGCCACTAGATAAAATGTGTGCAATCTGTGATGCAAAGGGGAAAAGTCGGGATGCAAAATCATCACCCACTTTAGCATATCTCTTACATCACGATTGTAATGGAGCGGCTATTGTGCCTCTTGGGAGCAACTATTAAGCAACCAGAATAGACAGCATCCTCGCTGCATCCTAAGCATCCTTTGTGATCACCGCCTAATGACCATTGCAACCATTTTGTCTCCCTTAAGTAATTTTGGCACGTAATTATAGGATATCTAACGAGCTTCCCCTTTAAACTTGATATGAAAGGGGAACGAGTTATGTAGTTATGTAGTCCAGGCAGTGTCAAAGTTCATCGTTAGCCAATCAAATTACTTGAAGGTGTTATGTTATGACACATATGTGTCATAACAGTTTGTTATGAAACCCCTTTACGAAGTACCACGTGGGTAATAATATAAGTTATAACATTCAGTGGAGGGTGACATCGTAATTTATCAGCCCCTTGTTAGTGTTTATCTAAAGAGCTGTCTGATAAATTACGATGTCGCCCGAACAAACTGAATGTTATAGCATATTTATCTTACCGCATGTCTCAAAATATCATTAAAAAAAAAACAAAGAAACATTTTGACAGAAAACAGCTGATCGATGGACAAACTATGACCTTTAACTTGTGTCACGTGACATGGAATGATTGACGTGGATGCATGCTTTATTCGTTCAGGAAGATTTATCAACTCCTAGGACAGTGTTTATTGATATTTGTTAATGGTCACATGGACCAATCCAGGATCAACATTCTTACATGAGGAAGGATAATTGTGTTTAGGCTCCATAAAAACAACTCTTGAGATATTGTGTTGAGGGAAAAATGTCACGCCCCTGCGTTTGCAGCTTCATCTCAAAAACTGAATATTGATGCCTCGGTGACCCTAATAACTGAAAGATCTTCTCAAGAAGGAAACGCCCTGGGGGCCCCTTTCACAAAGCACTAAGGTGATCGTAAGTCATTAAGGTAACCTTAGTGCAATGTTAAAGAATGGGTGTTAAAGTTAACCTTAGTAAAGGTAGCTTTGTGAAAGGAACCCCTGGAAAGCTTAAATGTACATACTCTTCATCCAATGGTTATTATACATTGTAGATATGGTGCCTCCTAACAAAGGCCATAAGGGTCACAACCTTAAAACCTATTTCCTCATCTTCTTTGGAACCAAAATCCTACAAACTGAAATTTGGTGTACAATTTCTTTGGCCAGTTAGGATTATAAAATGTAAATTTGGGGATTCATTGGTGCCATAAGGGCCACAGGTGCCATGTCTTACAAACAAAATTTCCTTCTTCTCAAAATATTTAGTATGTCTGTTCAGAGAGGGATTATAAATTTGATTGCTCACAGAGACTACTTCCTTGAAACATATTTTCGTTAAGAATTAAAGCCCTAAAAAGCTGAAATGTTGTGTGGAGACAATGTGAATCATAAATTGTAAATTTGTTATCCCAGTGAAGACTAATTCTGGATTTTTCAAACTTATATTTATTATTTAAAGCCTGCATGTTGAGCTACAGTGCCAATGACTATGTTTAGCTCATAAGGCCTGATAGGCTGATGGCATGGCATTGCATTCAGTGTCCGTCCGTCTGTAACCTAACACTCTTTGACTTCTCCAGAACCAGTTCAGAGAGCTGAAATGTTGTGTAGATTTGAACTCTGGACCTCTTGATCCCAAGCAGAACCACTGCGTTGCTGTGAAACCAACAGGACTAACAAGACAACTGTGTGTGTGATGTACTGCACTAAATTGCAACTGTCAATCCAAACACAAACATCTTTTAAGTAAAGACAAACACTTCAGAACATATATTTTTCAAAATTTATTCAAAACAAGTTCAATAAATGAATTCAAAACTTTAACAGGTTCATATTATCAACTACATACAAAAAGCAACCATTTACAATACACAAAACAATTGATGACCGTGCATACTGTTGATGTAACAAATACATGAAAGATCAATCCAAATAATATCCAAAAAGCTTTTATAATGCAGGGATAAGAAATATATGTTTTTAGAGGGGCAGTCGCACGTTTGTTTGGTGAAATAAGTTGTTGAAATGTATTTGTAAAATAATATCACCAATTGTAAAACACCCTTCTCTCTTAGGAAAATCAAGTTAAAAAATGAGTGTACATGGTTATGTAACACCATGGAAAACATTTTTGTCATTCAAAATAATAAAATGTGTTCACAATTAAATGGCCGCCATGTAATTTTTGCTATAAACACAACACTGTTATTACCACTACGGATAATTGGTTTGTGTAATAAGATGTTTTACCCTCTGAAGTAAACACAAAGGACATAAACTATCATTATAAATGGGAGATTTGAAAAAATAAAATTTGCAAAAAACATGCTACTGCCCCTTTAAACCCAGTCTACTAACATAGGCTATTCTCAAGGAAAAGATAGTGGGTTTATCAAATTTACATTCAAACGCTGGGGGGAAGGGAGTATGTTATGGTTTCGGGGTAAGAGAGATGGGGGGATGGAACCCTGTACCCATCTCAGGGTCTGCCACAGACTAAGATGATTTCATCATATCTTAAAAGAATGAACTTTAATTTGTCACAAATAAAAAAAATTATTTTGAGTGTAGAGCATGAAGTTGTATGTCGATCAAATGTCAGTTAATCTGTTAGTCATTGATTGGGCAAAATTTCAAATCAACAGAACAAGTTCAATGGAAAAAATATAATTATCAATGATTTGATTGTGACATGAAAGTGCAATAACTTTTGTAACATTTGTCGACATGCTTGGTCGATTTAATTTTTTCGTCTATTTTGATTTGATATTTCTAATTCCAAAGTTAGATAAAGGGCTAGAATGGTGTGTGAACATGAAGATTCTAACATTTGAGACACATTCTCTCCACACACAGGTTACTCAAGTAATTTCTTCCAGCATTACCTCTGTTATACGTAGAGCACTTTATTGCCTAGAATTAGAGAAAATGATTGGTTGTAGTCCAATTTTGCTGTGCAATCAGCAAAATTTTTTCCCACTGAGGAGCATTTGGTTCTCTTAACTGTAGAAAATACTGCAATTTGTTCATAAGACGGACATGAAGGATGATTTTTGGATAGAAATAAAGAAGGACTATGTTGCAAATTTTCACTGTAAGGTGATGTTTCTTCTTCACAAACTAATGCTCACAAGGCAGAAATCAAACGGACATGAAGGATCATTTTTGGATAGAAATAAAGAAGGACTATGTTGCAAATTTTCACTGTAAGGTGATGTTTCTTCTTCACAAACTAATGCTCACAAGGCAGAAATCGTACGGACATGAAGGATCATTTTTGGATAGAAATAAAGAAGGACTATGTTGCAAATTTTCACTGTAAGGTGATGTTTCTTCTTCATTAACTAATGCTCACAAGGCAGATATCAAACGGACATGAAGGATGTATTTGGATAGAAATAAAGAAGGAATTTGTGTTGCAAAATGTTAATGTTACAGAATTTTGCTAGAACTGAGAAATTTGGCCAGTTTGTAACAGAGGTTACGTGGCAAGAAATGACTTCAGTAATTGAGCATTGTATAAAACACTTTAACCACCATATCATATTTATGATTCTGTGGCACACAAACAGATATTCAAAAGTCATATAAAGAAGATATATCAGCATGAGAACAAATGTAACTCAAATTGTTTTTGTTATTTACCTGAGCGGATCTAGATATTTTCAAAGGGGGAGGGGGTTTAAACCCCCAGAAACCTCTGAATCAAACACTGAATCCCAATATTCTAGTAAATTCACAAAGAGATTCTGAAGTTTTAACTTTGAAATAACAAATTAAAACAAATAATACTATAGGAAATTGTAGCCGTATTAGTATAAATACAGTTTAATACTATTGGTCAGAATAATACACAATGGGCCCAATAAATGCTCCTCAACAAATAAGCTTTGAATAAAACAGTTAGGATTGAAAGATATAAAATGCCCCCCACCCCCCTCTTTTTTTCACTCCTTTCCTTGTCTTATAAAACACATTCTGATATTCAACAATCTCTAAAAACATATTTTACAAAACCAAATTACACCATTTTTATTTAGCGACCCCTTAATTGGTGTTGAGTATTGTTTAGCTAAACACACAGGGCACTCATTGGTTCATTTACAGTTGCATCAGCCAATAGAAGCTGTTCATCACTATAGTTATCCCTTTTATGTACAGTGTTTCAATAAAGTCATGTTTATTGAACAAAAATTAAACAATTGGAATATGACTTATGTTAGAAAATAGGTTGAAAAATATTATGCTCTGTTTATCATTGACTCTGGTGAATAACAAAAACACCATTGAAACAAATAAATTGAAGGTCGATATAACAGAAAAGTCACTATATCAGGCCCCCCTAAGTAATTGAAGGAAATGCGTCAATTTTGAAGAAAATCCATCCAAATTTGAATGAAATGCGTCCATTACGGAAGAAAATGCTTCTTTTCTCGAAACAATCGCAGCAATATCGGTGAATTCACGGTAATTACAGAAACAATCACTCTGATGTTGGAAGGACCAACATCCCTATCGGAAACGACATCGGCCATTTCCGTGAATTCTCGGTCGATGCCGGAAATGCACACATCAAAAAATGGCGTCGGAAGAATGTTCTCCTGTTTCGGTGAGTAATGTTTTTACTGATTACAGTCCGTACTTTACATGAATCGAAGTTAAATTACTTTTGTTGAAAGCGTCTTGGTACAGGGAATCTACAAGACTTTAGGTTACTGTCATGAAAATGAGTAGTTACGGTGCTTATGTTAAAACAGTTCGCGATTCGCCGATTGTTTACATCGAAGCAAGGTGAAGCCGTATCGCTAACAAAAAGATTAAAAAGCATAGATGATCTCTGTAGCGTGTAAGACGTTTCAGGGTTATTTCATAAGTAATTTAGGACTTTAGGAATTTAATTTCGTCACTTAAATGTGATAATGCGAATCCTAGTCAATGGGACTGTTTATTAGGTTATTTATCTGTTGAATGTATGACGGCCACTTTTCGCCAACTAGAATCATGATCATGCAGCTCTATGTCTCGTTTTTATTCCATTATTCGGACGATCTGGATAAGTTATTTATATCGTTTAGAATTATCATCAGACAAATTATCGCCGTATTCCATGGTGCCACAACTTCGAAATGTATGTCATATATATAGTGTAATCATATTCCCATAACATCTGGAATAACTTCAACTCTAACAGCTATTTATCACATATTCATTAACGAATAAAGATAATAATTTTGAGTTTAATGTAGATACAACAGTTTTGTATTTTTTGGTTATATATTGTTGGGATAACAGAAAAAAGGTTTTGTTTGACAAGTCATTTCCGTTGCTGCTCTCGGTGAAGAAAACCCGAAATAAATAACCCACTATAAGCAATCCCAGCGACATGGATTCACATATAAAGTGACGAAATTATCAAAATGAATGTCCTTAATTACTTATGAAATAACCCTGAAACGTCTTACACGCTTCAGAGATCATTTATGCTTTTTAGTCTTTCTGTTAGTGATACGGCTTCACCTGGCTTCGATGTAAACAATCGGCGAATCGCGAACTGTTTTAACATAAGCACCGTAACTACTCATTTTCATGACAGTAACCTAAAGTCTTGTAGATTCCCTGTACCAAGACGCATTCAACAAAAGTAATTTAACTTCGATTCATGTAAAGTACGGACTGTAATCAGTAAAAACATTACTCACCGAAACAGGAGAACATTCTTCCGACGCCATTTTTTGATGTGTGCATTTCCGGCATCGACCGAGAATTCACGGAAATGGCCGATGTCGTTTCCGATAGGGATGTTGGTCCTTCCAACATCAGAGTGATTGTTTCTGTAATTACCGTGAATTCACCGATATTGCTGCGATTGTTTCGAGAAAAGAAGCATTTTCTTCCGTAATGGACGCATTTCTTTCAAATTTGGATGGATTTTCTTCAAAATTGACGCATTTCCTTCAATTACTTAGGGGGGCCTGTATATGTATTTCCTTATCATCGTTTTCCTCAACAATACAACATCTGCATTGAATTATATTGGCACCAAATTGAAATAAATAATAATACTGTTCAAATGTCTTTACAAAACTATTAATAACAAAATAATGGTTTTCATCAATAATTTATCCACAAAAACTGTTTAGTCAAATTCAAACATTCAATACCAATAAATATAAAATGATATTTGTACAAACAAAATATTGAAAAATATAAAAACTTTGAGCAATAAAAAAAGTGAAATGGAAAAATACTGTTCAATTGAAATAAATAATACCAGAACCTTTAAAGGAGCAGTAGCACGTTTTTTTGCAAAATTTATTTTTTCAAATTTCCCATTTATAATGATAGTTTATGTCATTTAAATCAACTTTATAGGGTGAAACATCTTATTACACAAACCAATTATCTGCAGTGGTAAAACTATGTTGCGTATAAAGCAAAAATTGCATGGCGGCCATTTCATTGTGAACACAATTTATTATTTTGTATTACAAAACGATTCCCATGGCTTTACTGAAACATGTACACACATTTTAAAGTTTATTTTCCGAAGAGAGAAGGATCTTTTACTATTGGTGAAATTATTTTTCAAATACATTTCATCAACTTATTTGAGCGAAAAAACGTGCTACTGCCCCTTTAAAGACACTTTGAAATTTAAATGATAGGATACAAGTAGAAGTTATTTAAAATGCTCCATGTTGGTTGTTACAGTTTTATAGTGACAGCGTAGGACTCTAAGTAGTCAAACATTATCATTGCAATATATTTTAAGTACTAACTGTTTCTGAAAGTTATTACTCAATTGTTAACCGGTTCAGTTTAGTGACAATTTAAGGGTGTAAAGTCGTGATTTTGATTGAAAACCAGACGATGTGCCAAATAGTCAAACATAATTTTTGAAAAAGTATCTATTGTAGCTAAAAGGACATGTAAATAGGACTGACATTTCAAATTCTACACATTGGTAATTTAAACAAGTAATTTTTTCATATTCTTGGGGGTTTGGGGGTGAATATGCAAGTTAAGTGAGATGATTTGAACATACATCAGCATATATGGTATTTTGCCACACTTAAAAAGCAGATTGAATTTTTAAAAAAATATCTGTCACTTTACAAGTTCTCCAAAAAAACAAAATTGTATTTGATGATATGTTTCTGCTACATATGATGACAAAGATATCTAAATGACCAAACATTTAATCAGTTTCCTCTTCCTCAATAGTATCAGACTCTTCCTCATCAACTTCTTCATCCTCATCAATACTCTCATCTTCATCATAATCTTTATCCGACAATTTGACATCGCCCTTTGATTTATGACCCTCTTCATGTTTGACTAGAGATGCTTCCTTGACAAACCTCTTATAGCAGTAGCTGCACTTGTACTTCATCTTGTCATTGAGACCGTGTTGCTTTGATCGGTGAAGTATCAAGTAGTCCAGACGAGGGAAGGCCTCATCACACACCTCGCACTTGTATGGCTTTTCTCCCGTGTGGTTTCTCATGTGGACCTTCAATGTGTTTGGTTGAGCAAAGGCTTTGCCGCAGATATCACATTTGAAGTTCTTTACTCCAGTATGAATAAGCATGTGGCTCTTGAGACCAGAAGCTAAAGCAAATGCTTTCCCGCAAACGTCACATTTACATGGTTTCTCTCCAGTGTGGATTAGCATGTGCTTTCGAAGGTACCCTCCTGACCTGAAACCGTTACCACAAACAGTACATTTATGTCTTCGGATATTCAAATGAACTCCTCTCACGTGTGTCGTTAAGTGGGAACTTTGTGTGAAGCTCTTGCCACAGGTATCACACTTGAAAGGACGCGCACCAGTATGGAACCTCAAGTGGGTGGTCAGGGCACACTTCTGGGCAAAGCTTTTGTGGCAGATTTTACATTCAAACGATTTCTCACCAGTGTGTCGTCTCATGTGAGAATTAAGGCTGTCTTGCCTGTTAAAGGCATCACCACAGACAGCACATTTAAAGTTTTTAATCCCAGCGTGGATCTTCATATGCTGCTTAAATCCGCTACTCAATTCCTTCTTACAAATGGGACATCGGATCGTCTTCTTCTTCCTGCCAAGATGGACATTGGCAAAATGGTTCTTCAGGGTGTGTTTGTGAGCAAACCTTTGCCCACACTCTTCACAGGGAAAAGATTTGCCTGTGTGGGTCTGCATGTGAATTGTCAAGTTTGATTTTTGCCTGAACCGTTTTTCACAGATCTCACAACTGTAGGGCAGCTTATCGGAGTGCAACATCATATGAACTTTCAGCGATTCCCTAGTCTTTAGTTTATCACTACAGACACTGCATTCAAAGGTTGGAGAATTTTCGTCATGTGTTTTCTGATGGTTAGATAAAGCGTTTTTACTATAAAATCCCTTTTGACAGACATCACAGGTAAAGTCTCTTGATCTGTCAGTATGGATCAATTCATGCTTCTTTAGATTCCCTCTATCGCTGAATTTGGCATCACAGTGGTCACAAGCAAAAAGTTTGATTCCAGTGTGAACTGCTATCATATGGCCCTTAACACTGGCGTTTGAGGAAAAGAGTTTATCACA
This sequence comes from Gibbula magus, assembly GCA_936450465.1. NCBI lineage: Eukaryota > Metazoa > Mollusca > Gastropoda > Trochida > Trochidae > Gibbula > Gibbula magus. The sequence goes on from OW388302.1 coordinate 51,962,667, forward strand.
GATCTCACATTTAATTGTCTTCAATCCATCATGAGTCTTGATATGCTGCTGACAAGCAGACCGAGTTTTAAAGCTACTATCACATAAATCACACTTAAAGTTTCTTTCATCACTGTGGCTCAACATGTGACTTGATAAATTTTGCTTCGTCGTGAATTTTTTGTCACAAAGCTCACACTGAAAAGGACAGTCGCCAGTGTGGATCCGCATGTGGATTTCGAATTGTCTTTTTTGAATGAAGTTCCTATCACAGACATCACATTTGAAAGGTCTTTCACCAGTATGAGTCATGATATGATCTCTAAGGGCCTGAGTGGTAGAGAAAAATGAAGGGCAAAAATCACATAGATGGGGTTTATCCCCAGTGTGGGTCATCATGTGAAGTCTTAGCCCACCATGTTCTGAAAATCCTTTGTTGCAGACATCACATTTGAAAGGTTGTTCGCCTGTATGCACTCTAACATGAGCTTTAAGAGCACCTCGCTCATAGAAAGCTTTATCACAGATGGTACATTTGTACGCTTTGATGCCTACATGTCTTTTTCGATGAACCCTTAAACTGGTTTTGTCACCGAAGGCTTTGTCACAAATCTTACACACATATGGCTTGAGTCCGGTGTGTATCAGCATATGCTCCTTAAGAGTAGATTTTGACGACATTTCCTTCAAACAAACAGTACAGTCATAAGTGACTGAGGGTTTTGAATCTTCATCTACTTCTTTATGGAAAGATCTAAGATGTTCACGAAGATCAGACTTATGCGAGAATGTCATATCACACATCTCACACTTTCTTAATTTTTTATCTTTCTTCATATGGTGCTTCCTATCCTCAGAGTCATCAAGAGACATATCAACAACATCTTCACTTTTCTTAGTGCTGACAAGATCCAACTTCTCTGCATCATGTGATTCTTTTGTTTTTATAACCTTTGAGTCATTGTTAGTTTCACATTTGGCCTTTTTTTCTTTTTGCTCAGGTGATGATAGACTGGTCTTTTTCTCATCTCTTGATCTTTTCTTTCTGATTTTGTTTTCGCTTTCAGCAACACACAAGCTTCGTTCTTCTTTTGCTCCTGAACTGACATTTTCATCATTTATTTTTTTTGATTCTCTTTCCTTTGTGTCCTTTGTTTTCTGCTTCATTTCTTTTTCTGGACATTCTGATGAAGTTTCTCCATGACAATGTTTATTTTCTTCATGTTTTCTTTTCTCTTTCCTTTCATTTGAATGCGAGTCAGTTGCCTTTCTCTGCTTGTCCTTCATCACAGATTCTGCTCTATTTACATCTGATTCACCAACATCTTTTTTTTTCTTCTTTTCTTCTTCCCTTTTCTGTTTCTTTTCAGGATTGCTTCTCAGTTTAGAGTCATCTTGTGAACAACTTGAATCTTCAGCTGGTGAATGATTATGATGATTTAGGTCCTTTGCAATCTCAGGATTTGTCCCTTTGGATTTGCTGTTCAAACTTTGTTTTTTTCTGGACTTAGTGTTTTGATTTGAATCTTCTTTGCGGTTCTGTTCTGTGTCACTTTTGTCCTTGTGGATAGCAACAGATTTGCTTTCGCTTTTGGATATGCCACTAGGTTTTCCATTCAGCTTCTCTTTTCTGCATACATCGTCCTCTTGCAAAGAATCAGAGCTGTTATGCCGTTTGGCTATATGACGTCTCAGTCGATTTTCCTTAGAATATTCATTTCCACATGTATCACATTTGAATAGAGTTTCATCTCCAGATGTATCTTTTGCTGTTTCATGATTGACATCTGATCTTATGACTGAATTGCTGCAGTCAGACTCATCCACGATTCTTGCAGAATGCTTGTCATTGGATGTAGCTACCACATCAGTCTTATGCGTACTATCAGGGAAGTCAGGAAGTTGGTCTGAAGTAGAGTTATCTACAGTTTGATCTTTATCATGTTTAGATGGGGTTGCAATGGAAGAACCAGCTTCGTCTGATGTGACTTCAGAATTGAGTTGTACAGAGCTTTCTGTTTCTGCTTGTACATTAGAAGCTTCAAGGTGTGTGTCCAAGCGTCCACTTATAAAGGATTCTTGTTCATTACTTTTATGCTTTGCCTCTTTGTGGGCATTCAGATGTCCTATTGTGGAAAAGTCTCTGCTACAGTATTCACATTGGACTCTTGGTTTTGATAAGTTCACAGTAGGTTTTTTATGCTTTTTGTGGAGCATCACATCTTCCTTTTGAGAAACTATGTCACTGCATTTAGTACACTGAAATCCATCATCAATCTTATGTTCATCTATGTGTTTATCTAAAAGTTCAGGGTTTAGGAAAATTGTAAGACAGAGTGGACAGACAATCTCATGTATTCCATGGATTTTTCTCTTGTGTTTTTTCAGACTGTATACAACTAGAAACACCTTGTCGCAGATATCACAAGGAAATTGCTCTTCCTGGTTATGTTTATCTTTATGGGCTTTGAGATAAACAGTTTTTGAAAACCAGCTCTCACAGATATCACATTGGTAGGATCTTACCCGACATAAGTATTCCTGATGCTTTCGAAGAAGAATTTCATTATCAAACCCTTTCTTGCATCTGCCACACTGGCAGGGCTTAACCTCGTGGATCTTTTGGTGTTCTTCAAGCTGGTGCAGCTCAATGAATTTTCGATGACATTTTGTGCAATCAAATTTCCTCTCCATGTGAGTTTTCTGATGAGTTCGTAAGTGGCTTCGTTGAGTAAAAGCTTTGTCGCATTTATCACAGGAATATGGTCGATCCAGAGTATGAACACGCATGTGAAGTTTTACAGTTTGTTCGTAGTTGAAGCCCTTGCCACAAATGTCACATTGAAATGGTCTAGCTCCTTTGTGTGTACGTAGATGTTCTCTACGAGTGTCAAAATCTTGAAAAGATTTATTACATATATGACATTTATATTCTGTCTTTTCTGAATGAATTGTCATATGCTGCTGGAAATCATTGCTCTCTGAGAATCTTGTAGCACATATATAGCATGAATAGTCTGTATCACCTTTGTGTAAATTGGCATGTTGTTCCAGATGAGACTTCCTTTTGAACCCTTTTCCACATCTTTCACAGCGAAACCTACGCGGTTCATGACTTCTAGAATGTCTCTGCAAGAGCACTGGATCACGGAATACTTTGTGGCAGATGAAACACTTCACAGACATCTTGCTGTGAGTAAGCTTATGACTTTTCAATGAAGACCAAACCGAGAACCTTTTCCCACAGTCCTTACATTCATATGGCTTCTCCAGTGTGTGAGTTCTCATATGAACCTTCATCTTAGATCCATGCGATAAACTCTTCAAACAAATCGGACATTCAGCACTGTTGCCGCCAGTGTGGACCATCATATGTTGGGTCAGATTTCCCCTACTGTAAAATGTTTTCGAACATATCTCACACTCATGTCTCCTATCCCGGTGAATTTTACTGTGAGTTTTCAAGGCTGAGAGATCAGAGAAATACTTTCCGCAGATTTCACAACTTATCTGTGAATTTGGGTCTGTATTCGTCGTCTTCTTGAGGTGTGGACTAAGACTGAGGTCCAGACTGTCAATGAGGTCAGGAGTGTTATTGAGGTCTGAAGTATCATTGAAGTCTGTACTATCATCAACCTTCCCTACTGAATTGATAAGGGGCGATGAATCATCATTTGGAGAACTTTGGATACTTTTCTGCGATGATTCCAAAGTATCTGAAATCAGTGTTTCATGATCATCATTATTGTCACTTCCGTCATATTGATCTGTTAGTAGTTCTTGGCTAGAACTATTGTGGACCGATTTGGGCTTTGAGTCTAATGTCTCACAGGGCGTATCTGATGGCGTTTCATCGGAATGAACATCACTGAATGTGTCAATAATAATAGGGCTATAGGAATCCAGAACAAAATAACCTGTTTTACCTTTTGCCATTTTGCTGTTGCTCTCTTTGTCTTCCTCATCATATAAAGATTCAGATTTCACAGAAGTAATAGTGTCTTGCTCAAGTTTTATATCAAGATTTGATTGTCTCAACTGATATAAACATGCAGCCGTTTCTGAAACAATGTTGTCATTGGAAAGAGGTTCAGTCCTATCAGAATCAAGAGCAACATCATCACATGACAGATCCTTGGTGGATTGTGCAGAGGTCAAAACTTTGTTATGCCTAAGTTTGTGAACCTCTAGAGTTTTGTAACTGACAAAGACTCTCTCACAGACTTCACAAAAGGCAAGGTCTCCCCCTGTGTGAACAGTCATGTGTTTCTTCAGTTGATTGGATTCATAGAAAGTTTTTTGACACACTTCACATTTGTGAGTTCTATCTCCGTGTATTCTCATGTGATGTTGCAGAGCGTTGGAATCATAGAAGGTTTTGTCACATACTTCACAAGGATGGTTTCTGTCTCCATGCACCCTCATGTGATGCCCCAGAGAAACAGAATCAAGGAAGGGTTTATAACAGATGTCACATATATGTTTTTTCTCTGAATGAGTATTCCTCATGTGATGCTGAAGGGCATAGACATTTGGTAACCTTTTGCTGCATATTTCACACTTCTGTTCTTCAAACTCTTTTGAAGTCAAGGAAAAGTCATCATGAAATTCTTCGGAAGAAGAATCTGGTTGGGCACTCTGCGAAGAAGACATGATGTTATCTCCAGCTTTATCTTTCCGTTTTGATGTCAAGTTCTCAAAGTTACTTCTTTCATTATCTGCACAATAACTTTCTTGATATTCAGAAGCTAGGATTGAATTGCTTCTTTCATCAGTACGTGTTACTGAATCAGTGATGTCATCTTCAGTTTGGGAGGAATCAAGAGTTTGCATTTCAGATGTGACATTTGTGTGGTACTTCTTAGGCTTGTCACTATGTGCTTTAGAACTTTTCTTTGCAGTGGACTTCTTGGATGGTTCAGAAGTTGGCTGCTTCTTTTGACGATTTGGTTTTGAAGCTGAACTGTTGGTTATTTGATCTGCACTGTCTTTGTCTTCAACTGTGTCAATATCCTCACACTTAACAGATTTGCTGCAGTTGATGTCAGTGATGGTTTTGTCACAAGGAATATTCAGGTTAGGGTTTAGATTCATTGGATGGGGATCCTTTTCCTGATCATCTTCACAGAAAGGTTCAGATTTGATTGTAGGACAGAAAGAAAGAGTTTCACTGCTTTCTGTCCCTGGTTCCACTTTCACCGTCACTGAATGGTAGTTATAGTCATCTTCTGGCTCAGTTTTCATCTTTATTTGAATACTGTCTAATGTAGGCACTGTTTCAGCATTTGAGTCATTTTCTTCACCATCCTGTCCTTGCAAAGTGGAAGCTAAAGATGACAATACACTGCACTTACTGTCCTCTTCTACTTCACTGGAACAGGGATTGTCATTTCCACTTATATCATTTAGTCCATGAGTGTCTTCATGAACATTAGGCAGCATCACATCTCTTGAATTGTTTTCTTCATTTACAGGTCCTGTGTCCTCAGATGTCCTCGAATCATTATAGAGAAAGCTTGGTAGATCATCTTCATCAGAGTCGTCCTCGTCATCAGGAATAGAAGTCTTTGGTCTTTCCTTTGTTGGTATACTCTTTTCTTCTTTTCTCGTCTGTTCTATGCTTGTGAACGAAGCTTTATTCTTTCTCTTCTTCTGTTTAGGATCTTTGCTAACATCTCTGTTACTTCTTTCACTGGCTGTTTGCACTTTTGAAGCATTTTCCATAGACACCCTGGCAGGTTTGTCAATGCTCTTGGCTAAAAATGCTTCTGTTCGACACTCCAGAGTTCTCTTGGTATTGTCTTCATTACTTGATGGCAATGGTATTGGTTTAGACACGGTTGTTGCTTCAGACTGTTGTGAAAGGCCTTCGATAGCATCGTTCTTATTCATCATGCTTTCTGAGTGTTGTTGAACACCAAAAGACTCATTCCAGTATTCTTCTGTAAAGAGCTTATTGGCTATCAACAAATTGCTAGATTGTTCATCACTGGCACTACTGTTCTTAGGTTTTGGGCAGATGTTAGCAAAGGATCTACTGTGCTTATCTTCATAACATTTTCTTGATTTAGTTTCATCTTGTACATTCACTTCAGAACCATCAGACTGCTCTTCAGAAGAGATCCACTCATAACAATTATTCATCGGATTTGGACTTAAGCTCCCTTTCTCAGCTTCAACAGCATTTTCAAGGATGGGGGGCCTTTTCATTACTTCATTATAGAGATTGGTGGTTTGTACAACAGGTGTCTCTTCAAGGTTGTTGCACACAGTCTCTTTGTTGATTCTCCCAGGAGTGTTTGCTTCAGGATCTCTAATCTTCGTAGATGATGTTGAATGGACATCGAACAATCGGCTGCTTTCAACACAGACTGACGTCTGTAACAATTTGTTTACAGGATCACTATTTCCAGTTTGAGTATCTAGTTCGTTCACATGTTTGTTCTCTGTCAGTTGCTCTACATTAGTACATGATTCTTTGAAATTTGGGACTGACTTCAGTCTACAAATTTCATTTGACGTAGAACGCTCAGCTTCTACATCATTTGTTTCTAAGTCTTCTTCTGTTTGCAAAAACGACTTTTCAGATTCACAGTTCACAGATTCATTGCAGTTCATTTGAGCATGCCCATAGTCTTGAACAGAGGATGATGATCTTAAATATTTGATGGCATCTTTAATGTGAGGGGATGAGAGCACTTTGCTTGTTGCTGTGACAAGAATACTCATAAACTTTTTCAACATTTTACCATTTCTTTTTGGTCTTTCAGATTTCTGAGAGTGCTTGACACAATGAAGTGGTCCCTTCCTGTGGTGACTTTCTCTGGAACACTTGAAATGGGAGGCTCCTTCTCTCACTTGATTGGGTGAAGACTCAAATTGTGCAGGTTCATGGTGGTCAGTATGATTGTCCTTCAGTACTAGTTTTCTACAAACATTCACACTTTTGGATGATTGTGACGTTTGATCGATGTTACATGAATCAGACTGACTAAATCCTGGAATTTGACTTTGATCGCATCCTGGTGTGACAGTTTCAGAGCTAACAGTAAAACTGTTGACATTTAAAGGTTCTGTTTTCAATTTGATGTTTTTCTCAATTTTGCCATTTCTTTCAGTGCCTTCTGCAAGATTAAATTCTCTTCTTGCCTTCCCTTGTACAGAACGTTCTTCAGATCCTTCAGATGAAGTTGAGTTATATGCTTTTGAAAGGTGATCTTCAGTCTTATGCTTGAAATGTGAAGTTTTGTAGTGGTCTTTTGTTTTGGACAACTTATCTTCTTGATGCTTTATTTTCTGTCCGGAGAGTCCACTACTTTCAGCCTTGTTTAATCTATCCCTCAAGCCATCCAGTTTGCTTTTCGGTGATGAACAATTTGGAGATGAATCAACTGCTTCACATGTTAAAGTGTCACTTCCAGTTTTATTCATTTGCTGTTCACTTGATTTTATACCTAAAGCACTGCTTGATTGTTTAGTTTGGACTTTTTGACTTTTGGAACTACTGTCATCTGGTATACACTGGTCTTTGGAAGACTTGGCCGCTTTAGAGATCAAGCTGTCTACACTTCCAGTTCTTTTCCTTGATTCTTCCCATGATTTTCCGCTTATTCTATTGGTGACTTCTTCAGTTTTGCACTGTTCATTTATTTCTTTATGGCATGTCTTATCTGGTAGTTTTGGAATTTTGTAACAAGAGTCTTTGTCTGCATTTCTAGCTTTCTTCTGGCTTGGGCTTGATGAGTCACGACTCTGAATGTGTATCCTTGCATTACCCTGCCTGTTAGAGGCCTCTCTTTTGTCATCTTTATCATGTCTGTCAACATCTTTCAGGTTTCTGTCACCATCTTTATTTCTTCCTTCATCTTTATCATATCTGTCACCATCTTTATTTCTTCTGTCTCTATCTTTATCATGTCTGTCAACATCTTTCAGGTTTCTGTCACCATCTTTATTTCTTCTGTGTCTATCTTTATCATTTCTGTCACCATCTTGACGTTTTCTGTTGCTATCTTTATCCTGTCTGTAGCCATCATTACTTCTTCTTTCACTATCTTTATTGTGTCTGTCACCATAGTTATGCCTTCTGTCACCATCTTGTTCCCTTCTGTCACAATCCCTATTTCTTCTGTCGCTTTCTGTTCTGCTTCTCTCACTACCAGTTTCCCTTCTGTCTCTGCTTCTTGACCGAGTGTATGCCTCTTCCTTTGTACTCATTTTGAAGGAATCCCATCTTCTCCCTCTTGCATCTGCTGGCATAGAACTCTGTCTACTTTCATCTTTGCTCTTCCTTCTTTCATGACTTCTATCATTGCTTGAACAAGAATCTTTTGTTTTATTCTGTTCTACTGGCCTATGATGATTTCCCAGATTAGAGTATGATGACTTATCCTGTCCATGACTGTCTCTCTTTATTGTATCAAGACTTGTTATGGGCGTATTTGCAGGAAAAGTTGAAGACCATGGGCTATTAGTTGAGGATTTTAACGGTTTAGAGGGTTCAGAATCTACTGTTGGTGCCTCCTTAATTGACAGTTTGTTTGAGGTAACCTTGGATGACTGCTTTGATTCTACATTCGCTTCAGAAGATTTGTATGTTTTATCCTTTGGTGAAGACTTTGATGTCTTTGATACTGTAGTTTCTTCACAAGATTTGGTTTGTGATTCGGATTGTGTATCTTTCTTTGGAAATCTGGATGATGTGTCTTTCGTTGACGGTTTTGATAATGTCAAAAGTTTGGTTACTGTACTGGCTTCAGATGAATTCGATGCCACATCTTTCGTTGACAATTTGCATGCTGTGTTGCTGTTGGAAGATTTTGCTTCAGATGTTGATTGTGAGTCTCTTCTTGACAATTTCAAAGTTGATGGTTTGGATGATGTAACTGTGTCCTGCATAGATGGCTTCGATACTGTTGCTTCAGAAGATGTGGATGATGTATCTGTCATTGACAACTTGGATGGTGTTTCTTTCAATGATGGATCTGATGATGTTGGCAGTTTGGATGATGTCTCTTTGGAAGATGATGATTTTGACACACCACTGGCTTCAGAACATTTGGAGTGTGTGTCTGACAGCTTGGAACTGTTGTCCTTTGTTGATAATTTTAATGCGTTAGATTTGGATGGTGTTTCCCTAGATGAGTATTTTACTTCTGCGACTTTCGAAGGGGTGTCTTTACTTGACCGGACATCTGAGGATCTGAATGCCGAAGATTTAGTGTCTGCAGTAGATGTGGTATCTTGAACACACTTGAAAGTTTCAACAGTAGATGACACTGTTCCAGTTGATTTAGATGGTTTGTCCTTGGAATGTGATGCTGCAGCACATTCTGAAGACTCTGATGCTTTATCCTCAGATAATGATTTTGATGTTGTACAATGGTGTACAGATTTGGATGGTGGGTCTTTATTTATTTTCTCTGCTGCAGTAGCTGCATTAGATCTTGATGTTGTGTCCTTGGATAAAGATGATGAAGCCGTCTCCTTTGATAACTTTACTGTTGCAGTGGCTTTGAATGAATTTGAAGAGTAGTCTTTGGATGGTGGGTCTTTATTTATTTTCTCTGCTGCAGTAGCTGCATTAGATCTCGATGCTGTATCCTTGGATGAAGATTTTGATGCTGAACTGATTTCAGAAGTTCTCGATGCTGTATCCTTGTGTGAAGATTTTGTTGCTGAACTGGCTTCTGAAGATCTTGATACGGTATCCTTGTGTGAAGATTTTGCTGCTGACCTCTCCTCGGAAGACATTGACGTTGAGTCCTTGGATAAAGATTTTGATGCAGAACTGACTTCTGAAGACATTGACGTTGAGTCCTTGGATAAAGATTTTGATGCAGAACTGACTTCTGAAGATCTTGATGTTGCATCCTTGGATGAAGATTTTGATGCTGAACTGATTTCAGAAGTTCTCGATGCTGTATCCTTGTGTGAAGATTTTGTTGCTGAACAGGCTTCTGAAGATCTTGATACTGTATCCTTGTGTGAAGATTTTGCTGCTGACCTCTCCTCGGAAGACATTGACGTTGAGTCCTTGGATAAAGATTTTGATGCAGAACTGACTTCTGAAGATCTTGATGTTGCATCCTTCGATGAAGATTGTGATAATGGAGTGGCATTAGAAGATCTTGATGTTGCATCCTTGGATGAAGATTTTGATACTGGAATAGCATTAGAAGATCTTGATATTGCATCCTTGCATGAAGATGTTGACGCTGAACTAGCTTCAGAAGATCGCGATGCTGTGTCCTTGGTTGAAGAATTTGACGCTGAAATGGCTTTAGAAGATCTCGATGCTGTATCCTTGTATGAAGATTTTGATGCTGAACTGATTTCAGAAGTTGTAGATGCTGTATCCTTGGATGAAGATTTTGATACTGAAGTGGCTTCGGAAGATCTTGATGCTCCATTCTTAGAAGAAGATTTTGAAACTGGAGAGGTATAAGAAGATCTCGATGCTGTATCCTTGGATGAAGATTTTGATGCTGAACTGGCTTCGGAAGACATTGATGTTGAGTCCTTGGATGAAGATTTGGATGCAGAGCTGACTTCTGAAGATCTTGATGTTGCATCCTTCGATGAAGATTTTGATACTGAAGTGACTTCTGAAGATCTTGATGTTGCATCCTTCGATAAAGATTTTGATACTGAAGTGCCTTCAGATGATCTCGATGCTGTGTCCTTGGTTGAAGATTTTGTTGCTGAACCAGCTTCAGAAGATCTCGACGCTGTATCCTTGGTTGAAGATTTTGACACTGAACTGGCTTCTGAAGATCTTGATGCTTCATCCCTGGATGAAGATTTTGATGCTGAACTGGCTTCAGATGATCTCGACGCTGTATCCTTGGTTGAAGATTTTGACACTGAACTGGCTTTTGAAGATTTTGATGCTTCATCCTTGGATGAAGATTTTGATACTGAAGTGGCTTCAGATGATCTAGACGCTGTTTCCTTGGTTGAAGATTTTGACACTGAACCGGCCTCTGAAGATCTTGATGCTTCATCCTTGGATGAAGATTTTGATGCTGAACTGGCTTCAGAAAATCTTGATGCTGAATCCTTGGTTGAAGAATTTAACGCTGAAATGGCTTCAGAAGATCTTGATGCTTCATCCTTGGATGAAGATTTTGATGCTGAACTGGCTTCAGAAAATCTTGATGCTGTATCCTTGGATGAAAATTTTGATGCTGAACTGATTTCAGAAGATAATGATGCTGTATCCTTGGTTGAAGATTTTGATGCTGAAATGGCTTCTGAAGATCTTGATGCTGCATCCTTAGATGAAGATTTTGATACTGGAGTGGCATATGAAGATCTTGATGCTGCATCCTTAGATGAAGATTTTGACGCTGAAATGGCTTCTGAAGATCTGGATGCTGCATCCTTAGATGAAGATTTTGATACTGAAGTGGCATAAGAAGGTCTTGATGCTGCATCCTTAGATGAAGATTTTGACGCTGAAATGACTTCTGAAGATCTCGATGTTGTATCCTTGGATGAAGATTTTGAGGCTAAACTGGCTTCAGAAGATCTCGATGCTGTATCCTTGGATGAAGATTTTGAGGCTGAACTGGCTTCAGAAGATCTTGATGCTGTATCCTTGGATGAAGATTTTGACACTAAAATGGCTTCGGAAGATCTTGATGCTGCATCTTTAGATGAAGATTTTGATACTGAACTGGTCTCCGAAAATCTCGGTGTTGTATCCTTGGTTGAAGAATTTGACGCTGAAATGGCTTCCAAAGATCTTGATTCTGCATCCTTAGATGAAGATTTTGATACTGGAGTGGCTTCTGAAGATCTTGATGCTGTATCCTTGGATGAAGATTTTGATGATGAACTGATTTCAGAAGATCTTGATGCTGTATCCTTGGTTGAAGATTTTGAAGCTGCATCCTTAGATGAAGATTTTGATACTGGAGTGGCATAAGAAGATCTTGATGCTGCATCCTTAGATGAAGATTTTGAGGCTGAACTGGCTTCAGAGGATCTCGATGCTGTATCCTTGGATGAAGATTTTGACACTGAAATGGCTTCGGAAGATCTTGATGCTGCATCTTTAGATGAAGATTTTGATACCGAAGTGGCTTCCGAAGATCTCGTTGCTGTATCCTTGGATGAAGATTTTGATGCTGAGGTGATTTCAGAAGATCTCGATGCTGTATCCTTGGTTGAAGATTTTGACACTGAAATGGCTTCCGAAGATCTTGATGCTGTATCCTTGGATGAAGATTTTGATGCTGAACTGATTTCAGAAGATCTTGATGCTGTATCCTTGGATGAAGGTTTTGATGCTGAACTGATTTCAGAAGATCTTGATGCTGTATCCTTGGATGAAGGTTTTGATGATGAACTGATTTCAGAAGATCTTGATGCTGTATCCTTGAATGAAGACTTTGATGCTGAACTGATTTCAGAAGATCTCGATGCAGTATCCTTGGATGAAGATTTTGATGAACTGATTTCAGAAGATCTTGATGCTGTATCCTTGGATGAAGGTTTTGATGATGAACTGATTTCAGAAGATCTTGATGCTGTATCCTTGAATGAAGACTTTGATGCTGAACTGATTTCAGAAGATCTCGATGCTGCATCCTTAGATGAAGATTTTGATTCTGAAGTGGCTTCCAAAGATCTCGATGCTGTATCCTGAGATGAAGATTTTGATGCTGAACTGATTTCAGAAGATCTCAATGCTGTATCCTTGGAGGAAGATTTTGATGCTGAACTGATTTCAGAAGATCTTGATGATGTATCCTTGGAGGAAGATTTTGATGTTGCGTTCTTGGATGAAGATTTTGAAATTGAAGTGGCTTCAGAAGACACAGGCACTTTGTCCTTGGATGTTGATTGAACTGATATAGCATTTTGAGGAGATTTTGATTTTTTGTCCCTTGAAGTCAAAGTCACTGTTGCAACTGATGCAGTACCATGACAAGATTTGGATGAAATGTCCTTAGTTGATGACTCCACTGCTTCAGTAGATGTAATAGCCTTTGAGGATTGGTATGTTGTATTGTTAGTCATTTTTACCCCTGCGGTAGAAGAGATCACTTTAGAAGATTTGGATGTTAAATCCTTCTTTGATTTCACAGAGGTTATTTTAGTTGATGCCGTGGACTTCAATGAGTCCTTACTTGATGTTACAGATGTATCTTCAGTTGATGCAGGTGTCACAGACCGTTCTTTGGTTGATGCTTTCTTTGTTGATGTTTTCGCTGCCAATGATTCAATTGAAACTTGATCTTCCTTTTCACCTTCCGACAGTTGATCCTCAGCTTCAACATCTTGAACCTTGAATGGTTTACTGTTCAACCTTGAGATCTCTGTGGAATCCCCTTCTTGAGAGTCCTGGGCATTGATAGGAAGTTGGACAGATGGTTGAGAATTAGTCCTCTTCCGACTTCGTTTTTTCACCAGGACATACCTCTTCTCTGACACGAGGTACCTCAAGTACGTTTTCTCCTCCTCGTCCTCCATATTCTTTCCTCAGGCACCTGTAAGGGAAATAAACTTGATTACTCAATGAATCATTAATAATTATAAAATAAAATAGAGGCATGGGCTCTGTAGCTCATCAGGAATTCATTGATTTATTATCCAAGGTTGAATATCTAAGTTATCTCAAGTAATACATTGTTGACAAGCAAATAATAGGTTTTTAGATTGTGACTAGAGCTTAATGTACTGGAGAAGAAGATTTGGATTTGTGGAGTCACCAAATCTACAATTCAGAATACCAATTGACCAAGGAGTCTGCACACAACTTTTCAGCTCTCTAGACCTTTTGGAAATGGAGAAGATGAAAATAGATTTTTGAGGAAGTGACCCCCGTGGTAGTTCCTGCCACGCCCATATTTAAAGGGGGGGGGGGTCCTTTTCATAAATAAATGTTTTTATCCAATTGATATTTGTTTAAATTAGGTTGTATTAAATAGATAAGTTTGTCAGAAAATAAATTGTATACGCCATTTGCTTTTACCTACCGTATATTACCGGGTATAAGTCGAGAATTTGATACCAAAAATTAGGGGGTCAAGGAGGGGGGTCGACTTATACACGGGGTCTATGTTTCAGACCCAAAAATCTAGAGGCCAGGTAAGTATCTGCCAGCCCAGCAAGTCGAACGGACGATGTTTACAGGGGAAACAATTCACAAACATCGATGTCCAGTCAATATTAAAATCATTGAATAAAAAACATATGCTTTATTGTTGTCTTTTTAAAATACAAATATAGCGTGATATATGAATAAAAAATTACATTTCAATCACGAAAGTTCATTAAAGTTTATATTATAATCTTCACTATTACCTGACAAACATCGATCGATATCTAGCCTTGATGCAAGTCGAGTGACCCGATACGGTCATGTGGACCAATGAGATTCTACATAGAAGCCGGTGACATGCGAGATAGATCCTCATGAAAAAATAATCAAGTGTTTACGCAATGATAAGTGCAAATTACGGGTACGAGTAAACGTATAATTTCTGAGATGTTCTAACATAATATCATATATTCAAAAATATTTAGAGAAACATAAATTGCCGATTGTCATTGTATTGTTACTGAGATGTTCATCATTCCTCTTGTATAATAGTGTATATTCAATACTTGTTAATAGACAGACGTGTGAGTAAGGTTGTGAAGAGATTTGTTAATTGCCAGTCAGGGTAGTGATTCATTAGAGCATCCGGTAATTATCTAAGCTTTGATGTTTAATTAACAGTAATTGATAGTAATTAACATTAATTAAAGCCTGTCACTTCTCATCTCAAAAGTAAAAGCAATGTCATTTTACGTCTTTTTCTACTAGGTAACAATTTAACTATTCACCGGTTATCTAATAAAGTTTTGTCAACATGTTGGTCGTCAGCTTGATGAGAGATAAATGTAATTTGATTGAAACAAATGATAACAGACACCGTGAGTCACAAGTTGTATTTTTTTATTGGTTGTTTACAAAGTCTGAAAAATAAATTATCATTTAATAATATTTAGGGCAAAACAATTGATAAGTCGATCGACATAACTGCTTACCAATCGCCGCTGTGTTGACTTTTGGGCATGTTGACTTGTCACTCGGTGTCAGTCAGCACGTGGTAAAAGGGGGGTCGACTTATACATGAGATATAGGGTTTTGACCAGTATTTGGGTAGTTGAGAAAGGGGGTCGACTTATACGCGGGGTCGACTTATACCCGGTAATATACGGTAGTTTCCATCATATGGAATGCAATCCATTTCAATTTTTGGATAATCGTAGAAGCCACTACAGTACATACCGTAGTAAGGCTGCAACGATACACTGAAATATCAATGCATCTCGATGCGACAGTCACGATACGATACACGATACAATTACATTTGAATATCGGATAAAAACGATACACATAGTTATTTCAATCTAAATAAACACTAGATAAATCAAGCACTGTACAAGTATTAATTCCATTGATATACGACAATAAATTATTATAAAGTATTAAAATGATCGTTTTTAATCGACTGCTTTCTAGCTTGAAAACAAAACTAACAAGAGTAACTTCCCTTTAGTAATCGCTTCACAACCGAAGGATAATTTATTCAAATTTGCGACTGCCCTGATAGCTCATTGGTCCAAGAGATATAGGTCAGTTCTTTCGAGCTATCGCATTGGTTGATTTTTCCGATCTTTATCTTCGGGTAACTTCGACTATGCTTGACAACTGCTAAGTTTAATACGCAACCAATCAAATCGTGTGAACAAGTAGCAGCAACCAATCAAATTGTGCGAACAAGTAGTGTAGTATTTTAGCGTAGTATTTGACAGTCATGGCAGCCAACAACGAAGATTATCGTTTTCTATTCAATCCCTAGACTTTCCCATTTAGCGTATCTAGATACGTATCGTATCGTGAGCTAAGTATCGAGATATGTATCGTATCGTTTGCTTAGTGTATCGTTGTAGCCTTAGTACATAGTGCAATATATCAGATTGGAAACGAAATGAAATTAAGTTACCAGTATTTACCTTGAAAAAGATGTGCGTGTAACTGCTTCTTACATTATTCTTAATGTGAAGTGTGTTGTAATCTTTTATTATTACTCGCCCGTGTAAGATACTGCAGTGTAATATTTATACGGCAATATTAAACTAGTGTAATACCGCCGCGTGTATGACGTCACAATAGTTTGCGGTTATGACGTCACAATTGGAGTAACGTCGTCACAATGGTATCGGACTTGCGGGAATCATAGTTTCAGAGCCATTTCGGCTATTTCACTGGATTATATGTTGGCGAGTAATAAACAGAATACTAAACTCCCTTCTATTTAATACCATTTTTATTAAACTCGTAAATGATTTTATATCAAACTCGCTTTCGCTCGTTTTATACAAAATCATTAACTCGTTTAATAAAAATAGAGCCATGGCCTCTGTAGCTCATCAGGAGATAATAAGTGGGGTATGTTATGGAGTGGACTTTATAGCAATGGTCAGATAATGGAATGTAGTAATAAGAATCTAGGTAGTGAAACGATTAAAGCAGTTTAAAAATATTTTGTTACCATAACTTTGCCAATCTGCTATATATATGTGTTGAAAGAGCAACGCAAAGCTTGGAAATAAATTGCTGGTATCAAACAAATAATAATGTGGTGGAGAGATCATACTATTTTCTAAGATCGTACACACATTATATAATAATGAATACCCCGGGTACAATTCTTTGCATACAATTCACCACTGTCAGCTATTGCAATAATGGCCTGGGGCTGTAGAAGAAAATGAAAAAAACCTTTTTAGGTCATGACCCCTGCTAATTATTATAAAAATTGGTTACACATAAATCAACATTCGTTATGAATATCATACACCTTTGCATTATATTGTTTTAATTCTTAATTGCATTATGGCAATACCAACATTTATTACATAATGAATAGGAGCCTCAGTTTTTGAAAATCCCATTTCTCATAGGCTCCATTTCAATACTTAATAAATTGGTGAATTTTTTTTTAGTAAATTCTTTTTCACCATTTCTTATAGGCTCCCTTTCAATATTTGATAAAATGGTGATATTCTATGAATAAATTCTTTTTTAGAGTCAGTGGAAGACTAAAGCAGTCTCACGCACAGTCTATGATAACACAGTGCTGCACAGTAGTTTGAAGTAACCTGAAACCTCTGTGTAACTATCAGTTTTCATCCTTCTGCCAGGAAGAGGTCAAGACAATGCAATTACATAACATGCAGACACTGGACTCACAGCCAGTAAAATTTATATGTTAGATGCAGTTTTTCCTACAATTAATTATTTTTCTGTACTGGAGAAGATGATGAAAATAGGTGTGATGTCACAATCTCATATAGCTACTTCTTTTATAGTCCTATGTTATCACCAGTCATCACTAGTCATATTCAGTTCACATATCTCATGTAAAATGAAAAAAATTAATTCCTCTTCAAGTTATTCCTTCAAAGGGTATTCATTATTCAATAGTTCTCATTTCAAATAGATTCACATTAAACATGTCCATGATGTAGACATCTATCTCATTTCTTGTTCCTATTGAATAAAATTAACTGCAAAGTTAATAGAAAACTAAATCAGTTATAAAGTATAAAATATGATATAAATAAGGTATACTAAATTGACTCGTACTGGAAATTCTCATTAATTAATTAATTAATTCTCCAAATAATTACACAATATCATGAGATATTAAAAAACTCCATTATTTACTCTTAAATTACAAAGAACATTATATTAGATTTAATAAAAGATTCTGTATTAAGTCTTTAGAATACTTTTAGACTTGTGTACCTTTATCAGCAAATTCACTTGCAAAATACAAATAATTACTCATATGTGAAATGTGAGACAAAGATAAAATATGACTTATAATTTTTGTTAGACCTCCAATTATAAGTTTTTAATTCTCAATATCTCTTTTTCATCAGACATATTATATTCTCAAAGCACATGTTAGAACTCTCACATCAGAAAGATGAAATGCCTTTAACTCAGCTGTTTTCTTTAAAATTACCTCCCTTACCTACTTTACTGATTGAAGTGCACATATAATCTCAGAAAGATGCTGTAAACTGAAATAGGCTTTTAGGTTATGATCCCTGTGACCCATATTTGGGGTCACAGACTCACCAAATTTACAATTTAGAATCCCTTACAGCCAAGGAGTCTGTACATAAAATTTCAGCTCGCTAGAGCCATTGGGACTGGAGATGAAGATGAAAATAGCATTTTAGGTCATTGCCTCTGTGACCCAATATTTGGGGTCTCACTGTCACCAAATTTACAATTTAGAATCCCCTTCAGTCAAGGAGTATGTACATAAAATATCAGCTCTCTACGTTCATTGGGACTGGAGAAGAAGATGAAAATAAATTTTTTTAGGTAATGACCCCTGTGAGCCACACTTGGGGTCACAGGGTCACCAAATCTACAATTTAGAATCCCTTTCAGCCAAGGAGTCTGTACATAAAATTTCAGCTCTCTGGAGTCATTGGTTCTGGAGAAGAAGATGAAAATAGCTTTTAAGGTTATGACCCCTGTGACCCACATTTGGGGTCAAAGGGTCACCAAATTTACAATTTGGTATCCCCTTCAGCCAAGGAGTCTGTACATTAAATTTCAGCTCTCTGGAGTCATTGGTTCTGGAGAAGAAGTCGAAAAAGCGAAAAGTTTACGGACGGACAGACGGAAGGTGGGGACGCCATCCCATGCCATAAGCCCATCGGGCCTTTCAGGCCAGATGAGCTAAAAATGGTTTTAAATAGAAGGTCGTTTAGTATCCTCTATTTAGTAGTGTGGTAATCAATATGCAATGCTGATAAATTGAGTCTATACGTAGTATTGGTTAGATGTCTCAATGCGAGATCATGAAAATCAAAAAAGACTTCCTCTGCATTATCTTAGATTATAACATAAACAACAAAAGGTAATCACTTTAATAACGTTATGTCTCTCAACTTTGATTAAATTATTAATTATTGATATTGACGGGAATTTGTTATTGTTGAGTCAGACAGAATCAGTGAAAATATTTTTAACCCTTCGAACCCAGGTATTCAAAGCGTGGCTTAGACGTGATTGGTCAATTGAAACATTTGCCAGCAGTTTAAAGGGGTGGGATATTTTTAAAGCGACTTTTCCATTTAAAGGGGTAATCTTATTTTCTTAACTGATATCTTCATTAACATGTACTACCTCAAGGTTTGTGTTACTTTACACTGCTACTGCCCCTTTAAAGAGTAGAGAAATTGACAATCAACCTTTTCTACCTACAGCAATGGACTCCTAAACGAATAAAGTCCACGAGGATACATAATATGATCATATGCTAGTAACTTAATTGAAGCTTACATTTTTATATTAAATGAAGAACACTGTCCAAAACCATTTTGGAACAGCAATTTCTGCGGCTTGTGTATGTTACAACAGACCTAAAATTGCACTATGATGAATTAAATTGTGTTTTCTTCTTTACAATTTTCGAAACATGTATTCATAATTTATGAAATACATTCAAAATTGACTTTATCTGGCAGCAATATTTTGCTTTCACTCTTTTGAAAATTCTGTTTTGTTTGTTTTAGCTTGGTAGTTTGTTTTGTTGTTTCAACAACAGTTTTTTTCTTGGTTCTTGTTAGCGGAAAACCACTGGCCAATGTTAACAGGTAGTAAAATTTTATTTGTCAAGCCCTGATCGAGTTATCATGAGCATGTATTTATGCAGTCTATGATGGTTGGAGTGTAACAGAGTACAGAGTGTAGCGTTACACTAACGTCAGCTGCTGTACCTTAGTGGTGGACAGACATGGGACACCAAGATGGCGGCGCCCATAGCTTTGAAAAATAGAAACGTCCATATTTGAGGGGGGTTGGCAGGGTTAGGAATCAAGACAGGATGAACAAACTCCAAGTCTGAAAATTTCCGCTTTCTTTGCCAACCGGCTATGGAAAAGAAGTCGTTTAAAGGTGTTTTGGAAAATGTTTGCCATAATAGAGGTGGGGTCAGGACCAAATGAACAAACTTTAATCACCTAGATGCAAGGTACTTCCCCACAAAATATTAGCTTCAGTGTAAAGCAGTTCTGGGGAAGAAGTAGAAAGGCCTGACAAGCTAAAAATCTGAAGCTAACCAACTGATCCCTTATTCATTTCTATCAATATATAGAAATTTAGGAACTGAATGAAAGACAATTACTTTCTGCTGTACACAACATTCATTTGACAAAGGACACATTGTTAAGGACAGTTCATTCTAGGAAAGGCAACACGTGGGCCCATGGCCCCTCAGACTAAATTTTCGCTCATTCTTTTTCTAGGATTTGGGGGTTTGAAGGAACTGCCAGTGAATACGCTCAATACTGTTAATGCCCTATCAACTTGTTTGTAAAAGACATGCAGTTGTCTGTCAAAATAAATCATTTGTTATTATATTGTCAAATTTTAAACAAATAATAGTCGAGTTTCACGTTAAGTTCTTAATACCATCCGCTAACAACAACCTGTATGATTACCGTCATGAATTTTTTATTTAAAAAAAACACATTTAATAGATCTTAGTTAGTTTTCAATTTTAAATGTTGCACAAATAAACTGACATGAAAAAAACAAACATTCAAAGGCCAGTTCATCACATATCGATCAGCAAGTCAGAATGTAGAAAATGGATAAATTATCCAATCGCTGATAAAATACTTGAAATTCAGCCATAATATGAATCATGATAGCTCTCAGATAGTGATTATGAAACAAAGAGCCATTGAGTATGGTGCTTGAGTCACATATACCGTAAATCCTTAAATAATAGCCCGGCTATTATTAATTTCAAACACCGAAATTACCCGGCCATTATTCAAGGCAGGTGATTATTAAAGGCAAGCGACTATTATTTTAGAAGCAACGATATTTTTTTACAATTGTTTAAAATTGAAACCAAAAAATTGTTTTTGGACATTTATCATGGTGAAAATTGCTACAGAGGTCTTTATAAATGCTTCAAATGTCTTATGAATATGCCTATATGGCAGAAGTATTTAGAAAAGAGTGATATTCACAATGTTGTTCACATTGCTAAATTAAACTCACTGTTGCCAAAAATTAACGTTTTAATGATAGCCAACTCAATATGGTGACGAGTTGTAAGTTCACTTAGTAGTACTTGCTAATTAAAAAATATAGAGCCATGGGCTCTGTAGCTCATCAAGATTTCATTGATTTATTATCTAAGGTTGAATATCTAAGTTATCTCAAGTAATACATTGTTAATAAGCAAAAAATAGGTATTTAGATCATGACCCCTGTGACCAACATTTGGAGTCACAGGGTCACCCAGGGATAGAAACTAGCACTAGCCCGCTAGCCCATGGCTTGTGAAAAAGAAGCTGGGCTAGTAGAGTGTAAAAACTGGTAGTCCAAAGGACGAGTTAAAATTTTAGGTGAAATGATCATGGAGATGTATTTGGCTAGCTGGAATAAGTCTGGATTAGTACTTTTAGAAATGCTACTGCATTGAAAAGGTTAATTTTGTCCCCTGGTGATCCCTCTTTAAAATTCTAGCCAATACTAGTAAATGGGAATATAATAATGTTGAAGTGAAATGAGTAAATAATTTGAAATTAAAGGAGTTTTCTGAATTTGCCATAAAGCATATATCATTTATTAATCATCTGTTTTTTACGTCTCCTGTCTGTTTGTTACTGGGCTAGAAGAATGTTGGCTGGGCTAGTAAGATCTGAAAGCTACTAGCCCAAAAGGCTAGTGACCATTTCACCAATCCTACAATTAAGAATCTACCTTTGACCAGAGAGTCTCTACACAACATTTCACCTTTCTAGAGCTTTACATACTTGAGATAAAGATGAAAATAGGTTTTTGGGTCATGACCCGTGACCTTTTCAGCTTTCTAGACCTTTTTGAGCTGGAGAAGAAGATGAAAATAGGTTTGTAAGGATGTAACCGCTGTGAGGGCACGGGGTCACAAGATCTACAATTTAGAATCCCCATTGGCCATGGAGTCTGCACACAACTTTTCAGCTCTCTAGACCTTTTGGAACTAGAGAAGAAGATGAAAATAGGTTGGAAAGGATGTGACCCCTGTGACCCCATTTGGGGTCACGGGGGATTTAGAATCCCCACTGACCAAGGAGTCTGCACATAAAATTTCAGCTCTGTGGAGTCATTGGTTCTGGAGAAGAAGTCGAAAAAGCAAAAAGTTTACGGACGGATGGACGGACGGACGCCGGACACCATGCAATGCCATAAGCCCATCGGGCCTTTCTGACAATATGCACCACGGCTGGCACGTGTAAATTCATAAAATGCTTTTTTTAAAACTTATCTACAACAGACAAAAAGGTAAATTTGGCTTGGTAGGGCGTATACTTACTGTGCATGTACATTGGGAGGTGTAGTTTCGGTTTCTGCACATGTATAATGATCATTGATGTTACTTGATTTTCATCGAGAACAGGTGATTATAAGTTAATACAATAACTAAATTAATGTGAAAAATATTAAACATCTCGCATTACTAAAAGGACGCATTTTAGTCTTACCACGGCTACTTTTGAGTGAGTGAATTGGGGTTTAACGCCACTTTCAAGAGTATTTCACTTATATCGCGGCTGCTAGTATTATGGCAGGGAGAAAGCCCGCAACGCCATGTGGCTATGCACTGCGGTGAAACCTGCGAGCAGCGGGCTACTTTTGAATCATGATAAATATTAAAAGAATTTCTCCTGACTTGCCTGAGGCCCTCTGGCTCGCTGATATGAAAAATGGCATGTCAAGTCTTGACAAATAAAGTTTTACTCACTGGTCACATTGGCCAGTGCCAACAACTATTTACTGGCCAAAATATAATTCTTGTGGCCAAATGATAAAGAGTCCAAAGAAGAAGCACCAAATGACTATGGTTTAATATTATTTCCTCACATATATAATATGTTTAGCAAACAGTTTAAAACTAGAAGAGCGTTTGCGGGACACCGCAAAAGCAGAGCAGCTCCGAAACTTTGGGTCTCGCCTTTCCCTGTTCTGCCTTCTCCTCAGCATAAATAAAATCGAATTTTTTTTGACAAATTTTTTTTCATTATTCAAGTTATTCTAACAAGTTGAATCATCACTGGAGTCACTTTTTACAACTTTGTTCTTAAAACCTATTTCTGATTTCAAAATTGCATCAAAAGATTAACATGGCCTTAACCAATATCTCATGACCTTGAACTTTGACCTTCAAGGTCACACCATCAATGATTACTTTTCATTGTGTATGACAATCATGCAATGACACAAAGTGTTCATTGTTAACATAAGGCATATTCACAATAGCACGCTTAAATTGTGACCTTGCAGTGACCTTGAACTTTGACAGATATTAGCGAAAACGTTTTCAAATCTTGGTCTTTCTCCATAGTTGATATATACCAAATAAGAGCCTGACAGCACAAAAATGTTTGAAGTTATCGTGTTTACAAGGATTATTGTAGTGATTTAAGAACTCATGACCTTGACCTTTGACCTTGAATGTGAACACGTCAAAATCATTCACCAGATTTATAAGAAAGAAGCTATGTATATGAGGTGTTAATACCTTTTTGGAAAAAAGTTATTTAGAGATTTCAGAACTAGTCACCATGACCATATCTCGTGACATTGACCTTTGATCTTCAAGGTCACACAGTCAATGATCACTTTTCATTGTGTATAACAATCATGTAATGATTCAAAGTGTTAATAGTTACAATAAGGAATGTTCGCAACTGCATGCTTAAGTTGTGACCTTGCTGTGACCTTGAACAGATTTTAGCGAAAACCCTTTTCAAATCTCAGTCTTTCTCCATAGTTGATATATACCAAGTAAGGGCCTGATAGCACAGAAGTTGTTGAAGTTATCGTGTTTACAAGGATTTTTGTAGTGATTTCAGAACTCATGACCTTGACATTTGACCTTGAATGTGAGCATGTCAAAATATTTCCCCAGGTTTACAAGAAAGAAGCTATATATATGAGGTGTTGATACCTTCATGGAAAAAAGTTATTTAGTGATTTCAGAGCTGGTGATCTTGACCCTATCTCGTGACCTTGACCTTTAAAATTCAAGGTCACACAATCAATGATCACTTTTCATTGTGTATAACAATCATTTAATGATTCAAAGTGTTAATAGTTGAAATAAGACATTTTCGCAGAAGCATGCTTAAGTCATGCCCTTGCTGTGACCTTGACCGTTGACGGATGTTAGCGAAAACCTTTTCAAATCTTGGCCTTTCTCCATAGTTGCCATACACCAAATAAGAGCCTGATAGCACAAATATTTTTCAAGTTATCGTGTTTACAAGAATTTTTTAAGCGATTTCAGAACTCGTGACCTTGACCTTTGATCTTGAATGTGAACATGTCAAAATCATCCACCAGGTTTATAAGAAAGAAGCTATGTATATGAGGTGTTAATACCTTCTTGGGAAAAGGTTATTTAGTGATTTCAGAACTGGTGACCATGACCATATTTCGTGACCTTGACCTTTTAAATTCAAGGTCACACAATTAGTGATAATTTTTCAATGTGTATAACAATCATGTAATGATTCAAAGTGTTAATAGTTGAAATAAGACATTTTCGCAAAAGCATGCTTAAGTCGTGCCCTCGCTGTGACCTTGACCTTTGACAGATGTTAGCAAAAACCTTTTCAAATCTTGGCCTTTCTCCATAGTTGATGTACACCAAATCATAGCCTGATAGTACAAATATTTTTCAAGTTATCGTGTTTACAAGGATTTTTTTAGCGATTTCAGAACTCGTGACCTTGACCTTTGACCTTGAATATGAACATGTCAAAAAAATTCCCCCGGGGCATAAGTAAGATGTTATGTATATGAGTTCTCAAAACCTTCTAGGAAAAAAGTTATAGCAAATACAAAACGCGCAGGCGGCGGCGACAGAAACTGCACAAAAACTGATAGCAGCTCCGACTTAGTCGGAGCTGCTAATTATTACACACGTGGTGAACTAGTGTCATACTAATCTCGTACGTCACACGTGTGTCGTATCACGTTGACCTGTGTCGTAACGAAGTGACCCCGCATTCCAACGATCTGATTGGTTAACCAATGACCTCTCAGTTAGGGTCAAGTTGAAAAGGAACTACTTGTGAATTAAAAACAAACACGTAACATTTCATGTTCACAACTTTATATGCTAGATATATGCGTCAACATAGATTGTGAATGTTATTAGAATCTTCCACATTTGGCCAGTATGCAGCATTGATATCGCGAATAGCTGTTACTATCGGCAAACGCGCCGTATTTACTTACAGTTCAAGGGTTGTATGGAAATCCGGACACATCTCACATTCATTGTCGGTGTCAAAAAGTTTCCAATGCGGCGAATGTCAAATGCAAACATCATGTAAGCATCGCCAAGAACATAATGAACAGCTTGCAATAGTACTTGCAATGATACAAGTCAAAGTCAAACATTTTCACTCTGCGTTGACCTTGCCCTTCGATGTTGACATCATGCCGATCGCGAGTCGACAACGTCACTGTCCGACTGTTCTTTCTACTGAACCGTAGGCCACGATTACAGTCATAACACGTCGGTTGTTGCTGTTCATTCAAACCTCAAACCTTGGCACTGTTGCTTGATTCTTTCAGTAGATTGTATATAAAACTTGGAAATTGTAATATCTAATGACATCCCGTCACAAATAAACAACGTCAGCTGTCGCTAGTAACTAGGGCCAACAGTCAAGACTCTTCAGCGGCGAGCCGACCGACTGCGAAGCGAGGCGAGGCGAGGCGAGGCGAGGCGAGTTGACTATAAGATTAATGTGAATGTTTGCATTAAAATAATACCTTGCACAACATAAAACAACAAATACAGTTCATTTGCATAAATATTTTGTTCATTTTTACAGTCCACTTTTGATTTATTCAACTGAATCTAATGAACTACATTATTTCGTCGTAGGTATACGCAATAGGAGTTGCAAATAAGCGTTCACGTCAATTATTACGCACTCGGTTATTGAAACCGGTTTCGGTTACAGAGAATTGTTTCCCTTATCACAGGTAATAAAATTAAGGTGTGTGACGAATCCGCGTATAATAAACGTGTGTAATAAATAAAATACCACACTCGGTCTCATTAGATACGAATTATACGAAACTCGTGACCTTCCAATGGTATCTGACCTCGCTTTCGCTCGATCAGATACCGTCGGAAGGACACTCGTTTCGTATAATTCGTATCTAATGAGACCTCGTGTAGTATTCTCTATTTACATTATTCACATGATTCATGAAATTTGCTCCCTGTAATTTTGAGTAAGGAGCACACATGCTCCTTGATAAAATTTGGGGTCAACTAAAAAAAGGACTGTTTCTTCACAAAAGAATACTCTTATCCATCACAAGATGGCATTGAATATTAGCTAACTTACAGTTTTCTACTTATATTCATTAATATATTCCCATAAGCAATCTAAAATTAAAATGTGCTCCTTGAAATTTTCTTTTTCTCCCAAAATTAATATGTTAGGAGCGTGTCCGCTCCTTGAAAAAAATGTTTACTTTGAGGCCTGAACTAATGGCTATCTTCTTTTTAAAAAAGATGCAAATTACAGAGGTCAAGTGATGGAACTTCTTTGGAAAATGACATCACTCGCGTTAACATATCGAACGCCTCTAATAACGTAAAATGCTGTAACAGTTGTAATAGCATAACAGCTTCATGTAAATATACATGAATCATTTCATACATTAATTTGAGAAATGACAAAACAAACATTGTGCAATGCATAGTGCAGCAAACTGTATTATGATCAAACAAAACGACTTCTACTGAGCTAACACTTTATAAATACTCATAGGTAACAAAGGCAGTGTGAGTCACATATTCATTTAAAGACCGAAATCTTCACTGTTCCATAATGTCACTTGTGTAAATAGAATTTTAGAAATAGCTTCAGTTTAGCTCTCCGTGTGATATGGAGTCGTCATTTGCAACCGAGCGGAAGCATCTCTCGATCGTCCCTTCGTGATGGAGTCACTGGACTCGCCCACTGTCATGATTACACCAAAGCGACATGACGCGAGTTCGATTTTGTCGTCCTTACGTTAAATATTTTTCATTTTAAAAACACATTTTTTAACTATTTAAAATGTTGAAGATTAAGATCATCCCAAAATAACAATTATTTTAACTGAAAGCATAATTTAGGAGGCATTATTTTTTTACCATGAGCATAGAACGCTGTTCATAAACATGCGTACCGTAGTTCAAGAAGAGTTCAATGTTGAAATTAATGTTGTCAAGCTGTTTTACGAAATGAATGAAGAATGACACATGTCACATGACCTATATGTACACAGATTATGATTACGTCACTATGACGCCCCTTCCTGTTTATGTAGCCCGCCATGAATACAGACGTTTAACTTCAAGAGACTTGTTTGTCTTCGTGTAAGTGCCTTGAACACAAACCAAGTAATGAAACAATGCTCGTGTGTTTTGGGATGGTAAATATCCTGCATTAGGAATAAACTCCCGAAGCTTTGCAACATATAATGTTTATTCCTAACACTCTCCTGATTAGCTGCAGTTGATTCGCAATAATAGGCTCTTTGACACTCTGATGTCGCCGTTTTGGTTGCAGACACATCCATTGTAAAAACTAACCTGTGCGAACCTAAATTAAGTTCGCCGACAGTAATACTGCTATAAAAGTTTAATGACTTGACCAAACAGTAATTTTTTTACTATGCTGTAATCAACACGTATCTCGTCGAAAACAAGCAATCACTTTAATGTTAATCATGATAATAAACGGTGTACAACATTGACAATTTGCCTATGATACTTTTTCATTCATATATGCCGCCATTTTGTTTCCGTATGCAAATGAGTGAGAATCACATCATGGAAGATGGACACGCTTTCAAGACCACAGCAATGTAAACTGGGCTACCGTCTTACACGCCGCATCATATTGCCATCGAGTGAGTGAGTGAGTTGGTGTTTAACGCCGCTTTCAAGAGTATTTCACTTATATCATGGCTGCTAGTATTATGGCAGGGAGAAAGCCCGCATCGCCATGTGGCTATGCTTTGCGGTGAAACCTGCGAGCATCGGCTGGAACTAGCGAACCATGGGTGGTACTACGCTGAAATTCAGTGTAGCATTGCACCCAAACCTTACTATGTGTACAACAGTTCTGTACTGCAGACAAAGTTGCCGTGCCCCTGGCGGGATTCGAACCACGGACCTCTTGATCCGAAGCCGAACGCGCTAACCACTCGCTATCCCGCCCCCTATTGCCATCGATTTGTCAGACGCAATACTATATAGAAAATCATCTTCAGTTTTTGTATTTTCCAAAAGTGTACCTTTCGTTTAAAATTGTACATGACATTTTTTCCTATCAATATTTTATCAATTTAGTCATTGTCGTAGGCCTACTGCAGTACTTATGGTGACTCGTTTTAAACAAATTATTAGCATCAGCGAATAATGACAAAATTCGACAGAGGCCTTATTATATTTGAATAACCAACTATTTATCTCAGTAAGTCGTGGATTTTAAAACAATCCACTCACAAGGCAACAGTCTTGGTGAAGGAAAGACAACATTGCAAATCCATGTTCCAAATCCATGACCAAATTAAGTATTAAAGCGACAAATATACGGCTACTGTCTGCAAACTCATCATTTTCATGTTTCAGTCAAAGTTCATCAAAATTTACTTGAGTTAATACAAATATGCAAAAGTAAAAATCAAGATCGTCCATACACCTAAAAATATGTAGGAATGTGGAGAATTATATTTCCGGAAGAATAGGACTAATATAAATGTTTGATTTTACTGCTGTGTATTAGTTACTACAAACTGAACCAAATTGCGCAAATTGAGTTGTGACGCAAAGCGAAATGATCTCCTGCACAGAATGACATTTCCATATTTAACTCTATTATCTGCATCATGTTAGTGAATATTATATCTCTTTTTTTATTTTAAGAATAATGTGTTGAAAAAATTACACAGACATCTTTTACTGTGAACTTAGTTTACCGGCAAACTGTTAGTTTTTGTCAGCATTTGAATGAAATTCTAGTGAATAGACCTAGACAATCCTACCTTCGGACAGGGGATATTTTTCCTGTTTCAACGTTAAATTTTGTTAATTTATTAAACATATTGACAAATCTTATCATCCCTTGATCGTATAAAATAAAGAATTCAAAATATAAACTAACCCGTCATATGTAGCCTATGTCAAGCGTTTGAGAATTAAATTGGACTACCCGAGAACAACTGTCACTGATACACTGATACATACATTACCATAATACCATTCCATTTATAACTGAAATAAACAAATAGAATATTTACTAATTGATTGCTAGGACATTCATTTATTTGATTTTCTGCAGTTAACACTAGAGCTGCATGTGTCATCAAATTGCAGAGGAAAATTATAGAGGAAAACATTATGGTCATATCCCGTTTTACTCCATTGTTCCGCAGTCGTGTCAATAAATTAAACTTTTTGAATGTTATTTATTCACTCATTAATGTTCTATACAACAATATTTTCACCGAAAGTCCTGTCCATAACTGTCAGATGTAAGCAAAAACACTTTACTTCAGCATTGCGCATTCGCGTCGTGTGTCATCGTCCAGTCTTCTATTTTTAACATCACATGATCATACGGGCCCTCTACATAATTTGCATATCTAAAAATAGTCTTAAGATGGCGACACCAGACCGCTGGTTTGCATTGATTGTCAAAGTAAACAGACGGTAAAACTAATAATTATCCTTTCAACACGGTCAAAATATCTACAGGCATAATACAAACTAAATAAAGAATTGGTTTTTATTTATATGTCGTACAATACAAGCACCAACCATTGTATGAAACTCCTGACAGCAAAAGTACCGATGATACTCAGAAATCGGTTAGGTTTATCAAGGGTAGAATCTGTAGCTATAAACACGATGATACTGGGAGAAGAGGTTATCTACAGTTCTGCAGCTATCTCATGATAATCTCTATTTATGAGAAATTTAACGTCATGAGATGCACTTTGTTTACAATATTCATAATTTAAAACAGTATTACTGCAATGAATGTTTTGCTACAAGTTTTTAAAATTTCACATAAATATCAGAGCTTGAAAAGAAACAATTGCCTGCCTTAATAATAGCCGGGTCAATTCGGTGTTTGAAATTAATAATCGTCCCAGCGATTATTCAAGGATTTACAATAAGTTGAACTTGAAGTTAATTATTGATCAACTTAGATTTATAAAGCAAAAAACATGATTTCTTCTCTAACACTTTAAATTTGAAATCAGTGACAGTGGGGATGAATATGAAAGTTTCAATATCCCCATGCCACTGATTATTTTCATTCATAAACAAAAACACAACATTCACCATTGACTGTTCAAACGGGCTGTTTTGAAGCCTCCAACTTTAGATCTTTGTTTTCATTTCAAACTAATAAAAGCCATGTATTCAATAACACTGTCAATAAGACGGGACCCTTACAAAGAAAACAACTCGTTTTGTTTCAAAGAACGGCCTAGGCCATGCAAGTATCTCCATTCATTGATATCCATGCATCCACGAGTCAAACAGATTTTTTCGACCTTCGCATTTCATCAAGACTTGGTATCGTTTCGACGTAAATGCACAATCTATGCTTGTGTTATTATAAACAAGGAATATGTTTAAATGTAACTCACCTGCCATTTCCGTTCATGAAATTGTTTACAAAAGTGGTAACCATCCACAAAACTTGACAGAACTTTGTCTACAACGCCAGCTTTCTCACAACTGCACTGACATTTCTCTGAAGGTGAAAGGTCAACGCATTGACCAATCAACGCTGAGCTCTGCTTGGGACTCTCTGTAGCAGTTTCGTACTCAAACGTCTTGATATCAAAGTAGGCCTAGAAATCTACTAACATACGAGTGTTGTAATTTTGAAATTGAAGATTTGAACTAACATTAAATTTGTTTTAACAAGAATATTCTAGCAGTATATTCATGGGTTTGTTTTACTCATGTGGGATTTTTTTTTACCAGGATTAACAAGAGATTATGATGGAGACTTTCTGCATGACCTTTTTTCGCTCAAATAAGTTGATAAGTTGAAAAATAATGTCACTAATAGTAAAATACTATTCTCTTTTCGGAAAATCACGTTAAAAATGATAGTGTACATAGTTCGGTAAAGCCATGGGAATCGTTTTTTAAGTTCTAAATTATGAAATTTGTTCACCTTAAAATTTGCCGCCATGCATTTTGTGCTTTATACGCAACACCGTTGAAAAAATAAAATTTGCCAAAAACGTGCTACAGACCCTTTAAAAAAACAATCGTGAACGGCCTTTATAATTAACCAGCGAGCCAACGCGTAAATTGACGTGGTTAATGACTAATAGAATTATTATTTGAAATTAAGATCTATACATAAGCTCACACCATTAAAGAGACAGAAAGATCGATATCGGAGTATTTCTACAGTAAATTGAGAATAATACCTAATATATTACTGTATCACAATGTAACAAAGCATACATTTTATATTATCGCCCCTCTGTACCAATGGACTTGTCCATAGATAACTCCATTATATTCCATATTGATCTTTGTTTAAAGATTTCTTGTGAATGATGGGAGGAAAAATCCTGTTTCAGATTGGGAGGTTGAGATATATGGTATATTTGTCATTTAATTGTATAATGTTTGTTCCCTTGACCTAAGGCCTCTTAAAGGTGCATCCATTTTGTTTCATAAAATTTTATGTGGCTTTAATACGTTCAAACTCATCACATGTGCTGTCTACAATACAAATAAATTCACTCAGCTTGCATATGTATCTCCAATCGCCAAATATATCATAATTACTAGTTTCCAATTAAAATCGAGTAACATCATTACGCATGTGCAAAAAGTAACACCATTTATAACGTTTGCAATATGTGACCCCCAACAACACAATGGATGGACCTTTAACTGTAATAAATAATCTGAAAATTGAAACCTAACCTATAGGGGGGCTAGGATATAAACATACATTATATAGAATCTATATGTATATCTACTATATACTATCATTAAATCTTTGTATTTCTTCAGATGGGTTGATAAACCATTCCAAACACAATTTTCTATGATTGATTACTAGATACTATTACTTTAACCTAATTGGAGCATGTATACATTCTGTTATTTATAATAATCTTTATCATTGACGTCACTTTGTATTTCCTTCTGTATCATTTGTTGTATGGGAGCGGTGTTAATATAAGCTACACAGCTTGTTCACAAATCCAAATTCATTTCATGAATAAAAATATGTTTAAACCATGTACTTTATTCGAGATATGTATATAAGTCTAAATTTCCCGTGGTATTTTCGTGGAAAATTGAAGAGATGCCCGGGGTTCCGGCGTGCTGTTCTTTCATGATTAACGCTTAGTTACTTCTCAGGTTTTAGGGAAGATAATATAAAAATTTTAAATGGATTTTATTAAATCTCATTTCGTTTGCATAAAAACGGCCCATATTGCACTGTCCACATGCAATATACACTGCTCTCAGTGAAGACGTGGCACCATAGTGACCCTCAGAACAGCCGACAAGAGTCGACCGCCTAGTCTGTCATCCAGACCTTAGAGCAAAATATTCAATTGACGACCAACCCAGTCTAGAAAATTATAGCAAGTCTAGATTACTCAGCTCTGAAGTTAAGGCATCTTTAGGGCCCCATTTGGTATAACTATTTGAATTGTTTGTAAAATGTTGCTGGTAAGAACAAAAATATTTCTGAGACTAAATGTTAGTCTAGGGACCGCCTAGACTTTATTCATTCTACTTAAATTTATCAATGTTCAGAGGTTTGAGGACATGACGTATTGCGGTCCTCTAGCTAGCTGTCATGCCCCGTTTAGGCAGTCACGCAGGACAAACTGCATCTCTACACCGCATTCAATCTTTCTTCCATTACTCGTCACTTTATTCATTCCAATGCTGCTGCTAACACCCTTGTTACATTCCAAGTACCCATTCTTTTCCCGACTACAATTTACCATTTTGACTAAACCTTGTTCTTTGGACATCTCGATTGATCCCATATATCTACTGTGACACTTACTCATTACCCCTTGTTCAGCCAAATGGACACTGTATGTTTCAGCTAGCACCTGTCGTAGGCCTATAGCAATTCCCTTTAATTAACAACAGAGAACATCTGTGTTAACCTTCAAACACATTCATTATAATACTGCGACGTGTTTTCGCCTTATGTTAGTTTTACAATTGTTACGTTTTATATTAATTATTTCCTAAAGGGGCTGTATCACGGTTTTTTTTAAATTTTTTTTTTACTTTTTTAAAAATAGCAACTTATACTACAAGTTTAGGTTATTTATAGTTACTTTAGAGGGTAAACATCGCATTAAACAAACCAAGTATCTGTAGTGGTGATAAGGATGTCGCGGTAATAGGCATTGTAGCCATTTGAATCTGAACACCTTGTATTTATCGAAGGACGCAAATGATTGTCATTGCTTAACCGAACCAAGAACACTCGTTTTAAAACTTTTTTTGCGCGAAAAAACGTGCTACAGCCCCTTTAAATTATCCTCTAAAAGACATCTGCTCGTTGATATCTTGCAAAATCAAAAATAAACAAAACGAAGGAACTTTAGAATTTTTAAAATTTGAGATGCCCCAAATACAAATTAATTGTGTTCACGAACAGAAATAAAAAAAAAACAACATAATATGAAGAAAAAAATAGTGAACATTTCCAGATTGTGTACATTTGATGTCATACTCCATGTGAACCTTGACAACCCTAAATTGCAACTCACTGTAGTTTCTTATCAATATATAATCTTGATATTTATCCGTATAGGAACTCTGCATGGTGGCATTCATCCAGATGGCATTCATGTCGTATAAGTTGAATAGTTGAATTAGTTGAACCGCCAAAACACCTGATCTCATTAACTCATTAAATCTGATTTCATAATCACGCCGCAATGCGTAACACTACATAAGTAATTAAGTATTTGAATGTAATTAAAATCTAATTTTAACGTGGTTGAGAACAGCGCACTTGCGCTATGACGTCTCACCCACCTTACATTACCCATGACGCATGATGAACGATACATTTGATCAAGATAGACTGAGATTCAAACCCGTGTGAACAGTAAGGAAGTTGGACTAAAATTTAGTCTGAAATGTGTTTAATTACTTAACTCTCATCCTTATAGAGAATCTCACCCAAGTGTCTTCTAATATCAAATATATCAACACGAGATGACGAGGGTGATATTATATTTGTCACCCAAGATCATTCGTCATTAGATTTTAATGAAAAAAGAACATGTCTGAACACAAAACTGCCATTTGGCTTCCAGTGCTGTGATGTCATAAAGTATTGTAACGTCATCATGATTTTGACGTTATAGCATTGTGATGTCATTACTTGATGATGCAAAATCATTGTGATGTTATGTAGCTGACATGGCATTTATCAGAGGATATAGAGGATAACTGTCTTTTCTTGACTAATACCATGTTTATCTAATCGAGTGAGGTAGAAAGGTTATATTTTCACGAGTGGCAGTAAAACCAATTAACCTGTTTTTGAATTTGGTCACCAAGTTCCCACCATTGAACCAAGGACGTATATACGTCCTTGATTGAACTAAGGAGTAAAGCAGACAGGTTGAAAGCCGTGCGTGTGATGGTCATCAAATATACTAACGGGAAGCTTACTTAATGTTAAAAACACATGGGGTTAAGTAAATGCCCAGAAAACATAATATAATTCAAAGAAGTTAAAAAGCAAGGCGGAAAACAAATATTAATAGACCAAAATTAATAGTTACGTAGGGATAAGTAATCATATTGAAATGCACTCATCCATGATAATAAGTGACGGAGTGTAACGGAATGAAAGACTGAATGCAGTGTTGCGATTATTAGCTGTCTTGAGATGAAAGGTCAAACTGGACATGACAAAGTCATGTCCGGGATTTATTAGATCTTCAAACAATTAAATACTAAATAAACTGTTAGGAATAAACTCTAGTCAGACTGTCGATAAGATTGGCCAAGGTCCACTCCGTCTCCTGTCCTCTCTGCGTGATGCATGAGTGAAGTGCCGAGACCCGTATCTCGTCCCGTCTAGCCCTGCCCTTGGAGAGTCCGACTGTGTTTTTTAGTGCTCCCCACCTACATCAGTGATCACCAATTTTACGGTACCTCTCGTGGAGCAAGCGACCCATAACTACATCAACACAGACCGTGACAACCTCCTAGGACACATTGTTCAAAATCTACTGTTAAAACGATATCTCCTAGCTAGGTGATATCGCTTGATCTTATACAAGCGATATCTCCTGTGGAACACAGTTGTTTATACTAATATCTCCATATGTGTATTCAGTTTATCTAGACTTGCCGAATAATAATCTAAACTGTATTAAAGGCTCTTACATTTTACACAGTCATGCATGGGGCAGGACAAAAGGAGGCTGGATACCATTGTTTTTTTTTGTGTGAATCTTTATATTTAGTGATTTGGATGTTCCTGTGTTATCATTTATCAAGTGTATGCTTCAAATAGTTGTTCTTATTTATGAAAGAAGGTGAATTATGTGTTTGGTTTTTAAGATAAAATGGTTTTTAGTTAGCCTCTTAAGTCAGACTTAAAGAGCCAAACCGCTGGAGGTAAGAGTAGCTGAAGTGGCGGGATGCTGATAGTAGAATCACAGGCCAAGTTTAGCGCAAATATGTTCAGCCTGCAGTGACCGAAGTGTTATATTGTTTGAAGAGGTTTAATCGTTCAGTGACCATGGGTTATCGTGACCAAAAGTTATAAATGGTTTTACTTTATCGAGACGTACCGACTGTTACCGAAAATTACCATTTTGATGATAGTCGACTTTAGTATATTAACGATATGAAGGTAAAAGTAGTGATTTCTGATCGAAAACCGGACAATGCATTGCGATGACGCGCGCCAATGAGTCAAACGTAATTTGGGAATCTTACTTATCATCCAAAACTGGTTCCCACAGTAGATATCGCTTGTGTGAGATCAAGCGATATCTACAAGTGATATCTACATTGTAGATATCGCTACAATCAAATCGTCATAATCCTATTACATCATCAATTAATGACATCACAAAGCTTTGACATCACTGAGAACACTGCTGACAATGATATGACGTCACAATGGTGATGACGTTACAATGCTATGATGTCATAATGCTTATGACGTCACAATGCTATGACCTCACTGAGATCACTGCTGAAGAAGCAAAATGGCAGTTTTGTGTTTCAGATATGTTATTCTTCAGCTAATAATTGTTGAAGAATGATTTTGAATGATAAATAAAATCTCACCCTCGTGTCTTCTGATATCAAATATATCAACAGTCGTTGATTAAAGTAAAAATATCCTCGGCAAGCCTCGGATATTTGTAACTTTAATCAACTTGGGTGAGATTCTGTATTTATAACAGATAAAATGAGAAATGTGGTGTGATACTGTTTTATAGGTCATATAACTACTGTGCATGTAAATGGGACGTGCAGTTTCGGTTTCTGCAATTTCATAATGATGTTACTCGATTTTAATTGGAAACTAGTAATTATGATATATTTGGCGATCGGGGATGAATATGCAAGCTTAGTTAATTTATTTGCACTGTAAACAGCACATAATGGTGAGTCGGAATATATTAAAGCCTAATACATTTTTATGAAACACAATGGATGCACCTTTAACAAACAGCTGAACGGGTTTCACGCGTACTGGTAGACTGGTCCCTAGTATCTGGAAAACCTTATCTATTTAGTCATATGGAAAATTAATATAATTATTATTAATGATAGGTTATAATTTGTCATAATGAGTCCCATGGAAATTTGAGTCCTTTAATCTAGACTTGTATTTAGGGTGTTATCGTGTCAGCTGGAGGTGAATTAAACTTAAGGATGTTCGCTCCTCAAATTTATAGTAT
The DNA here is from genome assembly GCA_936450465.1 of Gibbula magus. Taxonomy (NCBI): domain Eukaryota; kingdom Metazoa; phylum Mollusca; class Gastropoda; order Trochida; family Trochidae; genus Gibbula; species Gibbula magus. Next base: position 51,999,736 of record OW388302.1, read on the forward strand.
TAAACTTTTTTTCTAACTGATATTTTTTAAAAGATCAAAGTATATGATTGAATAATCAGCATTAAAAATAGGGGTAGTGTGGTTTTTTTTCCCGAGATATGACGCCTGTAAGATAGTGGGGTGAAGTACAATTTTAACATGGGAGTCTAAGGGAAATGAGAAAAAAAGTGCTAAAAACTTGAAAATACTACATTTCTAGTATTAAACTTTTTTTCCTTTTTGATATGTTACAAAGTTCATGTTCCCCTACCGAAATCGATGGAAAATATATATGGTAGTGTGTTTTTGTTTAAGCTTTGACAGAAATGTTCCTGAAAACTCCCCTTTTTAGTCAAATTTAGGCTATTTATGCTGTTTAAGCACTTTTAAAATTTAGAGGTTCTAAAGTCACATTTTCTTTATCTCATTTGTTTTTTAAAGATATGTAGATGATGCAGAATACCAATAAAAATGACAAAAAATCTTTACTTAATCATATTTAATTTTTGAAGTTCAACAGGAAGGAGCGAACATCCTTAATGAACATGTTATAAAACGAGACTGTTTGATATACTAGGAGGGAACACAATGTTGCGCACATACCACGTGCAAGATTAGTTGCCCGATGGACTCAAAGAAAAAAATAATACCAAGATATTTAATTGTGTGTATTAACAGTCGTGATCATTTCATTCTTAAAGAACCATTTTTCACGTTTCACCAAACGTCCACCCCTTCTAAACACAACAACTTTATTTTTTTCTAAGTTGACACTCAATCCCCAAGTATCAGAACATGTCTGTACGATATTCAGTTGTCTCTGTTATCAGGCACAGTATCAGATACTAAAATAACATCATTAGCAAACATTAGTAGTAATATATCAATCATATCGGGAAATAACTGTACACCATATTTGCCATTGGAAATTATGTCATTTGACAATTCATTGATGAAGCATGAGAATAAAATTGGACTCAATATAAAGCCCTGCTTCATACCAACAGGTCAGTCGAAGTAATTTGTGCAATGGTTATTGTTCAGTCTTCACATGCTTTCACTGATATCCCTTTTAGGGATGCCAACAATTTACCAGAAATACCTGTATTCCTTAAACATAACCACAATTTAGCACGATTAACAGAATCAAATGGGTTTTTTTTTTTAAAATCCACGAATGTCACATATATTTTCTTTCGTTTCTTAGATGAGCACTTTTGTATGATGGCATTAAGAGTGAAAATATGATCGACAGTTGAGTATCCCTGTTCCATTTCCTTGTTTATGGAGAGGAATAATCGTGGCCTTTGTCCAATCTTCCGGGAAGGACCCACTATCGAAGAGCTTATTAAAGAGTGAAACTAAAAAATGCATGATATACTTTTCACAACATTTCAGCATTTCACATGTAATATGTAACATAGTCATGTCCACGCAGAGTGATAATACAATCACCTGTAATCCACTGAATACATAACTGATAACTATCAGACTCAATGGTAAACATCGTGTTGTGATGGTTCAACAGTGATATAGAGTTGATGAACTTATGAACTGGATGCGGAGCACGCTGATATGCTCTCTATGTGATATGCTCTCTATGTGATATGCTCTCTATGTGATATGCTGGTCCCAGACCAGCCAATAGCTTGTTTCAGAATCATCTGGGAGATGTGACAAACATAATGTTTACGACCAGAACACTACCAAGATGGAGAACGTGGACTTGTGACCTAGATGGAGAATGAGTCCTTGCGACTCTCAATAGTCATTTGAACAGCCTCGTTCACCTAACCTAACATTGTCTGTATGTTAGACAGTTCCGACATGTACCTGCGATGTATTGGTTGACTTGATGAAGTATTAAATGTTATAAACGCATCTGATATTCTGTCTTGAGTCAATGACTGAAGGTAACTCTGTTACAAATGGCATCATTGCCAGGCGATTTGCCATTCTTTAAATGGTTCAGAGCTGAGTGGATTTCTTTATCCATTATTGTTGAATCTAAAACAATATTATTTTAAAAACATTACTAAAATGGTCAAAACATAATTCTTCACTTATATTATTCTTTGCCTTTTGTCTGTGAGAAATGTTTCTAATTATTTTCCAGAACATACTTGAGTCAGATAAAGATGATTTCAACTTGCTTTGGGTCTGATTTTGGTAAAATAATTTGCTTGTTCTACAGGTAGACTTATACTGGTTTCTCAATTTACAATATGTACGTCTGTTAATGTGCGTTATGTTCTTACGATATACTCTCAAGCTCTTTTGTGCTGCTTTTTTAGAACGTACTCACCTACTTTTATAAAAAAGTTGCTTTTGGTTTGTCACTTTCATTCGGATATGTCACTTTCATTCGGATATGCCTTCCTCATACAAAACGCAGAGGTTAATATACAATCTGTAAATTTGCTAACAGCGAGGTTATATTCGACTGCACAAGCAACGGCAACTCCGATAGCCACTAACATGACTGAGATAATGACTGTACAAATGTTTCAGACAGAGAGGAGTTCCATCAAAATGTGTACACCTGGGGGGTGTTACAGTTAGATGGGGTGTTGTTGTCTTTATCAGCCAACTCCATAATCTGAAGACATACTGGCATGTGCTTCGATTCAACTCTAGAATCGACTAACATGGAGTGACACAATAGGTGCACATTGACAAAACCAATAAAATAATCTACAACACTACAACCTTGTGAAGTATAGTTACCACTGATATCTCCGAATGTTCTTCCGTTAAATATGTATAAATTATGTGTAAAACACAGACCTATCAACTGATCACCAAACTTGTTGGTGGTTTTATCACATGACTGTTTATTGTCTATACTGACAGGCGATTATTCTTTAAAGGCCGCTGTGTCTCTGGCGGGTTGTTACGCTCGCCTACACGTGCGTTCACAGTTGATATCAGTGTTGTCGCTCAGCCAATGGTCTAGCTGTTCTATTGCTGTAGTTTTCTCAGCTGTAACATAAAACTTGGAGCCAACCAGAGATATGTTCGTTTCTGGAGCACAGCTCTAAAACTCTCCATCATATTTTGCTAAAACTTTGCATGTGTATTACCCACGATCTGAAGTGGTGCCTTTTGATATTTTCAGGTTTCTGATTTTTAAAATATTGTTTCGTTTCTATAGAAACGTGTTGGATTAGGGCTTCTTTAAAAGATATGTTCGTTTCCGGAGCATAGCTCCAAAACTCTTCATCATATATTGCTGAAACTTTGTTTGTGTGCCCTTTTTTATATTTTCAGGTTTATGAAAATTGTACCTTTTTCGTTTCAATAGAAACACATGTACATTGGATGTGAACTTTTTCAGGGATAGGTTTGTTTCCGGATCACACATGCGAAACTATTCATCATATCTTCCTGCAACTGTGCATGTGTATTACCCACCAACTGAAGTGGTGCATTTTGATATTTTCAGGTTTCGGATTTTTTAAATCTTTTTTCGTTTCTATAGAAACGTGTTGGATAAGGGCTTCGATCAGAAATATGTTCGTTTCCGGAGCACAGCTCCAAAACTCTTCATAATATCTTTCTGTAACTTTCCATGTGTAATTTTTTGTGTATTACACACCAACTGAAGTGGTGCCCTTTTTTATATTTTCAGGTTTATGAAAATTGTACCTTTTTCGTTTCCATAGAAACACATTGGATGTGAACTTTTTCAGGGATAGGTTTGTTTCCGGATCACACATCCGAAACTATTCATCATATCTTCCTGCAACTATGCATGTGTATTATTCACCAATTGAAGTGGTACCTTTTTTTATATTTTCATGTTTCTGAATTTTTAAATCTTTTTTCGTTTCTATAGAAACGTGTTGGATAAGGGCTTCGTTCGGAAATACGTTCGTTTCCAGAGCACAGCTCCAAAACTCTTCATCAAATCTTTCTGTAACTTTCCATGTGTATTACACACCAACTGAAGTTGTGCCCTTTTTATATTTTCAGGTTTATGAAAATTGTACCTTTTTCGTTTCCATAGAAACACATTGGATGTGAACTTTTTCAGGGATAGGTTTGTTTCCGAAACTATTCATCATATTTCCCTGCAACTGTACATGTGTATTATCCACCAATTGAAGTGGTGCGTTTTTAGATTTTCAGGTTTCAAAACCCTTCATCATACCTGAAACTCAGCATGTGGATTGCCCACTAACTGAAGTAGTAGATATACAATTATCTGTCAAATATGTGTTTTACAAGTTAAGTGGGACCGGTGGGATATGTCATCTGGTGACTCCGAGACTCCTTTGCAATATTGACTAAAATGGTCATTTTTTAACCAAATAAATAACGAAAAGTTTTATTTTTCGGAGACTTAAGTGTCATCATCATATCTTACACAAAGCACCTCCTAGAGAAGACAAAGGGCTGATTAGACTTTGGTGACCTTGACATTATTCTCAAGGTCAAAGTGGAACTGTTTATTGGATTCTCATCATTATCTTACACCAGTGGTTCTTTTAGGGAAAATTCAGGGCCCAGTCGATTTTGCTGATCTTGACATTATTTTTCAATTTTGAAGTATTAATTTGCGGCGGGGGATCATGTCACCTTAGTGACAACTACTTGTTTCTTTAAGCTTTCAGTCCATGTGTATTCATTTTATCTAGACATGCCGAGACTTTACTAATGGCTTTTAATATGTTGTAATCGACCATGGTGCAGGGCAAACTCTCAAGAAAAAGTATACTTTTGGTCCGGGTTGATATTGTCCATACGATTCCATAGTGGGGAAATATCACTTTGTCGTGACTTCACGTGAATGCTATGATGATACGTTTCGTCAATGACGTTGCGTTCTAAGTGCAGCGACAACGGGTACCGTATTTCCTCGAATACAACCCCGGGGTTCTATTTCGATCAACAGCTCCCAATCGCGGTTCTATTCGAGGCCCGGGCGTTTTGGAGGAGACACGCTAGGCGTTGAATGCATATTTGAGACCCGGGGTGTATTTATCACAGCATTCAATTTTGCTCAAAATATGGCTAGAATAATTCCAAAAACCTTAGAAGATTAATCATAACATCAATATGCCATGATATATAGAAGAGTTTATGGAGTTTGTCAGACACCAGAATGTCATGCGGGCGGCGCCACCATCCGAGTGTTAACGTGCCACATGATGAACAATCTGTTATTTGACAATCTCCATATGACATTCTATTTACAATATATAATTTTAACAATAGTATCAAATGTTAAAAGCAATTTAATATGACAAAATAACTACCATTGGTCCTGGTCAGTGATTATATATCATATCGACGACCAATGGTCACTCTGTGGTTTGATAAATTTGTTATTCACTGGTAATTCGCAGCTGATCATACAATAAAACAAGTATTTGTCACTAAGGGGACATGATCCCCCGCCACAAATTTATACTTCAAAATTTAAAAATAATGTCAAGATCAGCAAAATCGACTGTCAAACATGTCTAAAAAGTCAAAGTTCAACTGTGACCTTGAGAAAAATGTCAAGGTCACCAAAATCTAATCAGCCCTTTGTCTTTCCTAGGAGGTGCATTATGTAAGATATGATGGAATTCCGGTGAATGTTTCTTGAGATATCCCGCTGACAACCTTTATATGAACCTTAACATGTAAAAAAATTCAAAGTTCCGCTGTGACCTTGAAAATAATGTCATGGTCACCAAAATCTAATCAGCCCGTCGTCTCCCCTTGGAGAAGCTATGTGTAAAATATGAAGAGAATCCAGCAAATGGTTATTGAGATATCCCGCTGACAAGGGTAAAATGACAAAGTCTCAATGTGATCTTGAAATGAAGGTCAAGGTCACCTCTGTAGGAACATTACTCTTGCTATGATGGACCCATATGCAAAATATGAAAAGAATCCAGTGAATAGTATTTGAGTTATTCCATTTCGTACGGACGTACGGACGTACGTACGTACGTACGGACGGACGCAGCCGAATACTATATCCCCCGCTTCGCGCTAAACGCGCGGCGGGGGATAAATACATACACCATGCCATGTAGATAGAGTGCAGTGGAGGACCCAGGTCGAAGGTTCGGGAGGTTCGACCCCAATTATATAACCCCCAAACCTCCTCAAATAGGTGTAAGTTTTACTTACGACAATGGATTCCTGTGTAAATGGGTCTTTAGGCCGCTCACTGCAGGAATGTATCGTCCAAAGGGGCTAGTTGTCGGCGGCGTGACAGGTGTTGTTGTCCAGCGACGAAGTACGGTAATTACAGGTGTGGTGAGGTTGTCTGACGCTCGGCACTGCCGGACACTAGACTGGACTTGAACTCGGACACTTGCTTGGTCTCAACTCGGACACTTGCTTGGTCTCAACTCGGACACTTGCTTGGTCTCAACTCGAACTTGCTTGGTCTCAACTCGGACACTTGCTTGGTCTCAACTCGGACACTTGCTTGGTCTCAACTCGGACACTTGCTTGGTCTCAACTCGGACACTTGCTTGGTCTCAACTCGGACACTTGCTTGGTCTCAACTCGAACTTGCTTGGTCTCAGCTCGAACTTGCTTGGTCTCAACTCGGACACTTGCTTGGTCTCAACTCGGACACTTGCTTGGTCTCAACTCAGACACTTGCTTGGTCTCAACTCGAACTTGCTTGGTCTCAACTCGGACACTTGCTTGGTCTCAACTCGGACACTTGCTTGGTCTCAACTCAGACACTTGCTTGGTCTCAACTCGGACACTTGCTTGGTCTCAACTCAGACACTTGCTTGGTCTCAACTCGAACTTGCTTGGTCTCAACTCGGACACTTGCTTGGTCTCAAATCGAACTTGCTTGGTCTCAACTCGGACACTTGCTTGGTCTCAACTCAGACACTTGCTTGGTCTCAACTCGGACACTTGCTTGGTCTCAACTCGGACACTTGCTTGGTCTCAAATCGAACTTGCTTGGTCTCAAATCGAACTTGCTTGGTCTCAACTCGGACACTTGCTTGGTCTCAACTCGGACACTTGCTTGGTCTCAACTCAGACACTTGCTTGGTCTCAACTCGGACACTTGCTTGGTCTCAACTCGGACACTTGCTTGGTCTCAACTCGGACACTTGCTTGGTCTCAAATCGAACTTGCTTGGTCTCAACTCGGACACTTGCTTGTTCTCAACTCGGACACTTGCTTGTTCTCAACTCGGTCACTTGCTTGGTCTCAGCTCGAACTCGCTTGGTCTCAACTCAAACTCGCTTGGTCTCAACTCGGACACTTGCTTGGTCTCAACTCAGACACTTGCTTGGTCTCAGCTCGAACTTGCTTGGTCTCAACTCGGACACTTGCTTGGTCTCAACTCGGACACTTGCTTGTTCTCAACTCGGTCACTTGCTTGGTCTCAGCTCGAACTCGCTTGGTCTCAACTCAAACTCGCTTGGTCTCAACTCGGACACTTGCTGGGCCTCAAATCTGACACTTGCTTGTTCTCAACTCAGACAGTCAGACACTTGCTTGTTCTCAACTCAGACAGTCAGACACTTGCTTGGTCTCAACTCGGACACTTGCTTGGTCTCAACTCGGACACTTGCTTGGTCTCAACTCGGACACTTGCTGGGCCTCAAATCTGACACTTGCTTGTTCTCAACTCGGACAGTCAGACACTTGCGTGGTCTCAACTCGAACTTGCTTGTTCTCAACTCGGACACTTGCTTGGTCTCAACTCAGTATAGTACAGCTCAAGACAGTATAGTTCTCGAACACTTAGAACGCAGCACAGCACACAGGAAAGACAAGACACGTCTGTACCGTTCAACAGTTAAGAACATACTGCGTGGATTGGTTCAAGAACACTAATATATCTTTAGGAATTGGCCATCTCGACTGCCCTGTCCATCTATGGCCAACCCTCTGCAGGATGTAACATATCTCAGCACCTTATCCCCCTCCAACCCAGCTCCTGGGTTGTTGGTTATCAGCTATCATCACTACATGTGAGTGAAGAGGAGGAACGCTAGCTGACCTGCTGCCTGCTCCCTCCCACTGTATAGCCTTACCCCTCTGACCTCATGATCGCTCTCAACATGTGGTATTATCTCAAATTTGGACTACATGTACATTTTACTTTAAGTCACTGCAGACAAGTACAAAATTTCCAATCGACATAAAATATATCAGTATTTTATTACTGAACAGGTATAAATATTCATACAATCTTAATCTAATTCCTAATCAAGGGAAGGTGGTGAAATTAGATTTGTGTGATAAGGCCCACAAATAAAAAGAATTTGTTTCTGGTTTCCGCCCGCATCAGTTTCAAACCCACACCTCAGGTATTTTTTCTAGGTTTTAAAGGCACTATGCCACGCCAATTGTTTTAAAATATAAATAATGCACAGATAATGCACACCTATCGATATTACAAACTATCTATCCTCAGGTAATGTATTATATTAGTTATCTGGAATATATGTACGTATTCAGGTTTTAAAGTATAACTTTTTTCATAGTCTGAGTGTAAGACTAGACCTAAAGGTGTAAGTTTTTGTTCACCTACGGGTAGTGGAGAATCGCTGACATCTAAAATATCTGTTTGTATTTAAGGAATATGGGAAGTCAAAATCCGCTACTTCAGGGGCGTAGCTAAGATAAATTACGTATAGGCAAAATGTGATAGGGGGGTTTGTTGGCATGCCCCCCTCCCTAGCAAATTTGAAATATTCATGTTTAAAAACGCCATTTCCAGCGTTTTTTCAGGTAATTTGCTCATTATTCCAAATTTTGAATTGTATTGACTTATACATTTTTAGTTACTATAGTTTAATATTTTGTTATATATTTTGTTATATTTGTTATGTTTGTCTGATTATGTATTATTGATAACGATACATATATTTGAAAATGTTTTATGAAGAATGTCGCGTTTTCTCACATTGCATTACAGGGAAGGCTGGTTGAATTATGCAATGTAGCCTTGGAATGAGATCTTATGCTGTGCAATGGTATGTTTTAATATACGATTTTCATGAGATTTTCATGTGATGGAACCCCCTTTGAAACTAGCAAGTATTTAAAAAGATGAAACAGCAAAATAATGATGAACTAGTAGCTGGTAATAGAACTATTTTGGTAACCATTGGCATCAAACTATCGTATTTCCTCGAATAGATGCCAAGGCATGTATCTCTTCATACACTCGGAAAAGAATGGGTATATCTCTCACATACCACCTCTATTAACATTTTGTAAGATAAATCACCCATGCAGCTGTCAAACAAATAACCAAATATACATTATTTTTTATATATGTTTCCTTAAACTGAACTTGAACACATACAGCATTTCCATCAACATTATAAACCTCTCAACCAAATGAAGCGACTTATTGTGGTTTTATTTTCACATAGGCCAAACTTTTGAGGGGCATTAAAGGTGCATCCATTGTGTTTCATAAACTGTTATTTGGCTTTGATACGTTTCAACTCACCGTTATGTGTTTTTACAGTACAAATAAATTCACTCAACTTGCATATTCATCCCAAATCGCTATCATAATTGCTAGTTTCAAATTAAAATCAAGTAACATCATTATGCATGTGTAGAAACCGAAACTGCACGTCCCATTTACATGCACAGTAGTTATATTACCTATGAAACACTATCAAGCAAAATTTGTCATTTTGACTGTTATAAATAAGATTCCAAAATTACGCTTGACTCATAGTCATTGGCGCGCGTCAATCGCTATGCATTGTCCGGTTTTCTATCAGAAATCACCACTTTAACCTTCATATCGTCAATATACTAAGTCGACTATCATCATAATTGTATAGTTTTCGGAAACAGTCGGTACTTCTCGGTAAAGAAACACCATTTATAACGTATGGAATATGTGACCCCCAACAACACAATGGATGTACCGGTGTGACGTATAAAACGAAAATTGCTAGCGGCAATTTTAGTGTAAACACCTTTTTATAATTCAAGAATGAGAAAAGGTTCTGTGTTTCTTGACCAAACCGTTAGACATGAGCTGATGAGGCTGAGCATTTGTGATGTCTGTATGACATTAAAATGAACATTTCTCATTCAATTTGGTGTGGTTTTATGATTGACAAGATACTTTTTTTTCGCAACGTGATGCGGGATATGTTGGGCAAGAGAAAACATGTTATTAAAGGTATTTTATATATGTTTGTATAGCTATGTAAGCTGCATTGATTCGTATTTCATTGAATTAAGTTATTTTCTGCAGGTATTGGACACTTTGGATGAAAACCAGGTTGAAACAGAATCGGTTTCCTGACACATCTCTCAAGGAATACAAAGATATACCCTTACAACATATCAAGTATCATCGCGTCTGTGTTTGAAGACCTGCTTATTGTTGTTCTTCATGACATTGAATTCGTTTGTGTAAATGCACTATTTTTTTGAAAGAATAAAACTATGAACACTTGTCCTGTTCTTCCTCTTAACCATTCGTTATAGATTAATCGGCACGGTCGATATTAACCTAGGGAAATATCAGATATCAACCTTTCATGACGTCATATAACCTTAAACATCTTTACGGAAGTGTTTTTAAAAGATTACTCGAGGCGAAGCAGAGAGTAATATTTTAAAAACACTGACGTGTTTTTAACCGAGGAAGGATACTGAAAGTCGAGGCGAAGCCGAGATTTTCAGTATCCGGACGAGGATACATTCTTGCAGCTATGACGTCATCAGAGGTTGAATATCTCATAACTCCCTAGGTCGATATGTAGATATCAACCTCCGATGACGTTATGCCAGGTTGATATGGATAATAAACAGTCATCCGTTTCAATGGCCATATCATCCCTAGGTGTGTATTGCGATATAAACCCTTCCACAGTCCACAATGGTGTCATGCTATATGAACCCTTCCACAGTCCACATTGGTGTCATGCGATATGAACACTTCCACAGTCCATATTGGTGTCAAGCGATATAAACCCTTCCACAGTCCACAATGGTGTCAAGCGATATGAACCCTTCCACAGTCCACATTGGTGTCATGGGATATGAACCTTTCCACAGTCCACAATGGTGTTGTGCGATATGAACACTTCCACAGTCCACAATGGTGTTGTGCGATATAAACCCTTCCACAGTCCACAATGGTGTCATGCGATATGAATCCTTCCACAGTCCACAATGGTGTCATGCGATATGAACACTTCCACAGTCCACAATGGTGTCATGCGATATGAACACCTCCACAGTCCACAATGGTGTCATGAGATATGAACACTTCCACAGTCCAAAATGGTGTCGTGTGATATGAACACTTCCACAGTCCACAATGGTGTCGTGCGATATAAACCATTCCACAGTCCACAATGGTGTCATGCGATATGAACACTTCCAAAGTCCACAATGGTGTCATGGGATATGAACACTTCCACAGTCCACAATGGTGTCATGCGATATGAACACTTCCACAGTCCACAATGGTGTCATGCGATATGAACACTTCCACAGTCCACAATGGTGTCATGCGATATGAACACTTCCACAGTCCACAATGGTGGTGTGAAATATGAACACTTCCACAGTCCACAATGGTGTCATGAGATATGAACACTTCCACTGTCCACAATGGTGTCATGCGATTTGAACCCTCACACAGTCCACAGTTCTTTATGAAAAATTATCAGAATATTATTTAGTTCGTTTAAAGAATTTCAGACGTAGTTGAAAGATTTGGGCTCCCGACTTGGTTTGAATGATATTGTGGTAGTGCATCGTCTTAGAGTCTGTCATATCAAAAGGAGAGATATATGTTTAAAGAAACAAGATGTATGGAGATTTTCATTGCAAGTTTATTTTCAAACACCCACACAACTGAAAGCAGATTTTAATGCTAGCATCACCCTTAATGGTGCCACTGCTTTTACCGTGTAATATACATCCTATGCGTAGTTTGAGCATCTAATAAGGTTTTTTATTACCCATATGGTTGAAAATAACCGAGTTAGCACATATCACGTTTGCCTTGGAATGATTGTTTCACCGCGACTTCACTTCACTCGTCTATGACGTCATAAAACGATTGTTCGTGACGTCACTCGCTTGCCATCGCAAAGGAAGTGGGCTATTTCTTGACTAATTTTAAAATGGAATAGAATGGGTAATAAAGAAATTATTACACTCGAATGAGTGCCATATGACTTTTACGAAACACGTGCAAATTTATGTATAACCCTCGCTCTCGCTCGGGCAATACAGACATTCATACTCGTTTCGTAAAAGTCATATGACACACTTCCTCGGGTAATAATCCCTATATTCGTGTCCCGAAACTATAAATCGGACCTGACACAATGTTTCAGCTTTTTGTTATAATGCTGTTTATCAAAGCGCTATATGCAGAATAGCTTCTTACCTAATTTGGCAGTTTGTTAGACGCCTATGTACTTGAAGTGTTATATAGGATATATGTCACCGGTGTAGGATGTATAACAGATAACAGTAGGGTGTAACTCTGGTGGATCTACTGATAACCAATAACAGTCTGTCCTGTTGGGACGTGGAGCAGGAAGTGGCGGACATTACTACTTTCTTGTATTTTTCATTAGAACAAAATTTCCTTTCTTAAGACACATTTCTTTAACTACAATTTCATCAAATAACCTTGTTCACATTGTTACTTATTGTTACGAATTAAAAACTCGATAATACTCTTTTAAGTCGTGTCTCTGGCATGATTCGATCAAACGTCTTGAGAGTTAAACACCAATCGCCAGCACTGACTGCCCGAACAGCTTATCCATCCAGCCACCGAGACCTCGACAATAACTAGGTGCAACAACTGGTAGATAGGCTTCTGTTACAATCAATACCCCACTGATAGATTTAAAGTGGCAGGGACCCAAGGCTGAATACATTAGAAACACATGCAATTTTGATAGTGAACAAAATTCCTACAATGGCAAAAAAATACGAAAATTTGTAGTATTGCAGATTCTGTGATCCCAAATATAACATTGTTGCATAGTTCACTAACTAAATGGCATGTATTTGTAATCAAGAGAGTAAATAAATCCATGCAGAATGAAAATACTTGACATATGTGTTGGGAATGAAGTTTAATGACAGATTGTCAAAATGATAAATATAGTTTACAGTTAGACTTTTTCATTACATATTGTTGGCAAAAACACAAGACAATGTAACCCAAGGTTCAAATAAAAAAAACATAGATCTAGTTATCCTTGTTAAACTACATCAACTGATGTTTTTGGTATGTATATATACACACATCTGTGGATGTAATCTGAAATGTATATTAAGTGTGTTTCTTGGTACTTTGCTCTAATGAAATTTGAATTCAGTGCATCTGTACGCCTAAAAAAATTCACTCCTTTCAATGAATTAACATAACTCAGATCAACGCAGGGTACTTACATAAATACCGGTAAATGATATGTTTACTAAGTCTCATGATATCAAAGGAAGAACAGTTTATGTCTACATGTACATGTATGAAGTTTACACATCAGTAAGAAATCAAGTTTATACAAAATACCTTCAAATATGTCATCTTAACAGTGATGAAACAAAGACTATTAAAGTATGACAAAGATACGATTTTCATTTTCACATTTTGGGAATAAAACGTTTGAAACAATTTGCGACCTTGATTAAAAAGAATTATTGTTTATCAGTCTGATTAAAATCGACGGTTTTCCGTGGAATAAAAAATGCAAAATAGTGCATCTACCGGGATACGAACCCGTTCGTGGGTTTCCACGCCAAATCGTCTGAAAGCACCCCGTACACTAGCGTGTTCGGGCGCAATTCAACTAGCCAATCAAAAGATGCCCAACAAATGCTTTCGGTGCAAGAAACTAGGGGCAGATAACTCCAAATAGCTATCCTTTTGTCTGTTCCGAATGCTTTCAAAACCGCAACCGTTTAAATACTATGATGTGATTGGTCAGCTATTTGACTGGGTTTTGGCTGCGCTAAACTGGTTCTGAACACACGCCTATACGGGGTGTTCTCAGACCTTGTGGCGAGGAATCTACAGAACCTGTTCGTATCCCGGCAGATGCAAAATTTTGCAAATTTTATTCCTCGGAACAAGGTCGATTTTAATCAGACTGATTGTTTATTGACCATCAAGCAAAATCAATATTATCAATGTTCATGAAAAGAATATCATATCATCATAAAAATGTCAACAACTTATTCTACTGATAACGCTAAATGTTATGTACTCAATCCTTTAAAAAAACCTCAAGAAAAACAAAAATATTTGCATTGATGATATGTCTTGTCACCAAGTAGATAAAAAAACAATACATTTTACACAAGAGCATATTAATAGTATTTAGTGCATATTTACAAAGCACATATGTCAATGACATAAAGCAAAGTGCAGCAAATCAGGAACTCATTTATTGTCGGTTAGAAGAGGAATACTACTTGTAAGTGTACAACTCAAATAAGGTACTTCTTTCCACATTTAAGAACACAAACGTAACAGCAACTTGCTGCAAGAAACATTTTACAGTAGTTTCATTCCCTTGGTCTGACAATAGTGTTCTATATGTAGAAAATCAGAAGATCATTGATTGTCAGACAGACGCGGAATGCTACATGTAGTATACATGATATAAGGTACTTCTTTCTACATTAAGGAATACAATTGTCAATATTAAATTGCAACAAGAAACGTCTAACATCAGTTTCATTCCCTGGGTCTGACAATCTCGATTGACTCCTTTACAATGAGCCAGAACATCTCCTTGTTGAACACCTCGTTGTTGTATTCCACGTAGCTGTTACGTTTCAGCATCATGGCCATGTCCTTGGAGAGGTTCATCATGGAGATGTCTTCATAGAGCAGCACCACCACAATGTCCTGTCTGCGGGTCACGCCTTCCATCCTGGCCATGTTGAACTCGAACTCACACCAGTCACTCTTAAGGAAAGAAGGGGAGAGAACTACCACTGTCGTTCTGCTGTTCTGAATGGCATTGACGATGTTTTCTGAGATTACCTCCCCTGGTAGAAAATCGCGTTGATGAATGCAAAGTTTGAGGCCATGTTTTTCCTCTAGTTCTGGAATCATTTCTTCAATTATAAATCCTCTGTCTTTGTCGTTGTATGATATAAATGCATCATACTCGTAGTTGTCATGGGGGACTTGCTTATTGTTGTATCTTCGTCTGTAAATACGTCTCCCAGCATAGTAGAGATACCTCAGTTTCCATCTGTTGAGGTACACCAGGACACCAGCAACCATGGTCAGGATACAGATTAAGACACTTACTGAGACTGAGATTTCAACTATGTTGGAGCTACAATGTCTTTCCAGGTGTGCTATTATTTGGTCAAGTTTGTCAAATGTTTTAAATTCACCTGTTGAAGCACGACATTTGAGATACGGGATGTTATGAACTCGATCTGGATTCTGTTTCATCCACAAGAGGAAGTCTAATTCAGCACACCCACAATGCAGAGGGTTTCCTTCTAATCGAAGTCTTGCTTTTGGGAGGCGTGCTATATCATCCCTTGTTGATTTTCCAATAACATTCAATTTATTGTAACTGAGATCCAGAACCTCGAGTTTACTTAATTTGCTCATTCTCACGTTAACATAATTGAAATAATTACTGCTAAGATTAATGACTCTAACAAACTGTAAACTCTCAAAAGCGTAGGTCGACAGAAGAGATACGCTGTTATCTGATAAATCTATTGTTTTCAGTTTTGACAGCGATGCAAGTGTCGATGTGTTCCAACTTGTTAAAGAATTTCCAAGACGATTGCTAGCAAGATTAAGATACGTGACACTATTGTTTTGGGGCAAGGGTTTGAGATTCTGCAAGAAGTTGTTGCTTAGATCAATGTGTTCAACTTTGATTAAGATTCTAAATACATTATAATTAATGTGCCTAATATTATTATTACGTGTAATGATATTTTTCATATTGAGAGGTTTAATGGGACTCCCAACATAGCGCCCCAAGAATGGACAATTGTTGCATATATAAGTTTCTAGAAGTGGTGAAAGCCTATATAAAGAAAACGCAAGCATATAGCCGTCAACAATTTCAATGTTTGACAAATCAAGTGTTTTTAGGGAAGGATGATACCTTAACTCTGCAAAAATGTCTTCAGTTTTAATTGTTGTCAAAGTTAAAACTTCAAGTGATTTTGGTAGTTCTTTTAGGCTATTAGTCAACATGAGAGGGTGGTTTTTACAACTAATATGAAGCTCTATTAGTGAACTATTCTTGAGGTATGAGAACGTATCAGGATATGACTGTAAAGCTGAGTGAGTTGAAAAACTGATATACTTGATTGGTGAGGAGCGAAGTGATTTTGTAACCTCAATAAAAGTCATAAACTCGTCAGCAAGCACAACATGTATTCTCATGTCCAATATACTTAAACATGTCAACAAATCGAACATTCCTGGTGTTATTGTTACAACCATACATTGTGACATATTTAGTATTTGTAAATATGGCAAATACTGAAAGAATGTTTTGTCAATTCCAGTTAAATGACAGTTCTTAGGATTAAAAGAAAGCAATAACAACTGTTTAAGATTGAGAAATGAATGACCAAATCTACAATGCTGACAATCAACATACAAAGACCGCAAACTATCAGGACACGAATTGCATTCAAAACTCATATTGGAAATACGTACAAATCCATTTTGAAGCGAGAGTTTTTCTAAACTCTTCAAAGGTTTTATGAATAGAGGATCAATAACTCTTCTGTTGATAAAGAGAGCATTTCCATCAAGATTAAGTTCTACCAACAGTGAAAGTCCAGAGAAGACTGTTTCCCCAAGTTCACGTAAATCGTTGAATGACAAATCAAGACTTTTTAGATTGACCCCAGCAAACGTTTCCTGTGATAAATCCCTTACTCTATTTCTGTCCATCAGAAGTGTTGTGGTGTTTCCTGGAAGTGTCTTGGGGATGCTGGTGAGGTTGAGATTAGAGCAAGTTGCTATGACACCACCATAGGATGTGTCAGTCAGACAAGTGCACGGATGGCAGTCTAGTTGTGAGGTAGCAGTTTCCATGATGAAGATAGTTGTGATGATTGTGAGAATGTGATTGAATGACTTCATCCTAGGAAATGGAAATTGGAATAAAATAGAAATTTTACCACTGTTTTGTATTAAACACCAATGTAGGATGACAGGTGTGTAATCTGTGGACGAGGACTAAGGTAAAGGACCATGCAATGTGTAAAAACGTTCTGAATGTACAAGTATAAAGAATATTATCCTTTAAAGGGTCAGTAGCACGTTTTTTCGCTCAACTAAGTCAATGAAACGTATTTGAAAAATAATTTCACCAATCGTAAAACACCATTCTCTTTTTGGAAAATCAAGCTAAAATGAATGTACATGGTTCGGTAAAGCCACGGGAATATTTTTTGTCATTCGAAATAATAAAAAGTGTTCACAATAAAATGGCCGCCATGCAATTTTCGCTTAATATGCAACACCATTATTTCTACGACGGATAATTGCTTTGTGTAATAAGACGTTTTACCCTCTCAAGTTAATTCAAATGGTACAAACTATCATTATAAATACCTAAAAAAACGTGCTACTGCCGCTTTAATATTTTCTAGAAACTGGGAACTATAAAGTTTAATACTTTACGTAATTAAACTATATGGCAATACAGGCGTGCAATAAACCCCCATGGACTAAAGTGAAGTAAAGGTATGCGTATTGCTGCTATACGAGTATAAAATTAAGCATAATTTTGTACGTTTTTTACTTTTTAACGTGTTCATTATCGTGATACTTTAAGATCTAATGAACAATGAGTTGCATATGGCATTATAGAATAGTAAACTTACGTGATGAAAGAGGTTCCCTTGCCCTTTTAAACATCTAACAACTCGCCGGTATACCAATCCTTCTCTTACTAGATGGACACAGAACAGCGTCATAAACGTCACGTGACGCGTGTCTACTCAAGAATAGTATTTCCTTGTTGGTCAATTTGCATCCTTGTATATTAATTATATGCATATTCGTACTCTCTGTAATTTACTGGAGAAGTACCATGACGAATAAACGTTGACAACAACGTCCCCCATCACTGGCTAATTACGCCATTCGGGGGAAGTTGCAATAACATTCACAATCGATTTGAGTTATCAACCTGTTGAAAATATGGTAGCACTTCCTTTGCAAGCTAGTTTATGGACATTGTCAAAGGAATGGGAATTCATGTAAACAATGTGACATACTAAGAATATCCATATCTAAATCGATGAAATATAAGCCATAAACTCATCATTAACCAGGAGGTTATTGGTCATGTCCGATATGCTTAAATTTGTCAACGAATCAAACATTCCTGGTGTTATTTCTAAAACACTACAGTGTGATATGTTCAGTATTTGTAAATGTGGCATGTACTGAAATGTTTTTTGTTGTTAGGTGGGCTTAAAATACAGGTCTTAGGATTCAAAGAAAGCTACGACATGTGTTTGCGTCTGAGAAATGAATGACCAAATATGCGTCTATGACAATCGATAAAGATTGCAAACTAAAATGACCGGAATTGCATTCCAAAATAACAGAATGATTGGGTAGCTTTTGATTTTGAAGTGAGAATTATCCTAAGCTAATCAAAGGTTTTATGAATAGCGGATCAAATATAGTTCCGCCGGAAAAGAGATCATTTCCATCAAGATTAAGTTATGTTAACAGTGAGAGTCCATGTTCATGTAAATTGTTCCATGATAAATCAAGGCGTTTCAGAAGCTTAATCCCAGCAAACGCCTCCTGAGATAAATTCCTTACTCAATTGCCGTCCATCAGAAGTGTTGTGGTGTTTCCTGGAAGTGTCTTGGGGATGCTGGTGAGGTTGAGATTAGAGCAAGTTGCTATGACACCACCATAGGAAGTGTCAGTCAGACAAGTGCACGGATGACAGTCTTAAAGGGACACCGCGTCGAGGATAAAAATTAGATTATTTGTATCTACCTATGCTTATTAACATGTCTTCTAACGGAGACCAGGTGGCGCTGTCTACATGAGTGGACGTGATTAACTAGCTCTCTCCAAGCTCAGCCAAAAATACACTGAAGATGTCCGCTAAGAAAGGTAATAAAAACAAACAGAATAGCGTGACCACCTCTATGCCTGATCCCACAAATACAGAAGAAGGCATCCAGACCAGAGCCAAATCAAATTCCGAAAAACCAACCGGACAGACCATGACTTCACCGACCACGCCGGCGGCCATTGCAATCTCAGTCGACGAATACAGGGAAGACTTTCATTACGGAAGCACTCAAGGATCAATATAATTTCTTTCGTTTGAGGTACGAATTAGAATGAAATTTCTTTCTCCTAGCGTCGGAAGATACAACAAAGGGAAGTAATGCTATGTATAGATGGCACTCTATCGGGTATATACGGGTGGGAGATTTGAAACTATGTCATTCTCAGCTGCGGTGCACCAGCGGTCAGTTTTAATTTTTGTATTTCATCATATGATAATTATGATGTGTGTATATATGCATTGTCAATGCGCGTCAATGTTGAATGTTATCATTCTCACTTTTGTTGTAGACGGATGACTGGCACCGTTGGGTGGGACGGACATGTCCAGGCTGGCGAGCCCTTAGAATACGTGAGTCATCGGGGGAGATGTGCTACATGGATGTAGCAGTGATAGCTTCTGTGCTGATGCAGTGTGTGAGACTGCAACGTGGAAATATATTGTATATATGTTTAAAGTAATAAACTGTGGTCACAGTTGGTGCACCGTACAGCATGCCATTTTATTGAAGTGTTTGTTGTATGTGTATAAGGAGTAGGAGAAAACAGAGCACATTGTAAGTACATGAACACTATGAGCAACGAAATTAACTAGTCAACATACCACCTGGCGTGTTTTCGGCTTTTTTTGTTTCAAACGGCCAACAGACAGACAGAAATGTTAATTTGAGGATAGGAAATCGAGCCATAACCATTAATTTGTTTAAGAACTCTATTTCTTAAGAGGTTATTTTGCAAATAGTAACATTTCTTTTCCATTTTGTGAGATATCTTTATTTCCATAATGGCCTGTTTTGAAGCGGGTTTTGGAGCTTCTCTTTCACTCAGTGCGGCTAAATCTGCATATAGAGGTGCATGACTAGATCCAAATGGAGTTTTTACTTCCACGGGAGGTTCAATTAAGTTTTTGGAGCAAGTGGTCACTGGGCCCTCACACCAGGCCGGAATATGTCCGAAATTTTACACTGCAAGGGAAAGTTCTATCACCGATCTATCGGCAGCATCCGCCATATAGACTGGCCCTTGGTAGCCGCTTAGATTCAAGCGGTGCCCCATAGAGCAGTTATCAGCACCATCAGTGTTCAAACTCATGGTGCTCACGCTTCATTGCCAGAAGTATGCCAATCTGTCACTAAGGGGAGCCATTGCAACTCACAATTTATAATGGTTGTATCTCATTACGTTTCAACTGCCCCTTGCGCTCTTGACCAAATAGCCTTTCTCTGGATGTCAAAACCTAAAAGATTTGTAATCAAACCACCAGTCTTAAGACCAATTTTCACAAGATAAGCAAGTCTACGATATCTAAAAATAACTTCTAGCTTGGTCAGATTCTATATAGCTGTTCTTAGAGCTCCGTTCATTCTCACTAGTCTAACACTTAGACTGTAAAAAAAAATTATTTGAAAAGGAGCCTTTTTTATACAGTCTAATGACATGAGGGGGAAGGTTTAACCAGGATTTCGATCAGGTTACAAGCTGAATGCCTTAGAGAAGTTATCTTGCCCTCATGCAACTTGTTGGAATCTGACCGTGTCAAACCTCATTAACATCTGGTGTGTGAGATGGTCCCGGCTTGGGTAAAGCTCTTGTATAAACAAAATGCCAGCAAATAGGGGTTTACTATTGGATTGGTATATTAACATTTGATGGTTTAAATATTTTTTTTATTATGAATATGTATACGGAATCTGGCTGAATTGTTTTCCTATTAGTGGCATATTAAGCTTAAATCTGATTATTACTGTAATTGTTTCACACGCTGACAGAATTAAGCATTTTTAATAGCTGTTTAGTGTGATAGATTCAATTATTTGTGGAAGAGACGTTGGAAGCTGACATTCAAACTATCTTACAGATATGCCCAACACATTTAGGGAAAGATGATTTTAGATCAAATCCGCGACTTGTGATTCAAGCCTATTTGAGTGGAGAGGACGTACTGTTTTCCTGACCAACAGGCAGTGGAAAATCCTTGACTTTTGTGATTGCGCCACTTGTTTATAAATAGATTCACAGGACTAAGAAGGCGTTAGTTATGGTTGTATCGCCCCTCATTGTACTTATGAAAAAATCAACATGACAGAGCACAGGAACTTAAATCTGTTTATCTTAATGACTTCACCAAAGAATATATAATGCTTCATACACTGCGGACGATTTGATATCAACTGTTGAACAATTGAGCATTCAGGATATAAAATATGGGGAAGCTTATTTACATATACAAGTCCGGAATCAATTCTAATAAAATATCAGGATGTAAGTATATAAAAAAAACTGAAGATGCAATACATGTACAAGTTTTACACACAATATCAGTAGAACATCTTTGTGTTACTGCAATATTTAAATCATCTTCAATAAGTAGACACGCACAGGTTTTGTCTTTTAACACCTTTGAAAAGTTTCCTTCGATAAATTTTCTTAATTATGTTTATGACACAAATAGATTCAGTATGAGATGGAGATAAATTCAAGTTCTTCGACGATTTTGTTGGGATCTCAGATGAATTCTGGGAGTAAGCCATTCACTTCAGAAAACAAGTCATCTGAGACAGGACAGCAACTTTTGGATGAAATCACCAAGTCTTGTAAACCAACCAACACTAGGAGATATAGACTTGCTGTAATATGCCCTCTGATAGTATTTATTCTGCTGTGGTAAAGGGGTGATATAATGATAAAGAGACCATGCCAAGGCTAACCTGTTCCTCTAGGAGTCTTGTTGACAGAGGCACTTTAACTCTCCCTCCATCCAAGAGGTCAGAATTTAACAACGGGGCCAATAAATTTGCCTGTCAGTCATGGAGCTTATCTGATGCCTCCTTGTTAATGTGATGTTCTAACTAATTGATGGTGAATAGCACCAAATCCAGATATCATAAGACTAATTCTCACATACAGTACTACATAAAATCTTCAAGTGTCTGAAATATTCATCCGAATGAATGAATGTAATATAAGAAACAATTGACCATTTTCAAATGTACGTATTTCCCCTATTTGTAAATAACATCTCAAATATATAATATATTTATAAGAAATACTGTCATTTGGGTTAATTAAAAATATCTTGTCAATGTGATGATTTTGTGTATGTACACAAGCCACCCAACTTACATTTTCTTTTATCAAAAACATTCATAGCTGAATCAATTGTCAAAGAATAATGTATTTGTATTTGCTCCAAATATATAACCCTAATGCCATGATTTAATATAAAAGGTATATTGTCATAATGTTTGATAGTCTATTTCTGAATGAATGACAAGAAAAATATTTTTGAATGTATGTCTATGAACGTAAACAGTTTTGTAAAAAGAGAAACATTGAAAAGAGATAAACTATAATGTATCTGACATTGATGAAACCGGTTTATTAAAGTAACAGTATAAATAAGATAGCGCCACATTTAAAGCATTTAAAGAATATTTCGGAAAAAAAGAATACATAGTTCTTTAGATATTACAGTTTTTACATGTATTTGTAAGTACAGACAATACAGAATACTACATGTATATGTACGTGTCTTACTTATATAATATGCAGGGGTAATAATGGATGAGTGAAATTTTCCAAAAGTTATAATGTTTTGAGGAGGGGATAATTAGATATAAAATATCATAGATCAAGTGTTATTTTCAACTGTGAATCACTGCATTAATGAGACGAATAATCATATAATTCACAGTCACAAGTCACATGTTTGTTCGCGAAATATATTATTTTCTATTGAATTCTACCTGCAATTGGTTAACAACAGTAATATGTTCCTATATTAACCTAGAGTGTCTGCATCGGTACTATCGACTATTACATGGTGTAAGATACATACAGTAAATCTAATACAAAGCTAAATGCCAACAAAACACACTTGTTAAGTCTGAAAAATAATTGAAATATGTTTGATAGACTTGGGCAAGATCTATCAGATGTTGATGTTGAAATTCAACATTAAATTAAATCCTGTTGAGAATAACTTTAATTTTTTAAATCCGTTACCCAGTTCTTGTATCCATTTTGTTCATATCATTTCATAACATTTTTGGGGTAAGCGGTACGCAGGTACACTTAAGATTCTCAGTCAGTATTTGATTTAATTAATTATAAGCGGATACCTACCACATTCTACATATATCATTACATTCGGCTGTTCATAGTTACCCCAAGAAATGTCTTACATGCCAATAAATGAACTTTCTCTATTTGGGCATAATGACGATATCCTCAAATTTAAGCCCCGTACAATAGAATTGAACTTACTTTTAAACACAAATTTCTGAAAAAGGATGTTAAATTTAATTCTCGAGTACTTTTAAATTTTTCAAAATGCCTATCAATATTTGTTGAGCTTAGATAGATGCATACTTAACATGGGCTGCCCAGGACAGCTGGTTAGTAAAATAAACACCTAGGTACTTATATGAAGTTGTTGATTCTATTAGTTTGCCTTTAAAGTACCGCTTTTCATGTCGAGATAATTTACCCCCTTAATTTCTTGATAGTAACTACTCCTGTTTTATTCATATAATGGTAGGCTACGTATCATGTTTCCAGAATTCCGCAGCCCTTGAAATACAACACGTTTCCAAAATCTCTCTTATACCTATATCAAACTTATTTTTTTCTTCTCCGATTCATATTTTAATTTTACACATCTTTTATCATTTTCGATTTTTGGTAGCACCTTGCAGGGAGGTAATATTAGAGTAAGTATATAAGATAAATGTTTTGGTAGCTGTATAGAGACGCTGGAGAAAAAGCGGTCAGAACGTAGGAGAGAAAGGGGGCATATACAGGTCAGCATGCAGGCACCATAAATAGACGGAAGCAGGTTTGGCTGGAAATGAAAAGCACCACAACATAAACCGTAAATACTTAATTAGACGCTGCCTTTAATAGACGCCTGCCTCGTATAGACGCTGCCTTTAATAGCCGCCTGACTCGTATAGACGCTGCCTTTAATAGCCGCCTGACTCGTATAGACGCTGCCTTTAATAGAAGCCTGACTCGTATAGACGCTGCCTTTAATAGAAGCCTGACTCGTATAGACGCTGCCTTTAATAGAAGCCTGACTCGTATAGACGCTGCCTTTAATAGAAGCCTGACTCGTATAGACGCTGCCTTTAATAGAAGCCTGACTCGTATAGACGCTGCCTTTAATAGAAGCCTGACTCGTATAGACGCTGCCTTTAATAGAAGCCTGACTCGTATAGACGCTGCCTTTAATAGAAGCCTGACTCGTATAGACGCTGCCTTTAATAGAAGCCTGACTCGTATAGACGCTGCCTTTAATAGACGCCTGACTCGTATAGACGCTGCCTTTAATAGAAGCCTGACTCGTATAGACGCTGCCTTTAATAGAAGCCTGACTCGTATAGACGCTGCCTTTAATAGAAGCCCGACTCGTATAGACGCTGCCTTTAATAGAAGCCCGACTCGTATAGACGCTGCCTTTAATAGAAGCCTGACTCGTATAGACGCTGCCTTTAATAGAAGCCCGACTCGTATAGACGCTGCCTTTAATAGAAGCCCGACTCGTATAGACGCTGCCTTTAATAGAAGCCTGACTCGTATAGACGCTGCCTTTAATAGAAGCCTGACTCGTATAGACGCTGCCTTTAATAGAAGCCTGACTCGTATAGACGCTGCCTTTAATAGAAGCCTGACTCGTATAGACGCTGCCTTTAATAGAAGCCTGACTCGTATAGACGCTGCCTTTAATAGAAGCCTGACTCGTATAGACGCTGCCTTTAATAGAAGCCTGACTCGTATAGACGCTGCCTTTAATAGAAGCCTGACTCGTATAGACGCTGCCTTTAATAGAAGCCTGACTCGTATAGACGCTGCCTTTAATAGAAGCCCGACTCGTATAGACGCTGCCTTTAATAGCAGCCCGACTCGTATAGACGCTGCCTTTAATAGAAGCCTGACTCGTATAGACGCTGCCTTTAATAGAAGCCCGACTCGTAT
Source organism: Gibbula magus (assembly GCA_936450465.1). Classification (NCBI taxonomy): domain Eukaryota; kingdom Metazoa; phylum Mollusca; class Gastropoda; order Trochida; family Trochidae; genus Gibbula; species Gibbula magus. The sequence continues at coordinate 52,024,961 of OW388302.1, forward strand.
AGACGCTGCCTTTAATAGAAGCCTGACTCGTATAGACGCTGCCTTTAATAGAAGCCTGACTCGTAAGAAGCTGCCTTTAATAGACGCCTGACTCGTATAGACGCTGCCTTTAATAGAAGCCTGACTCGTATAGACGCTGCCTTTAATAGAAGCCTGACTCGTATAGACGCTGCCTTTAATAGACGCCTGCCTCGTATAGACGCTGCCTTTAATAGACGCCTGACTCGTATAGACGCTGCCTTTAATAGCCGCCTGACTCGTATAGACGCTGCCTTTAATAGACGCCTGACTCGTATAGACGCTGCCTTTAATAGACGCCTGACTCGTATAGACGCTGCCTTTAATAGACGCCTGACTCGTATAGACGCTGCCTTTAATAGCCGCCTGACTCGTATAGACGCTGCCTTTAATAGACGCCTGACTCGTATAGACGCTGCCTTTAATAGACGCCTGACTCGTATAGACGCCTGACTCGTATAGACGCTGCCTTTAATAGAAGCCTGACTCGTATAGACGCTGCCTTTAATAGCCGCCTGACTCGTATAGACGCTGCCTTTAATAGCCGCCTGACTCGTATAGACGCTGCCTTTAATAGCCGCCTGACTCGTATAGACGCTGCCTTTAATAGAAGCCTGACTCGTATAGACGCTGCCTTTAATAGAAGCATGACTCGTAAGAAGCTGCCTTTAATAGAAGCCTGACTCGTATAGACGCTGCCTTTAATAGAAGCCTGACTCGTATAGACGCTGCCTTTAATAGACGCCTGACTCGTATAGACGCTGCCTTTAATAGCCGCCTGACTCGTATAGACGCTGCCTTTAATAGCCGCCTGACTCGTATAGACGCTGCCTTTAATAGACGCCTGACTCGTATAGACGCTGCCTTTAATAGAAGCCTGACTCGTATAGACGCTGCCTTTAATAGAAGCCTGACTCGTATAGACGCTGCCTTTAATAGAAGCCTGACTCGTATAGACGCTGCCTTTAATAGAAGCCTGACTCGTATAGATGCTGCCTTTAATAGAAGCCTGACTCGTATAGACGCTGCCTTTAATAGAAGCCTGACTCGTATAGACGCTGCCTTTAATAGAAGCCCAACTCGTATAGACGCTGCCTTTAATAGAAGCCTGACTCGTATAGACGCTGCCTTTAATAGAAGCCTGACTCGTATAGACGCTGCCTTTAATAGAAGCCTGACTCGTATAGACGCTGCCTTTAATAGAAGCCTGACTCGTATAGACGCTGCCTTTAATAGAAGCCCGACTCGTATAGACGCTGCCTTTAATAGAAGCATTTTTAATAGCTGTTTAGTGTGATAGATTCAATTATTTGTGGAAGAGACGTTGGAAGCTGACATTCAAACTATCTTACAGATATGCCCAACACATTTAGGGAAAGATGATTTTAGATCAAATCCGCGACTTGTGATTCAAGCCTATTTGAGTGGAGAGGACGTACTGTTTTCCTGACCAACAGGCAGTGGAAAATCCTTGACTTTTGTGATTGCGCCACTTGTTTATAAATAGATTCACAGGACTAAGAAGGCGTTAGTTATGGTTGTATCGCCCCTCATTGTACTTATGAAAAAATCAACATGACAGAGCACAGGAACTTAAATCTGTTTATCTTAATGACTTCACCAAAGAATATATAATGCTTCATACACTGCGGACGATTTGATATCAACTGTTGAACAATTGAGCATTCAGGATATAAAATATGGGGAAGCTTATTTACATATACAAGTCCGGAATCAATTCTAATAAAATATCAGGATGTAAGTATATAAAAAAACTGAAGATGCAATACATGTACAAGTTTTACACATAATATCAGTAGAACATCTTTGTGTTACTGCAAAATTTAAATCATCTTCAATAAGTAGACACGCACAGGTTTTGTCTTTTAACACCTTTGAAAAGTTTCCTTCGATAAATTTTCTTAATTATGTTTATGACACAAATAGATTCAGTAGGAGATGGAGATAAATTCAAGTTCTTCGACGATTTTGTTGGGATCTCAGATGAATTCTGGGAGTAAGCCATTCACTTCAGAAAACAAGTCATCTGAGACAGGACAGCAACTTTTGGATGAAATCACCAAGTCTTGTAAACCAACCAACACTAGGAGATATAGACTTGCTGTAATATGCCCTCTGATAGTATTTATTCTGCTGTGGTAAAGGGGTGATATAATGATAAAGAGACCATGCCAAGGCTAACCTGTTCCTCTAGGAGTCTTGTTGACAGAGGCACTTTAACTCTCCCTCCATCCAAGAGGTCAGAATTTAACAACGGGGCCAATAAATTTGCCTGTCAGTCATGGAGCTTATCTGATGCCTCCTTGTTAATGTGATGTTCTAACTAATTGATGGTGAATAGCACCAAATCCAGATATCATAAGACTAATTCTCACATACAGTACTACATAAAATCTTCAAGTGTCTGAAATGTTCATCCGAATGAATGAATGTAATATAAGAAACAATTGACCATTTTCAAATGTACGTATTTCCCCTATTTGTAAATAACATCTCAAATATATAATATATTTATAAGAAATACTGTCATTTGGGTTAATTAAAAATATCTTGTCAATGTGATGATTTTGTGTATGTACACAAGCCACCCAACTTACATTTTCTTTTATCAAAAACATTCATAGCTGAATCAATTGTCAAAGAATAATGTATTTGTATTTGCTCCAAATATATAACCCTAATGCCATGATTTAATATAAAAGGTATATTGTCATAATGTTTGATAGTCTATTTCTGAATGAATGACAAGAAAAATATTTTTGAATGTATGTCTATGAACGTAAACAGTTTTGTAAAAAGAGAAACATTGAAAAGAGATAAACTATAATGTATCTGACATTGATGAAACCGGTTTATTAAAGTAACAGTATAAATAAGATAGCGCCACATTTAAAGCATTTAAAGAATATTTCGGAAAAAAAGAATACATAGTTCTTTAGATATTACAGTTTTTACATGTATTTGTAAGTACAGACAATACAGAATACTACATGTATATGTACGTGTCTTACTTATATAATATGCAGGGGTAATAATGGATGAGTGAAATTTTCCAAAAGTTATAATGTTTTGAGGAGGGGATAATTAGATATAAAATATCATAGATCAAGTGTTATTTTCAACTGTGAATCACTGCATTAATGAGACGAATAATCATATAATTCACAGTCACAAGTCACATGTTTGTTCGCGAAATATATTATTTTCTATTGAATTCTACCTGCAATTGGTTAACAACAGTAATATGTTCCTATATTAACCTAGAGTGTCTGCATCGGTACTATCGACTATTACATGGTGTAAGATACATACAGTAAATCTAATACAAAGCTAAATGCCAACAAAACACACTTGTTAAGTCTGAAAAATAATTGAAATATGTTTGATAGACTTGGGCAAGATCTATCAGATGTTGATGTTGAAATTCAACATTAAATTAAATCCTGTTGAGAATAACTTTAATTTTTTAAATCCGTTACCCAGTTCTTGTATCCATTTTGTTCATATCATTTCATAACATTTTTGGGGTAAGCGGTACGCAGGTACACTTAAGATTCTCAGTCAGTATTTGATTTAATTAATTATAAGCGGATACCTACCACATTCTACATATATCATTACATTCGGCTGTTCATAGTTACCCCAAGAAATGTCTTACATGCCAATAAATGAACTTTCTCTATTTGGGCATAATGACGATATCCTCAAATTTAAGCCCCGTACAATAGAATTGAACTTACTTTTAAACACAAATTTCTGAAAAAGGATGTTAAATTTAATTCTCGAGTACTTTTAAATTTTTCAAAATGCCTATCAATATTTGTTGAGCTTAGATAGATGCATACTTAACATGGGCTGCCCAGGACAGCTGGTTAGTAAAATAAACACCTAGGTACTTATATGAAGTTGTTGATTCTATTAGTTTGCCTTTAAAGTACCGCTTTTCATGTCGAGATAATTTACCCCCTTAATTTCTTGATAGTAACTACTCCTGTTTTATTCATATAATGGTAGGCTACGTATCATGTTTCCAGAATTCCGCAGCCCTTGAAATACAACACGTTTCCAAAATCTCTCTTATACCTATATCAAACTTATTTTTTTCTTCTCCGATTCATATTTTAATTTTACACATCTTTTATCATTTTCGATTTTTGGTAGCACCTTGCAGGGAGGTAATATTAGAGTAAGTATATAAGATAAATGTTTTGGTAGCTGTATAGAGACGCTGGAGAAAAAGCGGTCAGAACGTAGGAGAGAAAGGGGGCATATACAGGTCAGCATGCAGGCACCATAAATAGACGGAAGCAGGTTTGGCTGGAAATGAAAAGCACCACAACATAAACCGTAAATACTTAATTAGACGCTGCCTTTAATAGACGCCTGCCTCGTATAGACGCTGCCTTTAATAGCCGCCTGACTCGTATAGACGCTGCCTTTAATAGCCGCCTGACTCGTATAGACGCTGCCTTTAATAGAAGCCTGACTCGTATAGACGCTGCCTTTAATAGAAGCCTGACTCGTATAGACGCTGCCTTTAATAGAAGCCTGACTCGTATAGACGCTGCCTTTAATAGAAGCCTGACTCGTATAGACGCTGCCTTTAATAGAAGCCTGACTCGTATAGACGCTGCCTTTAATAGAAGCCTGACTCGTATAGACGCTGCCTTTAATAGAAGCCTGACTCGTATAGACGCTGCCTTTAATAGAAGCCTGACTCGTATAGACGCTGCCTTTAATAGAAGCCTGACTCGTATAGACGCTGCCTTTAATAGAAGCCTGACTCGTATAGACGCTGCCTTTAATAGAAGCCCGACTCGTATAGACGCTGCCTTTAATAGAAGCCTGACTCGTATAGACGCTGCCTTTAATAGATGCCCGACTCGTATAGACGCTGCCTTTAATAGAAGCCCGACTCGTATAGACGCTGCCTTTAATAGAAGCCCGACTCGTATAGACGCTGCCTTTAATAGAAGCCCGACTCGTATAGACGCTGCCTTTAATAGAAGCCCGACTCGTATAGACGCTGCCTTTAATAGAAGCCTGACTCGTATAGACGCTGCCTTTAATAGAAGCCTGACTCGTATAGACGCTGCCTTTAATAGAAGCCTGACTCGTATAGACGCTGCCTTTAATAGAAGCCTGACTCGTATAGACGCTGCCTTTAATAGAAGCCTGACTCGTATAGACGCTGCCTTTAATAGAAGCCTGACTCGTATAGACGCTGCCTTTAATAGAAGCCTGACTCGTATAGACGCTGCCTTTAATAGAAGCCTGACTCGTATAGACGCTGCCTTTAATAGAAGCCTGACTCGTATAGACGCTGCCTTTAATAGAAGCCCGACTCGTATAGACGCTGCCTTTAATAGAAGCCCGACTCGTATAGACGCTGCCTTTAATAGAAGCCCGACTCGTATAGACGCTGCCTTTAATAGAAGCCCGACTCGTATAGACGCTGCCTTTAATAGAAGCCTGACTCGTATAGACGCTGCCTTTAATAGAAGCCTGACTCGTAAGAAGCTGCCTTTAATAGAAGCCTGACTCGTATAGACGCTGCCTTTAATAGAAGCCTGACTCGTATAGACGCTGCCTTTAATAGAAGCCTGACTCGTATAGACGCTGCCTTTAATAGACGCCTGACTCGTATAGACGCTGCCTTTAATAGACGCCTGACTCGTATAGACGCTGCCTTTAATAGCCGCCTGACTCGTATAGACGCTGCCTTTAATAGCCGCCTGACTCGTATAGACGCTGCCTTTAATAGACGCCTGACTCGTATAGACGCTGCCTTTAATAGCCGCCTGACTCGTATAGACGCTGCCTTTAATAGCCGCCTGACTCGTATAGACGCTGCCTTTAATAGACGCCTGACTCGTATAGACGCTGCCTTTAATAGACGCCTGACTCGTATAGACGCCTGACTCGTATAGACGCTGTCTTTAATAGAAGCCTGACTCGTATAGACGCTGCCTTTAATAGCCGCCTGACTCGTATAGACGCTGCCTTTAATAGCCGCCTGACTCGTATAGACGCTGCCTTTAATAGCCGCCTGACTCGTATAGACGCTGCCTTTAATAGAAGCCTGACTCGTATAGACGCTGCCTTTAATAGAAGCCTGACTCGTAAGAAGCTGCCTTTAATAGAAGCCTGACTCGTATAGACGCTGCCTTTAATAGAAGCCTGACTCGTATAGACGCTGCCTTTAATAGACGCCTGCCTCGTATAGACGCTGCCTTTAATAGACGCCTGACTCGTATAGACGCTGCCTTTAATAGCCGCCTGACTCGTATAGACGCTGCCTTTAATAGACGCCTGACTCGTATAGACGCTGCCTTTAATAGAAGCCTGACTCGTATAGACGCTGCCTTTAATAGAAGCCTGACTCGTATAGACGCTGCCTTTAATAGAAGCCTGACTCGTATAGACGCTGCCTTTAATAGAAGCCTGACTCGTATAGATGCTGCCTTTAATAGAAGCCTGACTCGTATAGACGCTGCCTTTAATAGAAGCCTGACTCGTATAGACGCTGCCTTTAATAGAAGCCTGACTCGTATAGACGCTGCCTTTAATAGAAGCCTGACTCGTATAGACGCTGCCTTTAATAGAAGCCTGATTCGTATAGACGCTGCCTTTAATAGAAGCCTGACTCGTATAGACGCTGCCTTTAATAGAAGCCTGACTCGTATAGACGCTGCCTTTAATAGAAGCCTGACTCGTATAGACGCTGCCTTTAATAGAAGCCTGACTCGTATAGACGCTGCCTTTAATAGAAGCCTGACTCGTATAGACGCTGCCTTTAATAGAAGCCTGACTCGTATAGACGCTGCCTTTAATAGAAGCCCGACTCGTATAGACGCTGCCTTTAATAGAAGCCCGACTCGTATAGACGCTGCCTTTAATAGAAGCCCGACTCGTATAGACGCTGCCTTTAATAGAAGCCCGACTCGTATAGACGCTGCCTTTAATAGAAGCCCGACTCGTATAGACGCTGCCTTTAATAGAAGCCCGACTCGTATAGACGCTGCCTTTAATAGAAGCCTGACTCGTATAGACGCTGCCTTTAATAGAAGCCTGATTCGTATAGACGCTGCCTTTAATAGAAGCCTGACTCGTATAGACGCTGCCTTTAATAGAAGCCTGACTCGTATAGACGCTGCCTTTAATAGAAGCCTGACTCGTATAGACGCTGCCTTTAATAGAAGCCTGACTCGTATAGACGCTGCCTTTAATAGAAGCCTGACTCGTATAGACGCTGCCTTTAATAGAAGCCTGACTCGTATAGACGCTGCCTTTAATAGAAGCCTGACTCGTATAGACGCTGCCTTTAATAGAAGCCTGACTCGTATAGACGCTGCCTTTAATAGACGCCTGACTCGTATAGACGCTGCCTTTAATAGACGCCTGACTCGTATAGACGCTGCCTTTAATAGCCGCCTGACTCGTATAGACGCTGCCTTTAATAGAAGCCTGACTCGTATAGACGCTGCCTTTAATAGAAGCCTGACTCGTATAGACGCTGCCTTTAATAGAAGCCTGATTCGTATAGACGCTGCCTTTAATAGAAGCCTGATTCGTATAGAAGCTGCCTTTAATAGAAGCCTGACTCGTATAGACGCTGCCTTTAATAGAAGCCTGACTCGTATAGACGCTGCCTTTAATAGAAGCCTGACTCGTATAGACGCTGCCTTTAATAGAAGCCTGACTCGTATAGACGCTGCCTTTAATAGAAGCCTGACTCGTATAGACGCTGCCTTTAATAGAAGCCTGACTCGTATAGACGCTGCCTTTAATAGAAGCCTGACTCGTATAGACGCTGCCTTTAATAGAAGCCTGACTCGTATAGACGCTGCCTTTAATAGAAGCCTGACTCGTATAGACGCTGCCTTTAATAGAAGCCCGACTCGTATAGACGCTGCCTTTAATAGAAGCCCGACTCGTATAGACGCTGCCTTTAATAGAAGCCTGACTCGTATAGACGCTGCCTTTAATAGAAGCCCGACTCGTATAGACGCTGCCTTTAATAGAAGCCCGACTCGTATAGACGCTGCCTTTAATAGAAGCCTGACTCGTATAGACGCTGCCTTTAATAGAAGCCTGACTCGTATAGCACTGCCTTTAATAGAAGCCTGATTCGTATAGACGCTGCCTTTAATAGAAGCCTGACTCGTATAGACGCTGCCTTTAATAGAAGCCTGACTCGTATAGACGCTGCCTTTAATAGAAGCCTGATTCGTATAGACGCTGCCTTTAATAGAAGCCTGACTCGTATAGACGCTGCCTTTAATAGAAGCCTGACTCGTATAGACGCTGCCTTTAATAGAAGCCTGACTCGTATAGACGCTGCCTTTAATAGAAGCCTGACTCGTATAGACGCTGCCTTTAATAGAAGCCTGACTCGTATAGACGCTGCCTTTAATAGACGCCTGCCTCGTATAGACGCTGCCTTTAATAGAAGCCTGACTCGTATAGACGCTGCCTTTAATAGCCGCCTGACTCGTATAGACGCTGCCTTTAATAGAAGCCTGACTCGTATAGACGCTGCCTTTAATAGAAGCCTGACTCGTATAGACGCTGCCTTTAATAGAAGCCTGACTCGTATAGACGCTGCCTTTAATAGAAGCCTGATTCGTATAGACGCTGCCTTTAATAGAAGCCTGACTCGTATAGACGCTGCCTTTAATAGAAGCCTGACTCGTATAGACGCTGCCTTTAATAGAAGCCTGACTCGTATAGACGCTGCCTTTAATAGAAGCCTGACTCGTATAGACGCTGCCTTTAATAGAAGCCTGACTCGTATAGACGCTGCCTTTAATAGAAGCCTGACTCGTATAGACGCTGCCTTTAATAGAAGCCCGACTCGTATAGACGCTGCCTTTAATAGAAGCCCGACTCGTATAGACGCTGCCTTTAATAGAAGCCCGACTCGTATAGACGCTGCCTTTAATAGAAGCCCGACTCGTATAGACGCTGCCTTTAATAGAAGCCCGACTCGTATAGACGCTGCCTTTAATAGAAGCCCGACTCGTATAGACGCTGCCTTTAATAGAAGCCTGACTCGTATAGACGCTGCCTTTAATAGAAGCCTGATTCGTATAGACGCTGCCTTTAATAGAAGCCTGACTCGTATAGACGCTGCCTTTAATAGAAGCCTGACTCGTATAGACGCTGCCTTTAATAGAAGCCTGACTCGTATAGACGCTGCCTTTAATAGAAGCCTGACTCGTATAGACGCTGCCTTTAATAGAAGCCTGACTCGTATAGACGCTGCCTTTAATAGAAGCCTGACTCGTATAGACGCTGCCTTTAATAGAAGCCTGACTCGTATAGACGCTGCCTTTAATAGAAGCCCGACTCGTATAGACGCTGCCTTTAATAGAAGCCCGACTCGTATAGACGCTGCCTTTAATAGAAGCCCGACTCGTATAGACGCTGCCTTTAATAGAAGCCTGACTCGTATAGACGCTGCCTTTAATAGAAGCCTGACTCGTAAGAAGCTGCCTTTAATAGAAGCCTGACTCGTATAGACGCTGCCTTTAATAGAAGCCTGACTCGTATAGACGCTGCCTTTAATAGAAGCCTGACTCGTATAGACGCTGCCTTTAATAGACGCCTGCCTCGTATAGACGCTGCCTTTAATAGACGCCTGCCTCGTATAGACGCTGCCTTTAATAGCCGCCTGACTCGTATAGACGCTGCCTTTAATAGCCGCCTGACTCGTATAGACGCTGCCTTTAATAGACGCCTGACTCGTATAGACGCTGCCTTTAATAGCCGCCTGACTCGTATAGACGCTGCCTTTAATAGCCGCCTGACTCGTATAGACGCTGCCTTTAATAGCCGCCTGACTCGTATAGACGCTGCCTTTAATAGACGCCTGACTCGTATAGACGCTGCCTTTAATAGAAGCCTGACTCGTATAGACGCTGCCTTTAATAGAAGCCTGACTCGTATAGACGCTGCCTTTAATAGCCGCCTGACTCGTATAGACGCTGCCTTTAATAGCCGCCTGACTCGTATAGACGCTGCCTTTAATAGCCGCCTGACTCGTATAGACGCTGCCTTTAATAGAAGCCCGACTCGTATAGACGCTGCCTTTAATAGAAGCCTGACTCGTATAGACGCTGCCTTTAATAGAAGCCTGACTCGTAAGAAGCTGCCTTTAATAGAAGCCTGACTCGTATAGACGCTGCCTTTAATAGAAGCCTGACTCGTATAGACGCTGCCTTTAATAGAAGCCTGACTCGTATAGACGCTGCCTTTAATAGACGCCTGCCTCGTATAGACGCTGCCTTTAATAGACGCCTGCCTCGTATAGACGCTGCCTTTAATAGCCGCCTGACTCGTATAGACGCTGCCTTTAATAGCCGCCTGACTCGTATAGACGCTGCCTTTAATAGACGCCTGACTCGTATAGACGCTGCCTTTAATAGCCGCCTGACTCGTATAGACGCTGCCTTTAATAGCCGCCTGACTCGTATAGACGCTGCCTTTAATAGACGCCTGACTCGTATAGACGCTGCCTTTAATAGACGCCTGACTCGTATAGACGCCTGACTCGTATAGACGCTGCCTTTAATAGAAGCCTGACTCGTATAGACGCTGCCTTTAATAGCCGCCTGACTCGTATAGACGCTGCCTTTAATAGCCGCCTGACTCGTATAGACGCTGCCTTTAATAGCCGCCTGACTCGTATAGACGCTGCCTTTAATAGAAGCCTGACTCGTATAGACGCTGCCTTTAATAGAAGCCTGACTCGTAAGAAGCTGCCTTTAATAGAAGCCTGACTCGTATAGACGCTGCCTTTAATAGAAGCCTGACTCGTATAGACGCTGCCTTTAATAGACGCCTGCCTCGTATAGACGCTGCCTTTAATAGCCGCCTGACTCGTATAGACGCTGCCTTTAATAGCCGCCTGACTCGTATAGACGCTGCCTTTAATAGACGCCTGACTCGTATAGACGCTGCCTTTAATAGAAGCCTGACTCGTATAGACGCTGCCTTTAATAGAAGCCTGACTCGTATAGACGCTGCCTTTAATAGAAGCCTGACTCGTATAGACGCTGCCTTTAATAGAAGCCTGACTCGTATAGATGCTGCCTTTAATAGAAGCCTGACTCGTATAGACGCTGCCTTTAATAGAAGCCTGACTCGTATAGACGCTGCCTTTAATAGAAGCCTGACTCGTATAGACGCTGCCTTTAATAGAAGCCTGACTCGTATAGACGCTGCCTTTAATAGAAGCCTGATTCGTATAGACGCTGCCTTTAATAGAAGCCTGACTCGTATAGACGCTGCCTTTAATAGAAGCCTGACTCGTATAGACGCTGCCTTTAATAGAAGCCTGACTCGTATAGACGCTGCCTTTAATAGAAGCCTGACTCGTATAGACGCTGCCTTTAATAGACGCCTGACTCGTATAGACGCTGCCTTTAATAGACGCCTGACTCGTATAGACGCTGCCTTTAATAGAAGCCCGACTCGTATAGACGCTGCCTTTAATAGAAGCCCGACTCGTATAGACGCTGCCTTTAATAGAAGCCCGACTCGTATAGACGCTGCCTTTAATAGAAGCCTGACTCGTATAGACGCTGCCTTTAATAGAAGCCTGATTCGTATAGACGCTGCCTTTAATAGAAGCCTGACTCGTATAGACGCTGCCTTTAATAGAAGCCTGACTCGTATAGACGCTGCCTTTAATAGAAGCCTGACTCGTATAGACGCTGCCTTTAATAGAAGCCTGACTCGTATAGACGCTGCCTTTAATAGAAGCCTGACTCGTATAGACGCTGCCTTTAATAGAAGCCTGACTCGTATAGACGCTGCCTTTAATAGAAGCCTGACTCGTATAGACGCTGCCTTTAATAGAAGCCTGACTCGTATAGACGCTGCCTTTAATAGACGCCTGCCTCGTATAGACGCTGCCTTTAATAGCCGCCTGACTCGTATAGACGCTGCCTTTAATAGCCGCCTGACTCGTATAGACGCTGCCTTTAATAGAAGCCTGACTCGTATAGACGCTGCCTTTAATAGAAGCCTGACTCGTATAGACGCTGCCTTTAATAGAAGCCTGACTCGTATAGACGCTGCCTTTAATAGAAGCCTGATTCGTATAGACGCTGCCTTTAATAGAAGCCTGACTCGTATAGACGCTGCCTTTAATAGAAGCCTGACTCGTATAGACGCTGCCTTTAATAGAAGCCTGACTCGTATAGACGCTGCCTTTAATAGAAGCCTGACTCGTATAGACGCTGCCTTTAATAGAAGCCTGACTCGTATAGACGCTGCCTTTAATAGAAGCCTGACTCGTATAGACGCTGCCTTTAATAGAAGCCCGACTCGTATAGACGCTGCCTTTAATAGAAGCCCGACTCGTATAGACGCTGCCTTTAATAGAAGCCTGACTCGTATAGACGCTGCCTTTAATAGAAGCCCGACTCGTATAGACGCTGCCTTTAATAGAAGCCCGACTCGTATAGACGCTGCCTTTAATAGAAGCCTGACTCGTATAGACGCTGCCTTTAATAGAAGCCTGACTCGTATAGCACTGCCTTTAATAGAAGCCTGATTCGTATAGACGCTGCCTTTAATAGAAGCCTGACTCGTATAGACGCTGCCTTTAATAGAAGCCTGACTCGTATAGACGCTGCCTTTAATAGAAGCCTGATTCGTATAGACGCTGCCTTTAATAGAAGCCTGACTCGTATAGACGCTGCCTTTAATAGAAGCCTGACTCGTATAGACGCTGCCTTTAATAGAAGCCTGACTCGTATAGACGCTGCCTTTAATAGAAGCCTGACTCGTATAGACGCTGCCTTTAATAGAAGCCTGACTCGTATAGACGCTGCCTTTAATAGACGCCTGCCTCGTATAGACGCTGCCTTTAATAGACGCCTGACTCGTATAGACGCTGCCTTTAATAGCCGCCTGACTCGTATAGACGCTGCCTTTAATAGAAGCCTGACTCGTATAGACGCTGCCTTTAATAGAAGCCTGACTCGTATAGACGCTGCCTTTAATAGAAGCCTGACTCGTATAGACGCTGCCTTTAATAGAAGCCTGATTCGTATAGACGCTGCCTTTAATAGAAGCCTGACTCGTATAGACGCTGCCTTTAATAGAAGCCTGACTCGTATAGACGCTGCCTTTAATAGAAGCCTGACTCGTATAGACGCTGCCTTTAATAGAAGCCTGACTCGTATAGACGCTGCCTTTAATAGAAGCCTGACTCGTATAGACGCTGCCTTTAATAGAAGCCTGACTCGTATAGACGCTGCCTTTAATAGAAGCCCGACTCGTATAGACGCTGCCTTTAATAGAAGCCCGACTCGTATAGACGCTGCCTTTAATAGAAGCCCGACTCGTATAGACGCTGCCTTTAATAGAAGCCCGACTCGTATAGACGCTGCCTTTAATAGAAGCCCGACTCGTATAGACGCTGCCTTTAATAGAAGCCCGACTCGTATAGACGCTGCCTTTAATAGAAGCCTGACTCGTATAGACGCTGCCTTTAATAGAAGCCTGATTCGTATAGACGCTGCCTTTAATAGAAGCCTGACTCGTATAGACGCTGCCTTTAATAGAAGCCTGACTCGTATAGACGCTGCCTTTAATAGAAGCCTGACTCGTATAGACGCTGCCTTTAATAGAAGCCTGACTCGTATAGACGCTGCCTTTAATAGACGCCTGACTCGTATAGACGCTGCCTTTAATAGAAGCCTGACTCGTATAGACGCTGCCTTTAATAGAAGCCTGACTCGTATAGACGCTGCCTTTAATAGAAGCCCGACTCGTATAGACGCTGCCTTTAATAGAAGCCTGACTCGTATAGACGCTGCCTTTAATAGAAGCCCGACTCGTATAGACGCTGCCTTTAATAGAAGCCCGACTCGTATAGACGCTGCCTTTAATAGAAGCCCGACTCGTATAGACGCTGCCTTTAATAGAAGCCTGACTCGTATAGACGCTGCCTTTAATAGAAGCCTGACTCGTAAGAAGCTGCCTTTAATAGAAGCCTGACTCGTATAGACGCTGCCTTTAATAGAAGCCTGACTCGTATAGACGCTGCCTTTAATAGAAGCCTGACTCGTATAGACGCTGCCTTTAATAGACGCCTGCCTCGTATAGACGCTGCCTTTAATAGACGCCTGACTCGTATAGACGCTGCCTTTAATAGCCGCCTGACTCGTATAGACGCTGCCTTTAATAGCCGCCTGACTCGTATAGACGCTGCCTTTAATAGACGCCTGACTCGTATAGACGCTGCCTTTAATAGCCGCCTGACTCGTATAGACGCTGCCTTTAATAGCCGCCTGACTCGTATAGACGCTGCCTTTAATAGCCGCCTGACTCGTATAGACGCTGCCTTTAATAGACGCCTGACTCGTATAGACGCTGCCTTTAATAGACGCCTGACTCGTATAGACGCCTGACTCGTATAGACGCTGCCTTTAATAGAAGCCTGACTCGTATAGACGCTGCCTTTAATAGCCGCCTGACTCGTATAGACGCTGCCTTTAATAGCCGCCTGACTCGTATAGACGCTGCCTTTAATAGCCGCCTGACTCGTATAGACGCTGCCTTTAATAGAAGCCTGACTCGTATAGACGCTGCCTTTAATAGAAGCCTGACTCGTAAGAAGCTGCCTTTAATAGAAGCCTGACTCGTATAGACGCTGCCTTTAATAGAAGCCTGACTCGTATAGACGCTGCCTTTAATAGACGCCTGCCTCGTATAGACGCTGCCTTTAATAGCCGCCTGACTCGTATAGACGCTGCCTTTAATAGCCGCCTGACTCGTATAGACGCTGCCTTTAATAGACGCCTGACTCGTATAGACGCTGCCTTTAATAGAAGCCTGACTCGTATAGACGCTGCCTTTAATAGAAGCCTGACTCGTATAGACGCTGCCTTTAATAGAAGCCTGACTCGTATAGACGCTGCCTTTAATAGAAGCCTGACTCGTATAGATGCTGCCTTTAATAGAAGCCTGACTCGTATAGACGCTGCCTTTAATAGAAGCCTGACTCGTATAGACGCTGCCTTTAATAGAAGCCCAACTCGTATAGACGCTGCCTTTAATAGAAGCCCGACTCGTATAGACGCTGCCTTTAATAGAAGCCTGACTCGTATAGACGCTGCCTTTAATAGAAGCCTGACTCGTATAGACGCTGCCTTTAATAGAAGCCTGACTCGTATAGACGCTGCCTTTAATAGAAGCCCGACTCGTATAGACGCTGCCTTTAATAGAAGCCCGACTCGTATAGACGCTGCCTTTAATAGAAGCCTGACTCGTATAGACACTGCCTTTAATAGAAGCCTGACTCGTAAGAAGCTGCCTTTAATAGAAGCCTGACTCGTATAGACGCTGCCTTTAATAGAAGCCTGACTCGTATAGACGCTGCCTTTAATAGAAGCCTGACTCGTATAGACGCTGCCTTTAATAGAAGCCCGACTCGTATAGACGCTGCCTTTAATAGAAGCCTGACTCGTATAGACGCTGCCTTTAATAGAAGCCTGCTTCGTATAGACGCTGCCTTTAATAGAAGCCTGACTCGTATAGACGCCCTTGCACAGTGCTTCCTGAAATAAATAAACGCCTGTCTTAATAAAACGCCGGGCAAACGGAATTTAAACTAGAAAGTGTTTTTACCCGTAAAAACAGATGTCTCCCCCTTCCTCAAATGCTCCAAACCTCTAAACAATACTAATGCACCATAATGTTCTCTGTATAATTCAACTTGAATAAATAACCTATCAACTCCACAGTTTTAGCAAACAAAATATTCAAAATTCTAAATTCTGACAAATCTTGTTATGCTGAGTAAGTAAACAACAAACCAGTGCTAGTATTATGAGAGGTTTATTACTAAAGACAAACAATTAAGACAGTTTAACATATATGGTGATTATTGGTCAAATAGATTTTTGGAGATCTGCTCCGGAAACGAACACTACCCTTGAGAAAGACTAAGTTCAAATTGTTGCATGGAAATAAAAAAATAAATTTAAAAAAAAAAATCTCTAACCCCCAAAAGGCACATCTACATGATGTGGAGAGACAGAATACCAAGTTTGGTGATGATTGGTCACATAGTTTTAGAGATCTGCTCCGGAAACGAAATGGGAACGCCGACGCCAACGCCGACGGGAACTCAGCTAAAACCGATATGTCTCCCGACCCTCCCGAGACATAATTCTACAACCGCTGCTTACTACCGTTCGCTTCGCCTGTCTCTACGACGTTTCATGAAGCGTCAAATTAAGGATTATATATACGGTATACCGTAAATTTAGATGTAACGCCCATAAGTTCAAGAAGCACGTTTTGCCAAAACTGTTAACGAAATAAACACTAACTGTCCATTTTGTATTAACTCTCAAGAAGATGAGTACCATGTACTTCTTATCTGTCCGAAATATGCAGAAATAAGAATGAAATATCAAGATTTAAATTCCGTATGCTTCTTCAAACAGAAAATACTGAACTACTATTTAAGCTGTCCCTTGTGTTGTACCATATATTTAAATTGAGAAGTTTGTTTATGTTAATTTTGTGAATTGTTGATGTCACACAGGTTGCGCAAAAGTATTTTACAAACTTTACATACTTGTGCTATTGGCCTCAAGGCCACCTATACGAATAAAATCTGTCTGTCTGTATACCGTATTTCCTTAATTCATCATTCGCCTGCCTTGAATAATCACCGTTTTAATAAGCGTCTCTGAAATAAATAATCGCCTGATTGAATTTCGCAATGAAAAAAAAAAAGAATTTTTTTTTTTTTTATCTCTCTTTTCAAAACACTTCAGGCCCAAAAAAAGGAGATATGTAGCCTCATGATAAATGTGATAATATAAGGATAACACATGATACCGAGGATATGGTAAGGTTGTGGACCCTGATAGGAAGGAAAAACCCGAGGATGCGAAGCATCCGATGGTTTTTCCTGACTATCATGGTCTACAACCTTACCATATCCGAGGTAGAATTGGTTATCCATATTATCAACCGGTTTTAAGTGTAAAACAGGCTTTTTACTTGTTATCGCGTTATATTGAGGATCTTGCGGATCCCTGGCGTTATATTGAGGATCCCTCGGTGATGTCAGCCTGTTAACAGCTGCGCTTTATGAATTTCTTTTGTACCGTCAATTCTTGTCTGTCTCCGTAGCTCAGCAGTCAAATGCGCTGACTCAGTAACTGCTGGTGATAGTTTATACGGGTTCGAGACGCACTTTCTGCAAAACAATTGCTGTACATATTTTGTCGTAAACTTTTGAAAATTTTCAAAATTAGTCTAAGTTAGTTTCTTCAGATCTTTACTTTCAAGCCGTCATCTTAACAAATATATCAGGGTTTACAATCATTATAATTCCTTCTAACAGGGTTTACAACTGTCTGTGTAAACCCTCCTGGAGGGAATTACAAGAGTGTAAGTACCTCGTACCGGGTGATACCGTTTAGAAAGGTCGTTTCAAGTAACACGTTATATGGCTGGTAGGTTGATAAGAAGTTCTATTGCATAGAACTTGAACGGCTTTAGAATAGTATAGTTTGGAATTCTGAGGCCGACCCGGTCAGGAGGGCATCTCAATAGTTTTGTTTCATTTATTTATTTATTTAGCACGTAAATAGCAATGACCTAAGGGTCCGTGTTCACAACATCAATTTGAAAAAAATTCTCCCTGCTTTTTTCTAAGACCAGACAGCTTGACGCCTTCATTCGACGACGGTTCGCAGTCATCGAACATTTTTGATTGAAAATATATTTTGTTCATTTAAGAAATGGTTTGGGCACAAGTTATATCCCAATTAGGTTTATGTCATCTGAACTTCTTCATTCTCAAAGTTTTTGAATTAACCTTACAGTGAGATCGATACGTTCCATGTATGATATTGAATCCCAGCAGATCGATCGTTGTCTGTAGATGCTGTGTCAAAAGTCTCTGGTTGGTAGGTGCTGATGTTGTTGGTGCGAGGAGGTACGTTACTTAGAGACTGGGGATTGCGACGCTCAAGTACACTACCAACTCAAGAGTTGACGTTTGATCTGTCTCTATATACCCAAGTCTTGTCTTCGACAGGTTGGGCAAGGCTCATGCAGTCACGGCACACAATGAAAACACAACTCAGACGTCGGTTCACAGCTGGCAACAGACTAGAGGTTTATTGACAAAGCACAGGGGCTTGTATTGCTGAAAACAAACAGTTCCTAGGTTCAATACTACGATGCGATATACCTATATTTATAAATAAAGAAAGGGATGCAACGCCAATTTTACCCCCTGTCCAATCAAGTCCAAATTTCAAAATGTTAACACACTTTGTACACCTAAAACACAATGTAGAATTACAGCACAGTGATTACTCGTTCGATTAAAGAAGAAGAAGAAGAAGAAGAAGAAAATATACATATAAAAGCACCATAAGGTGCTAAAAGATAATTATACATTTAAACAGTAAACTGATGTTTACACGTTGGATATAAGGAATGGTTAAAATACAAAAGTATACAATCTTAAAACAAACATCAACACAATCGGTCCATTATTTCTAAAGTTATGACACTTCAAACACGATTTTTTTGCTCGTCAAACTCGAGTGGGCCAAAATGGTGTCTCAGCAATACATCGACAAAAATCGAGGAAAACGTCGATATTTCATTCCTAGCTAAAGCAATCAATCTCGAAAAGAGTTTTCTACTATCCCTCTACATCCCTGGTACATTTGTCATACTTGAATAGTTCGGGTATCTTACCGTAACAACTTTATTGCAACTTTAGGAGGATCCGGATCAGTTCGTACCGAAACCGGTTCGTCCCAGGGTCGGTTTGTATGGGTCGGTTCACCCCGTTTTGAGTGGAACCGGTTTTGGTATGAACTGATCCGGAACCTTGGAGGAAATGACCTAGACATTTGCCTGTAGTTACTATAAAGTTGCAATAAGGTTGTTACGGTCGCATCGTAGTATTGAACCTAGGAACTGTTTGTTTTCAGCAATACAAGCCCCTGTGGACCAAAGTATCTAAATATAGTCGAGGATTCTTTGGGGGGATTTCAGAAGCATACCTTATAGGGAACTGATCGTAAAAGATATCCCCCTGCAGATTGACATTTCCCTCAAACTTGTCCACCCTTCTTGTCGAAGTATGTTTGGTTCCTATTCGGGTCCGCACTAGTACCATAGTATAGTATTGTAAGTATATTCCCACTGTTTATCTGGCAGTGTCAAAGATCAAGTCAAAGATCGGTATATTTAGCTCACTCTAGGTGCCTGGACGGTCCTACTGACCGTCTTTTTTCTCTCTCACAGAGCTAACTAACGAGCCCTGGGTCTTCTAGAATGTTCTTCTGTTTTCATACATTACTGTCAGAGTTTGCTGTCCTAACTTAACATTACCTATCTCAATTCAATTGTTTTAATTTACAATTGTCCTCTGACAGCTGTTCTGTAAAGCCCCTGTCACAACCCGTCGTGCGTGCAATTCGTTCGTACGTTTTTTGGGGAGGCCACGGTCGCTACGTTTTTCTGAAAACGTAGGGTGGATTTAAGCGGCTGTCACAACCCGTGCAGCTGCACGTACGACGGGTTGTGACAGCCGCTTAAAAGCAGTTTGAATTTCAACGCAGTATCTTCCATGATTCGTTAGTTCCAGTCGATGCTTGTACATGTTGTAGGTTTCACCACAATGGATACACGATTGTGTTGCGGGATTTCTCCATGCATACAAAATTACTAACAGCCGTGATATGAGAGAATTAATCTTGAAAGCGATATTTAACCTCAAATCACATAAGCCCACTTGCGAGACCTAATAACAAGTTACATGTATAATATGTTACATATTTTGACATATGTTGACGAGGGTCGTTTGTGTGTTCGTTTTTGTTTTCATTATCAAAGATAGTTGCATACTCAGTAACTATTCCTTAGTTTTCTATAATATTCGCCATCATCTGTCAGCATTTTTACAGGAGGCGTTAAACAGAAAAACATCACGGATCGGAAACATTCTAGAAAGTGTTATCTAACGTTGTGTAATGTGTTTCCGATTCAAGTATGGTTTATCATACATTTTGGGGGTTGAACAAGCTTGCTTGCACAAATAATGGTAGTTAAGTGTTTACACAGAGAAATGGTACTTCCTGTGATGTGCTAGCAGAAAATTTATACCTGCTAAAGGGACAGTGTCCGGGGGATTATCAGATAAACGACAGATGCTTTGTGTTATTTTGAAGAAGTATTAGAAAGTCATTTTACACAGTAAACTGAGGGGTAATGCCCTGAATTTATTAGATTATGAAAGCGTGGGTCGCTGACCTTGGAATGACCGCATGAACTATGAACTGTAAACTGTGAACTGGTTACTGATTGGCTGAAGCAGAAATTAACCGTCTTGAATAATGATTATAAGGCGAAGTATTGTCTGAGAAAAGTCGGTTGTTGAGAGTTGAGAGAGCCAGTTCGAAGCTGACGAGCTAGTCCTGCTCCATGACTGTGTACAACTAAGAGCCTTTAATACAGTCTAGATACTTATTCAGCAAGTCTAGATAAACTGAATATGGAACTGCTAGTATTGAAAAATATATAATAATAAGGATGAAGATACAATAATTTAAAAAATTCCATAGACTAAATTTTAGTCTATTGACAAGCAGGCGGTGAAGAGTACTATTCAGGGCAGATGGCCAGTCAAGCCTTGCAGTCGGATTCATGGGGATAGGACAGGATAGGTAATCGTATATTGTGGTAGGACGGACCGGGGTAACGTATATTTTGAAATGTTTATATGGTTATATGTGTAGGTGTATGAGCTTTACGTATTTTGTAATAAAATGTAAAAAACGTAGTGGATCTTTTAATTGCCTAGAGTTGCTTTGAAGAAGAGTAGGGGAGACCGGGGCAAAGTGCGCCCCCGGTGCAAAGTGACCCAACGGTTTATTTTTAGAATGAACAGCCGATGACACTATCAGTTTCTATCTACCCATCACAGATGACGTAAAGCAACGTCATGAGCAGAAAGCGGCAAATCGACAGGAGGGCGAAAAATTGGATATTGAACGTTTTCATGTAAAAATCGGGAGACAATACCATAACTGATAGACACATTTCTGTCACCGGAGCTAAATAATCACTTTCTGGATGAAAACAGATTATCTAAGCTTACAATTTTCATGTTTGTATTCACTTGGTGTCCGGTCTAATTTATTCTATTTCCATTTTTAAAAGGTATATGCTTTGGGGCAAAGCGCGCCGCCCCGCTTTGCCCCAATGCAGTTTATGTTATGTTGGGCCTTCAAATGTATTTTCAGAATAAGCTATAATCAGTGTCAGGTGTATACCTTTTAAAGGCCATTCTTACCACCAATAATCAAAATAAATGAAAAAATTCTATAACTTGGCATGGTGCAACTAAGCTGAATATGTATTTTTTTAAATTCAAAGAGGAAAAGTGTATGTTACGGACCTTTTTCTGCAAAATGATATTTATTGTAGTAATGTCTCAAAAACCATCAGGGCACGTTTGTTTGATTTTGTTAGTTACTTTAATAAACATTATGGTCATCATTCAGAGTGTTAAGTTAGTGTTGATTTCTTTATAAAATGGAATGTTAATAGGATAGAAAAGGGATTTATGTAATTTGTAAGTTTAATTGTGTCAGCTTTATATGATAAAAATACAATATCGACAATGGATTCTGCAGAAATAACCTCAAAAGTCCTGTTCAAGAATAGAACAAAAATTAAAAACGATTCAAATATGAAAACAATTAACAACTCAAATATGAAAATGTACTGCTGAAGACTCATAAACATATATGTCACGGACCTATTTTCTGAGATATTTGGTGCTGAAGTTCAATATTTATGAAAAACAATTGGCAAAGGAAGATAACTCTTCAGTGGAAAATATTTCTATTTTATTACATCATTCATCTATATAAGGTTATATAGCAAATATTATCACCATAAAACACAAACTATTCACACAGCCATAACACCATTACCTCTCTTTATTAAGATAGATTTGATTTTAAATGTTTCTGGACATGGACAATTGTTAGGAACGTCTTTAATAGTTATGCTAACGATAGGTCATTCTTTGTTTTATCAGACCTTCGAATTAAGGGTATTTAAACGTTTGAACTTGGAAATGTGTTTCCTACAAATGTTAAAATTGTTACTTTTTTGTTTTGTTACGTTTTGACAAGTGTGGTTGCCGATCACTAGAACATTAGACGTCCCCAAATATATTCACGTGCAAAAGAAACGCCCCCATACAAAATGCAATATATTTCAATCCACGGGCGATAAATACGACTGAAACAGCGTCTTTAGAACCCAGAAATACTTTATATGAATTTAAAAAAATTATCTCTTCATATTTATGAGAAAGACACGTTTATTTTTTTTTGGCATCTCCTTAATTAGACGAGATAAAAGAGTCAAAAGCATGTTTTGGCTTGTTTTATGACGTCCTACAGTAATGATGCGTCAAATTGAAATCCAAGAAGTTATTTATGTTGAAGACACCTTTTAGTACTTAAATATCTTCTTTTTAATTTTTTAAACTTAAAAGCAAATATTGTGGCAAAAAAAAACCATCTTGAAAAGGGCGATTTTAACACTCTATGTGTATTTGAACAGTCTGAATAAATAAAAGTATCATACTCTGAAGGTTGAAATTGTGAGTACTTCTTTACAAAACATGTGTCTATCAAATGCATTCACAATATACTTTCTACGACATCAATATTTCATTTTCTGCTCTTTTAAAAATGTCTGGATGTTTCTTTTGCACGTCAGAATTTTTTATATATAAACTTTTCTTTTTTTCTGTTCTCGGCATATATGTCTATAATCCGTTCATCCAACAGTTGGTTCTGTTTCTGGGGTAGAACTAAAAAGCATTTGACTTAAAGTATACATGGTATTCTGTACAGTTTATTATGAACTGTGAAGATATTATTCGTGCTTACCGTTTCAAAAAACGTCAACGTCGTTTCAACCCACATTAGGAAGACGGGGCAAAGCGCCCACCATTGGCCACTTTGCCCCGGACCACGGGGCAAAGTGGCCCATGTTAAAAAAAATTGTTTTCCTTCTAAGCCGAAAACGATGGTGACCAGAAGTAAAAGAGTGTGTTAATTTCATACTCCAAAACTAAGTTCTCCTGAAGGTCTAAAGATACGCAGCTGAAAATTGTATAGTTTCAAAAAAATGCCATGCAAAGTTAAGGGGAGCGCTTTGCCCCGGTTTCCTCTCGCAGATAGTATATAGCACGGGAGACCTTAATATAACAGTACAGACAGGAGCAATAGTTTTTAATTTTGTAATAAATCACTTCAAGCTTCACTTATGAAAATGTGCAATATGGAACAGAGCAATACTCGAGCTTGACACGAGGATCTATCGTGTAACACCAGGGGGCGCTTTCAGAGTTGCCTCCCCTACATTTGTTCCCAACTTCGGCCAGGCTTGTCTCCCCTGGTAGTTCGGACAACTGTAAAGAAAATTGAAGAAAACAGTTATGACGATCTAAACAGTGCTAAATGGCTAAATGCATCCACAATTAAACACCAGAGAGAAGTGCTAGCCTATATCTAAAGGGACAGTAGCACGTTTTAATAAAAACTAAAATTTGCAAAAAAAACGTGCTACTGCCCCTTTAAACCAACCCTGGTTAACAAATGTTACTTGTTATAATCACAAGTTGGAGTCTCTAAACAAAGATACCAAACACAATAGGCTTAAACAAGCAGACAGAGTCGGCCATATCCCCCGCCTTTGGGAAAATTTAAAGAAGAATAGTTGTTGAATAACAGTGACTATGAACCTTTTTTTAACTAAACACAACACACAAAATTTCAGCTCCTTAGACAAAGTGGTTCTGGAGGAGAAGACAAAATGCGAAAAGTTTACAGACGGCTGGAGACCGTGCAATACCATAAGCCCATCGGGCCTTTCAGGCACATCTACACATGATGATTGTTCCAAACACTAAGTTTCGTTGAGATATGTCTTATAGTTTTCGAGTTCTGTTCCGGAAACGAAATTCTTAGTTACATTTCTATAGAAACGGTAAAAAAAAATAACTCGAAGAAGTTGAAAACCCCAAAAGGCACATCTACACATGATGATTATTCCACACACCAAGTTTCGTTGAGATATGTCTTATAGTTTTCGAGTTCTGTTCCGAAAAACGAAATTCTAAGTTACATTTCCATGGAAACGGTAAAAAAAAAAATAACTCGAAGAAGTTGAAAACCCCAAAAGGCACATCTACACATGATGATTGTTCCACACACCAAGTTTCGTTGAGATATGTCCTATAGTTTTCGAGTTCTGTTTCGGAAACGAAATTCTAAGTTACATTTCCATGGAAACGGTAAAAACAAATAACTCGAAGAAGTTGAAAACCCAAAAAGGCACATCTACACATGATGATTGTTCCACACACCAAGTTTCGTTGAGATATGTCTTAAAGTTTTCGAGTTCTGCTCCGGAAACGAAATTCTAAGTTACATTTCCATGGAAACGGTCAAAAAAAATTAAATCGAAGAAGTTGAAAACCCCAAAAGGCACATCTACACATGATGATTGTTCCACACACCAAGTTTCGTTGAGATATGTCATATAGTTTACGAGTTCTGTTCCGGAAACGAAATTCTAAGTTATATTTCCATGGAAACGGTAAAAAAAAAATAACTCGAAGAAGTTGAAAACCCCAAAAGGCACATCTACACATGATGATTGTTCCACACACCAAGTTTCGTTGAGATATGTTTTATAGTTTTCGAGTTCTGTTCCGGAAACGAAATTCTAAGTTACATTTCCATGGAAACGGTAAAAAAAAGTAACTCGAAGAAGTTGAAAACCCCAAAAGGCACATCTACACATGATGATTATTCCACACACCAAGTTTCGTTGAGATATGTTTTATAGTTTTCGAAATTCTAAGTTACATTTCCATGGAAACGGTAAAAAAAAAATAACTCGAAGAAGTTGAAAACCCCAAAAGGCACATCTACACATGATGATTGTTCCACACACCAAGTTTCGTTGAGATATGTTTTATAGTTTTCGAGTTCTGTTCCGGAAACGAAATTCTAAGTTACATTTCCATGGAAACGGTAAAAAAAAATAACTCGAAGAAGTTGAAAACCCCAAAAGGCACATCTACACATGATGATTATTCCACACACCAAGTTTCGTTGAGATATGTTTTATAGTTTTCGAAATTCTAAGTTACATTTACATGGAAACGGTAAAAAAAAATAACTCGAAGAATTAAGTTGAAAACCCCAAAAGGCACATCTACACATGATGATTGTTCCACACACCAAGTTTCGTTGAGATATGTCTTATAGTTTTCGAGTTCTGCTCCGGAAATAAAATCGGGACGGACGGACGAACGGACGGACGGACGGACGGACGGAGCCCATTTCAAGGATCCTACAAATTATTGATTGCCTAGTTGACCCAAAAGCGTATCATGACACCAGAGGGTCCAGTCGGATTTAAATCGACCCTGTTCCGAGGAATAAAAACTGCAAAAAAGCTCATATCAGGGAACGAATTGATTCTTTAGATTCCTCGCCACAAGGACGAGGAAACTTCCAAACGAGTTCGTATCCCGGGTGATGTAATATTTTGCAACCTTTTTTCTGGGAAAACGGTTTATTTAATCAGACTGCCAGAGGGTCGGTCCAGTTTGTGTAACGTAGACGTACCTCGTCGTTGACGGTGTGGCTGTGTGGACTCTGGGAGCCCCAGGCCTGGCAGTCTCTTCCGTTAAGCGTGGTATTGACGTCGCCGTGGTAGACGGCAGTCCCTCGGATTTCGTCGTCAAAGTAGAAACATTCAGACGCTGAAATACATCACAACGAAATCAGAATAATGTGTAGATCATGCAATCCCATACGAATCAGATCAAACGTATCATTCGCACCTCGGTCGTCAGAAACGCAGTGCGATATACGAATGTGGCGTATTTTTCTGATTTTAATGAGATTGAGTGTAGACAGAACAAGAGTAGACTCACGCATCAATGTTCTTTCTATGGACTGTCGAGGATGGTTTGAAAATAAACCTTGAATGAATCCAGGGCCGTGTTCAAGAGAGGTTTCAAAGTAATCGCTCAATGAGCGATTACTTTGAAACCTATCTTGAACGCGATTGCTCAATGTAGCGCTACGTAGCAAGGCGAGCAAACTTCGAGGAATTTGCACTGTGTCGTTCAAGAGAGAAGAAGCGCTCATTGAGCGCTACATTGAGCGATCAATGATCGCTACGAAGCGCTTCATTTTGTTGAACCGCCGGCAGATGTTCTTTACGCCCTGAAGAGTTACCCCCTTTGAAGTGAATTTAGATATTATTACGCTTCAATGAGTTTGATAATTACCTCTGACCCTAGTTTATGTAAGGCGCTACGTTTACAAACCCTACGTCCTTGAATCACAGATGTACGTTAAAGCGAGCACTCATGTGGTCTGGCCTCTTGCTGTGCAAAAGATTCCAACTGGAATCGATTGTGAATGATCTGATTATAGCTATGGATTGTGTTTAAGATAAGATAAGATAATTCTTTATTCCCCGTTAAGAATTTGTTTCACGTCTGAGTGAGCATAAATACAAAATTATACACATTCATTTATAATAAATACTTGCAATATATACATGGTTATATAACATGGACAACGAGTATGATGATGGGAACATTAACGCTTATTCTATAGAGAAATCGACTTTGGTACAAAAGACATTTATTCTGCACCTCGGTGCATTATACAATGAGGGTAACAATTCAAAACAGTCGTGCAAAACATGTGATGGGTCACAGATAATTTTTGAAGCCAAGTTTTGAGCCTTTCCTTCATGAAGTTCATCTAGTGTCTTAAAGATGCGATTAGAAATTTTCTCTCCTTGTTTAATTATCTAATTTAATTTGTTTCTATCTGTTAGTGACAGGGAGCCGAACCAACATTGGATAGAGAACATGAGAATAGACTGAGAATAGACACCATATATACAAGGTACGTAATGGATAACACCTGAAAACGAGGGCGTTCTAGCAAAGAGAGGCCTTTGCCCTAGGGTCTTCCCGAAAATAAACCCAATAATGTGTGGGTGATATTGTCTACATTTTTTAACTGCAGTACAGGGGATTCAAGTCAAATAAAGCGCACATAAAATATCATCGGACAGCAAAGTAGAGACCAACAATCGACCCTTCCTTGTCACCAATCCCCTGTGGTCTAGTGGTAATGTCTTGGGCTACAAAGCGGAAGGTTGCGGGTTCCCACATTGTCTGCCTTGTCAGCAATTTTGTAGTTAGATTATCTTACTCATTGGGACTTAGAATTTATTGAGTGCAAAGGATCCTATTTAGAAGGCCTTCTACTGTATAATACCCTGCTTGAAGGGTAGGCCTATTATCCTGTGTAAGGCCCCTCGATAGTATTTGTAAGGCTCTAGCTGCTCCTTTCTCAGGGATGTTCACCCGGAAAAAGGACTGAGTTCAAAGATTGTTAAATGGGCCTTGGGGTATATAAGAGTTCTTATAACCAAGCGTCACTTACATGAACACAGCAAATCTGGCCAATCCCAAGTTCCGTCCGCCATATTGCAAGTGGCTACTTCCGTTCCAGCACGTGCGGTCAGTCCTTGTAAACATGCGTAGTAAACATGAACCTCGTTATCAAGCAGCTCTGTTTTCATTGGTTGTGCGCCAGGAACATCTGGTGGAATTCCGCACTTCCGGTCTGTCGTACAAGTCACGGCATTTATTTCTTGTTTCGAAGTAATTGTAACTTCACGATCACAAATATATCTATTTACACAGAATCATTGTCCAAAGAATACCTTAAATATTCTGGGAAATAGTTTTAAAATAAAGTAGGCCTATAACCATCCTATCGTGAAGGCCCTATAACCAAATTAATTAAATCCATAATATGAGTCAAATGCCTCTAAAAAGGCAACTTCCCAATGCAAGGCATAACTCTTGCCAGTCTACATTACTGGCTGATTTAGGCCTTGCAGTATTTCCTTAAAAAATCTGTGCCGGCTATGCATATCTGGTGCAGCGATTCACTATCTAGGCACAACAAAGCGAGGGAGATACCGCAAAGCTTAAATCAGCCAGTAATGCAGACTGGCAAGAGTTATGCCTTGCGTTTGGAAGTTGCTAAAAAGGTCACTTTTAAAAGTTGAAAGTATTATAACTTAATGAAACAAGTAATTGTCACAAACGTGGCCATGTCCCCGCCGGAATTAAGAAATGAGCTAAAAGGATGGACACACAGCTTGTACGAGTAATGATCATTACATGTTTGATTCAATTGTTATTATATCAATTTGAAGACTCTAGGTACAGCACTTCATAGGATATCGTGGTAACAACATTTTATCCCAAAAAATGTCGAAGTCTCGTATTGACCTTGATTATTATATCAGCCTAAGAACATTTTAAAAAGTGATCAAAGTCTCGTAGTGACCTTGAAAATAATGTCAAGGTCTCCCAAATCGACTAGTGTCTGCGTATTCCCAAAATTAAGATTGGTACCAATTTGAAGACTCTAGGTACAGCACTTCATAGGATATCGTGGTAACAACATTTTATCCCAAAAAATGTCGAAGTCTCGTATTGACCTTGATTATTATATCAGCCTAAGGACATTTTTAAAAAGTGATCAAAGTCTCGTAGTGACCTTGAAAATAATGTCAAGGTCTCCCAAATCGACTAGTGACTGCGTATTCCCAAAATTAAGATTGGTACCAATTTGAAGACTCTAGGTACAGCACTTCATAGGATATCGTGTTAACAACATTTTATCCCAAAAAATGTCGAAGTCTCGTATTGACCTTGATTATTATATTATATTTTTTAAAAGTGATCAAAGTCTCGTATTGACCTTGAAAATTAGGCCAAGGTCACCCAAATCGACTGGTGTCTGCGTATTCCCCTAATGAAGACTGAATTTGAAGACTCTCGATTCATCCACCGGTTCATGAGATATCATGGTAACAATAAAACGGGACGTACGGACGGACGGACGTATGGAGCTGAATACTATATCCCCCGCTCCTCGCTTCGCGGCGGCGGGGAATAAAAAAAATGTATGGCAGAGGCAATTGGCGATGTGAATATGTGATCAATTTAGCACTATCTCTATTTAGCTAATCTGCTGGGACTCCTTTCACAAAGCAACCTTTCCCCACTATTCAACATTGTACTAATGTTACTTTAGGGACTTACAATCACCTTAGTGTTTTGTGAAAGGGGGCCCTGTTCAATACATATTTGAGTTGATGATTATGTACATTACCGTCATCGCACGCTGAGACATCGCAGAACTCCCAGCGCTTGTAGGGATCTGTAGTGTAGCACCAGGGTCTCGCTCCCAGCCCCACCCCCCTGCACATGTTCCCCGCCCCCTCCACTGACATGTCGCCGGGGTAGAGCGCGGGGTAGAGGTGGGACACGGGGTGGCGGTGCGGGTAGTTGGAAGACCACTTCTGACAGCCCAGGCCTGATTCTGTGACGCTGACATTGCCCGCATACCAGGGTTTGCTCTGTCCTAGAGGGTTGGTGACTCTGAGGTAGCAGTTTGTGGCTGAGGGAACATAGAAGATGCATGGAGTTTTGAAGAAAACAAGCACAAATCCAGGGCCGTGTTCAAGAGAGGTTTCAAAGTAATCGCTCAATTAGCGATTACTTTTAAACCTCTCTTGAACGCGATTGCTCAATGTAGCGCTACGTAGCAAAGCGAGCGAACTTTGAGGTTTTTCACCACGACACGTTTCATTCAGGAGAGAATAAGCGCTACTTGAGCGCTACATTGAGCAATCAATGAGCGATTACAAGCGCTCGCTGTTATGGACACGGCCCTTGTGATTGTAAATGATGCAACGGTACCTCCAGCCGGCGGTTCAACAAAATGAAGCGTTTCGTAGCGCTCATTGATCGCGCGATCGCTCAATGTAGCGCTCAATGAGCGCTTCTTCCCTCTTGAACGACACAGTGCAAATTCCTCGAAGTTTGCTCGCCTTGCTACGTAGCGCTACATTGAGCAACCGCGTTCAAGAGAGGTTTAAAAGTAATCGCTAATTGAGCGATTACTTTGAAACCTATCTTGAACACGGCCCTGGAGTAGTAGTAGGAGATTTACTATATGAGTGGCTATGTTATACGATGTTATAGTGCCTGAATATTAGTATTTCCCGAGCAAGAGCGAATACAAATGATGACCCACGTGTCTAAAGTAAAAGTAAATTTATGATATGCAGTTTGAGTCGATAATATGTTATGTAAACTGTTCTGTTGATTACCGAAATCGTGAATTTGAGGAACATACGTAACAAATAAAAGTCAACATGACAAAGTGATATTTAGGGCACCGTATTGAAAATATAAACCCCGGTATGATATAACCTTCATAGGTTACAACTTACTTTGTTCGCATGCACAACTTTTACACATGTATGCAATATTACTCATATGTAAATTTACACTTGTATGTAACAGCAAATGTACTATGCGTTCGCATGAGTTTTTAGCAGGGGGGTGTAAAAACTCATTTGTCGAAAGGTAAACGATAATTCTTTTAATTTGTTATTCGCTCATTCCGTTCCTATCTGCCACAATGGAAAGTCTATTGGCACATCGTCGCCGCTTGTGAAGGAATATTCCATACCAAACAAGAAGACATAGTCATCAACATCCCCCGCCAGACACAAGAAATGAGAACAAGGGCAATAATTCAAGAAGAAATAATTGTGCGCTTCTCATTTTCTTTCCATTAAGGTAACGATATCCTCAAGCCACACAACTGATTTGATGTTAAACAATGCCTGAGAAAAGCTATATCCTTGGATACTTGAAACAGAGTCGAAAAAGCGGAACAAGGGGAATAACTCCGGGAAAAAATAATCACATGTTTCTTTTTTTCGAACTCCATCAAGGTATCGATGGCCTTAAACCACACACCAAATTTGGTTATCCTATCTTAAATAGTTTCTGAGAAAAGCTGTCCCCTTTGGTGATACCTTGAACAGAGTCCAAATATACGGAACAAGGGCAATAACTCCGCAAAGATTAATTGTGTGCTTCTCATTTTCGAGTTCCATCAAGGTACTTATGCCCTCATGTTTCTTTTTTTCGAACTCCATCAAGGTATCGATGGCCCTAAAGCCACACACCAAATTGGGTAAACCTATCTTAAATAGTCTCTGAGAAAAGCTGTCCACTTTAAGCCCCTGTCACAACCCATCGTGCGTGCAATT
Organism: Gibbula magus; assembly: GCA_936450465.1. Lineage (NCBI taxonomy): Eukaryota > Metazoa > Mollusca > Gastropoda > Trochida > Trochidae > Gibbula > Gibbula magus. The sequence goes on from OW388302.1 coordinate 52,056,287, forward strand.
CGTTCGTACGTTTTTTGGGGAGGCCACGGTCGCTACGTTTTTCTGAAAACGTGGGGTGGATTAAAGCGGCTGTCACAACCCGTCGTACGTGCAGCTGTGTGCTGTCTACCGACAAAAACGTGGGGTAGATTGGGGAACGTGCTTACACGGTACGTTGTACGTGCTTACTCGGTACGATCGACGTGAGTTTTATTAATTATTTGATAGTTAAACTTTGGACGTGCCGAGTAAGCACGAACTACGCACGTACAACGCACGTTGTACGCACGTGCAACGTGCGTCGTTCGTAGAGAAAGTGTGAGTGGGTAAACTTGAAAAAAACGCACGATGTCGGTGCGTTGTGCGTGCGGTTGTCGTACAGGGCCCGCACGTCGATCGTACGGAGGAAAATTCGCAGCCTGTTCGTAGACTGCACGCAGCGAAAGTTCTGCATGCACTAAAAGTTCTACGACGAGTCTGCGTGCTCCAAATTTGTCCAAAATCGGTACGGCGTCGGTACCGAGGACGCACGAATTCCCCAATTTACCCCACGTTTTTGTCGGTAGACAGCACGCAGCTGCACGTACGACGGGTTGTGACAGCCGCTTTAGAGATAGCATGAACCGAGTCCAAACATACGGAACAAAGGAAATAACTCCGAAAAAAATAATCACACGATTCTTATTTTCGCACTCCATCAAGGTATTTATGTCAACAAGCCACACACCAAATTTGGAAACCCTTTCTTAAACTGTTTCTGAGAAAAGCTGTCCCCTTTGGGAGATACCATGAACAGAGTCCAAATTACGGAACAAGGGCAATAACTCCGGAAAAAATAATCACACGGTTCTTATTTTCGAACTCCATCAATGTATTTATGTCCACAAGCCATACACCAAATTTGGAAACCCTATCTTAAACTGTTTCTGAGAAAAGCTGTCCCCTTTGGGAGATACAATGAACAGAGTCCAAAAATACTGAACAAGGGCAATAACTCCAGGAAAAATAATCACACCGTTCTTATTTCCGAACTCCATCGAGGTAGTTATGTCCACAAGCCACACACCAAATTTGGTTGTCCTATCTTAAATAGTTTCTGAGAAAAGCTGTCCCCTTTATAGCGGACGGTCGGACGCACGGACGGACGGACGCACGGACGGACGGACGGACGGACGGACGGAGCCCAAACCTATATCCCCCTTCCACTTCGTGGCGGGGGGTAATAAGTTTGGGACTAGTATTCGGTCTCTATATAATGCAAAAAAAAAAAAAATGTGGAAAGTGCACAGAAATTCCACTTGGTGGGAAGAGATGTATAGCAATGGGAATGATACTCAGTGGATGATGAATTTTCGAATGCACAAGAGGGTGTTCAGTACGCTTTGCTCCCAGATCAAACAAATTGTTGGTTGTAAAGAGAAGTGGGTCCGCGAACCATTAACACTGGAGAAGGTCGGTATCACCATATACTGGCAAGCATCTACAGCCGAATACCGGACCGTGGCCAATCTGTTTCCCGGGGTTGGAAAGACAACAGTCTTTGATTGTATTCACGAGCTTTGCGAAGTTCTAACTGAACATTCGATGTTCACGTACACAGTGCAAATTTGCATTTGCACAACCATTACTCACGTGTGCAATTGTGTTCGCATGACACGATTAGAATAAGTGTGTAAAATGTGCAAACATGTGTAAATTTACATAGTATGTATAAGGGTACATGCGAACAAGGCTTTAGTTATACATACGTATGCAAATGAGAGCCGGCAGCGCCCGCTCCCCGTCGTTGTCGCACAAACTCTCTTTGTTGCCCGATACGTATTTATAGTTGATATCTCCCTCCCTGCTGCACTCGTAGTGGTTAACAATGGCATATCCTGCCCGCCCGGTGGTACCGGTCAACACAGCGCCCTGGCTTACAGGTCCGGGCAGCTCCAGACATCCCTCGGGGATATCGCACTCTGGAACATGACGGTCCTTTATAGCAATAGATAGAGGTAACAAGGGTAAACTAATACCGAGTTTACCGTGTTTTGCATTGACAGCGTTCTCTTCCCACAGAGATTTCGATCCTATAACGGAATCTGAAGGGAGCAACCTCTGTTGGAAGAGAATGCATTGACAGTTAATGCACTGTTTTCAAACAACGTAGGCTAGTTGCTACTCTTTTAAACCACAGGGGTGTGTACCTTAGATACATCATTTGAAAGACGCTGTTTCTAAGCTATACACGCCCCTGTGACTAAATGATGTAATCTCGCGACATTTAATTTCTAATGCTCAATATATAGAAGCTAATATTTGCTTTCCATTCAACATAATTACAGTCTGGGGTCAAAAGTTATTCCCCACCCTAGCTTTTCCCATAGACTTACATGTTAATTAACCTTTGCAAGAATAATGTTCATAATTTAAGTTTAAGTCAAACTGTTGTAAAATTTAACAAACGTCTTTGAAAATATGTTAGCTATGCATCTGTTATTTCGTTCATGAAAGTCCATGTACCAATGTCCCATTGGCCGCCATGTTAAAGTATGATGTATATGCTTTGCTTACATGAAGACAATTTTGTTGACACTCGATGGAAACTAACATGAAAATTATGTGTATGTAGCTGAAGTGATTTCCAATCTTTTGATATATATTTTATTACCATTTTACATACATTTTAATTATGAAAATTATTCTTGCAACGGTTAATTAACCTGTAAGTCTATGGAAAATGCCAGGGTGGGGAAGAACTTTTGGTCCCTGGGTGTACATTTGAGAACTTATACTCACTCACCACTTTCAGACAGTCCCTTCTCGGTTTCTGATATCAAATCTTCAAGGTTCTTGAGAAATTTCTCACAGGAGAAGCAGGCCGTCTCCGAATCTTCACGGCTGTCATCTTCTTCTTCGTTATTTGCAGGGTTTGTAATGATACCAATTTGTCCAGTTCTTACTTCGGAAAGGTCGTCAACATCAACAGGGTTGCTCCCATCATCGTCATCAGATTTGCTGTCGTCGTCATCAGATTTGCTGTCGTCGTCATCAGATTTGTTGTCGTCGTCGTCATCAGATTTATCGTCGTCGTCATCAGATTTGTTGTCGTCATCAGATTTGTTGTCATCGTCATCAGATTTGCTGTCGTCGTCATCAGATTTGCTGTCGTCGTCATCAGATTTGTTGTCGTCGTCGTCATCAGATTTATCGTCGTCGTCATCAGATTTGTTGTCGTCGTCATCAGATTTGTTGTCATCGTCATCAGATTTGTTGTCGTCGTCATCAGATTTGTCGTCGTCGTCATCAGATTTGTCGTCGTCGTCGTCATCAGATTTGTCGTCTTCAGATTTGTTGTCGTCGTCATCAGATTTATTGTCGTCGTCGTCATTTCCGTTTCGGTTTCTGTTTCCTCGTCTCCCTGTGAAATCGAAGCTTATGATAAACGCATAATAGCGGATGGACGACTCATTTTCTATACATAGTCGCGGGGTTGGGTTTGGAGGTAGGGGTGGGGTTGGGGGTGTGGGTGTGGGGGTGGTTAGAAGGTTTGGGAAGGGGTTTTATTTGGGGTTGGTCTTCGATAAGTGGAAGCGATCTGCTCATCGGAAAAACATTAAGTTCAAAATAATCGGCACATATTGTGTAACAATCAGTCTCTACGAACGTAATGCAACGCAACAGTCTGGTTTTAACGTTGTGCAACGTATTGCAACAAAATTAGCCTCGATCAGTACGGGGACGGCGCATGTACATATTTGAGTAGTAGAAAAGATCGCCCGTATTTCTAAAAACAATGTCTGGATTGCAAGACCAATTTTATTTTATAACAAGATATACTTACACGTATGAGCAACGTCGAATACACACATTGCCAGTATTGCAAGTAACAACAGACGTCTTGTCATTATTACACTTCGCGATAGGTGCACGTTAAAATTCCTATGTAGGCCTACTTGAATGTATAGGAGAGGCAGCTTCAAATGGGAAATAACTCCTGCATACACATTGTTTGCATGTTCTTCCCATGTAATAAGCAGTGTGATAAATCATACTAACGGTCGACTTACATATATATAATACGTGTAGTTCATCATGTGTATATTTTTAAAGGGGCTTTGCAGTTTTGCAGCTTTGATGGAAACGAATTTTAAGGGTTTTTTTAAAAAAAGGTGCCGTAGTACGGTTTCCACTGAAAATAAAGAGATCTCACCAAAAATGAAAAAAAAAATTACCAATCGCAAAACAATTCTTCTTAATCAATAAAGATAATTCAAAAACGAATTATTACGAGGGTGAGCGTTAACGCAGATCCATTTCCCATCCTCGAACTAAAAAAAAAACACTAAAAAAAGGGAGTTTTAGTTAAAGGTTTATACTTGACACCGTTTTCTATAGAACTACGGCTTTTGAGTCGTGCAATGATCTCTTTCCCAACAACGACGATGATACAGCAGGTACAGAAATGAGCTCTTATTCCGTCGGTCCCAGGGTCAACAACAGCGACGATGATACAGCTGGGCTCCGTTCCATAACAGCGAGCGCTTATAATCGCTCATTGATTGCTCAATGTAGCGCTCAAGGAGCGCTCAAGTACCGCTCATTCTCTCCTGAACGACACGGTGCAAAACCTCAAAGTTCGCTCGCTTTGCTACGTAGCGCTACATTGAGCAATCGCGTTCAAGAGAGGTTTAAAAGTAATTTTACAAGTCCATTTGTTTCCAAAGATTTAATACTTCATAACCGACCATGATAGTTATGAGACAACCAGCTTGCGTAGATGATGGTTATGGCATATAACCGTCAACCCAAACAAAATAAATAGCTTCCCAATGGGTGTATAACCGTTCGTATCACGGTAGATGCGGTAGTTAGCAAGTGTTATTCCTCGGAATGGGGTCGATTCTAATCAGACTACGTTTATGCACACTCTGCAAACTCCACACTGTGTGCAAGTGTATACGTACCAACTGAGAAGAACAATGTAAGTAATACAAACTGAATTTTATTGTACCATGCAGCATGTGACACCTTAATAAAATATATTTCTTCTTCTTCTTCTTCAGTAAATGTGTGACACTGATTCCATGATATGTATGTGAAGCGAAGCGTGTGCTCCCTGGGACGTGCAGGACATAGCTTATTTGAGTATACAGAATTTGATAAGTAGGACAGAAATCATTTTGAGACAAGAAACCGACTTGAACAATGTTAATATTCGAATAACTACAAAATGTATCAAATGTAATCTACAAACGCCTATAGCTCGTAAACATTTTCTCGAATCATCACTCCGCGCAGTAGACGCGGTTAGACTTAGTATGTTTTTTTTTTTTACTCTTCTTCTTCATTTTTAAATACATGGCGAAAATAGACGTCGGTTTGGGTTGTTTTTTTTTTACTCTTTTTAAAAAGAATATGTTTCTTCATTTTTAAATACATGGCGAAAAAAACGTCGATTTGGGTTGGTTTTTTAACTCTTAAAAAAAGAATGTTACTTCATTGTTAAATACATGGCGAAAATATAGAGAAAATATCATTCATAAAATAAACATTTACTAAAATGATCAACGGATCAACTGCACAAATATCGACAGTAAGTTAACATAACGTAGATAACGTAGGGGTACAAGTATAGGTTATCATATTCAATACATTTACAAACATTTGCACTAAAGGAGTTCTAGTTTTGAAATTATTTTGGCATAGCAATTAATTATATGTTCTTGTTTTGTTGTTGGCATTACTAAGATTAATTGGTGGAGCGAACGTAGAATTAACGAATCTAATTAAGGTCTAATTAATGCCTACTTAACAGTTGGGGACTTACAACGGAAAGGGATTTAGATTTCTTAACGAGAGATTACGCAACTAAGTTGTATAGTTGTATAGTTGTATAGTTGTATAGTCTTCTACCTACAATTAAAGGTATTGTGTGTACAGTTATTGAGTGAATGTTCATAAAATGTTTTGAACTAAATATCGATAAAGTATTCGCGAAAAATAGTGGAATTCACCAAATCACCCTTGCTTGAATATTTCAATACTAATTCATCTTTATCAATTGCCTTAATTGATCGGTGGTTCGTCGAGAATCTTCGTATGTTTCTGAAAGTGAAGTGACACATCTGTGCTTTTGAAATATCCATTAAATAATTAAATTTGATTTATTTTATGTTATACGTGAACTATTTTTATTATCAACATTGTATACACAACTCATTACAACGGCGATAAATTGTATTTTAGAATGTAGTATATATTATAACCTACTTGTATTTATATTATTTTCGTGATTGATATTCAATTTTATAATTTATTCTATATTTAATTTAAGATGGGTTGCTTTTTACACAAAAAAACTCGAAACTTTAACCATTGTAATTAAAGCTTATTTAACCATGAAATTTGAATGCTAAACTTACAAACTTAAGTACAAACGAAACTTTACACCTCTGTTGGTTTCGGTTAATTTAATATTTTAAAACAAATCAGATGCATTTGATTATGGCACGATACAATAACACTTTTCAGCAGTAGTTTGAATGAATTACAGTAAATTGGTAACTGGTTATATTTAGTTAGAATATCTTTGTTTAAAGTAGGCGGAATTAGGCACATGCAGTTATTGATTTTCATATATATAGAAGATGTCTTATATGTCGATGAACAGTTGTGTTTTATCTAAAATAATTTAGGAATTTATAGATCTAACATTTCATGTCCCCAAATATTAAAAATCACATAGATGTATTCCCTGGCTGGTGACTAAACGCCTTCACGTTTCAGTTTTTGAGTACGACGTCGAAAATATATTTGTAGGCATATGTCGTATTGAGAAAGGAGTTTATTATCCTTGTGCTGGGTAGATGAATAATGTTCGTGTGTGCACCGGATTCCAGGGTGGCCTCTTCTGAATAGTTTGACGTGGTAATTATCAAATGCTCATTATTCTCTTCGAGCGCAGAATATCTGTCACCACAGTATAAATAAAACACAACACTCTTTGTTGCAAACTCTGACTTGTATTACTTCACATTTTAATACAAGTGGTAAGGACTCGGGGTCGTTAGACCGTTACAGCAAACACCGAGTCCCGCCTGCGTTCAACAGGACCTTACACTTGGTCCGTCAGTCTTTGCCAGAATCTCTTCGCATATGCGAAGTCGATAGTTTTAACATTTCTCGTTTCCTATGTTAACCCTTTTTAGCTCATCAGGCCTGAAAGGCCCGATGGGCTTATGGCATGGCATTGTGTCCGGCGTCCGTCCATCCGTCCGTAAACTTTTCGCTTTTTCGACTTCTTCTCCAGAACCAATGGGGATTCTAAATTGTAGATTTTGTGACCCCGTGACCCCAAATGGGGTCACAGGGGTCACATCCTTAAAAACCTATTTTCATCTTCTTCTCCAGTTCCAAAAGGTCTAGAGAGCTGAAATGCTGTGTGCAGACTCCTTGGCCCATGGGGATTCTAAATTGTAGATTTCATGACCCCATGACCCCAAATGGGGTCACAGGGGTCATATCCTTAAAAACCTATTTTCATCTTCTTCTCCAGTTCCAAAAGGCCTTGAGAGCTGAAAAGTTGTGTGCAGACTCCTTGGCCCATGGGGATTCTAAACTGTAGATTTCGTGACCCCATGACCCCAAATGGGGTCACAGGGGATCACATCCTTAAAAACCTATTTTCATCTTCTTCTCCAGTTCCAAAAGGTCTAGAGAGCTGAAAAGTTGTGTGCAGACTCCTTGGCCCATGGGGATTCTAAATTGTAGATTTTGTGACCCCATTACCCCAAATGGGATCACAGGGGTCACATCCTTTAAAACCTATTTTCATCTTCTTCTCCAGTTCCAAAAGGTCTAGAGAGCTGAAAAGTTGTGTGCAGACTCCCTGGCCAATGGGGATTCTAAATTGTAGATTTCGTGACCCTGTGACCTCAATGACAATTGGGGTCACAGTCCCAAAAACCTATTTTCATCTTCTTCTCCAGTTCCAAAAGGTCTAGAGAGCTGAAAAGTTGTGTGCAGACTCCTTGGCCCATGGGGATTCTAAATTGTAGATTTTGTGACCCCATTACCCCAAATGGGATCACAGGGGTCACATCCTTAAAAACCTATTTTCATCTTCTTCTCCAGTTCCAAAAGGTCTAGTGAGCTGAAAAGTTGTGTGCAGACTGCTTGGCCCATGGGGATTCTAAATTGTAGATTTCATGACCCCATGACCCCAAATGGGGTCACAGGGGTCATATCCTTAAAAACCTATTTTCATCTTCTTCTCCAGTTCCAAAAGGCCTTGAGAGCTGAAAAGTTGTGTGCAGACTCCTTGGCCCATGGGGATTCTAAACTGTAGATTTCGTGACCCCATGACCCCAAATGGGGTCACAGGGGATCACATCCTTAAAAACCTATTTTCATCTTCGTCTCCAGTTCCAAAAGGTCTAGAGAGCTGAAATGTTGTGTGCAGACTCCTTGGCCCATGGGGATTCTAAATTGTAGATTTTGTGACCCCGTGGCCCCAAATGGGGTCACGGGGGTCACATCCTTAAAAACCTATTTTCATCTTCTTCTCCAGTTCCAAAAGGTCTAGAGAGCTGAAAAGTTGTGTGCAGACTCCTTGGCCCATGGGGATTCTAAATTGTAGATTTTGTGACCCCATTACCCAAAATGGGATCACAGGGGTCACATCCTTTAAAACCTATTTTCATCTTCTTCTCCAGTTCCAAAAGGTCTAGAGAGCTGAAAAGTTGTGTGCAGACTCCCTGGCCAATGGGGATTCTAAATTGTAGATTTCGTGACCCTGTGACCTCAATGACAATTGGGGTCACAGTCCCAAAAACCTATTTTCATCTTCTTCTCCAGTTCCAAAAGGTCTAGAGAGCTGAAAAGTTGTGTGCAGACTCCTTGGCCCATGGGGATTCTAAATTGTAGATTTTGTGACCCCATTACCCAAAATGGGATCACAGGGGTCACATCCTTTAAAACCTATTTTCATCTTCTTCTCCAGTTCCAAAAGGTCTAGAGAGCTGAAAAGTTGTGTGCAGACTCCCTGGCCAATGGGGATTCTAAATTGTAGATTTAGTGACCCTGTGACCTCAATGACAATTGGGGTCACAGTCCCAAAAACCTATTTTCATCTTCTTCTCCAGTTCCAAAAGGTCTAGAGAGCTGAAAAGTTGTGTGCAGACTCCTTGGCCCATGGGGATTCTAAACTGTAGATTTCGTGACCCCATGACCCCAAATGGGGTCACAGGGGATCACATCCTTAAAAACCTATTTTCATCTTCGTCTCCAGTTCCAAAAGGTCTAGAGAGCTGAAATGTTGTGTGCAGACTCCTTGGCCCATGGGGATTCTAAATTGTAGATTTTGTGACCCCGTGGCCCAAAATGGGGTCACGGGGGTCACATCCTTAAAAACCTATTTTCATCTTCTTCTCCAGTTCCAAAAGGTCTAGAGAGCTGAAAAGTTGTGTGCAGACTCCTTGGCCCATGGGGATTCTAAATTGTAGATTTTGTGACCCAATTACCCCAAATGGGATCACAGGGGTCACATCCTTTAAAACCTATTTTCATCTTCTTCTCCAGTTCCAAAAGGTCTAGAGAGCTGAAAAGTTGTGTGCAGACTCCCTGGCCAATGGGGATTCTAAATTGTAGATTTCGTGACCCTGTGACCTCAATGACAATTGGGGTCACAGTCCCAAAAACCTATTTTCATCTTCTTCTCCAGTTCCAAAAGGTCTAGAGAGCTGAAAAGTTGTGTGCAGACTCCTTGGCCCATGGGGATTCTAAATTGTAGATTTTGTGACCCCATTACCCCAAATGGGATCACAGGGGTCACATCCTTAAAAACCTATTTTCATCTTCTTCTCCAGTTCCAAAAGGTCTAGAGAGCTGAAAAGTTGTGTGCAGACTGCTTGGCCCATGGGGATTCTAAATTGTAGATTTCATGACCCCATGACCCCAAATGGGGTCACAGGGGTCATATCCTTAAAAACCTATTTTCATCTTCTTCTCCAGTTCCAAAAGGCCTTGAGAGCTGAAAAGTTGTGTGCAGACTCCTTGGCCCATGGGGATTCTAAACTGTAGATTTCGTGACCCCATGACCCCAAATGGGGTCACAGGGGATCACATCCTTAAAAACCTATTTTCATCTTCGTCTCCAGTTCCAAAAGGTCTAGAGAGCTGAAATGTTGTGTGCAGACTCCTTGGCCCATGGGGATTCTAAATTGTAGATTTTGTGACCCCGTGGCCCCAAATGGGGTCACGGGGGTCACATCCTTAAAAACCTATTTTCATCTTCTTCTCCAGTTCCAAAAGGTCTAGAGAGCTGAAAAGTTGTGTGCAGACTCCTTGGCCCATGGGGATTCTAAATTGTAGATTTTGTGACCCCATTACCCCAAATGGGATCACAGGGGTCACATCCTTTAAAACCTATTTTCATCTTCTTCTCCAGTTCCAAAAGGTCTAGAGAGCTGAAAAGTTGTGTGCAGACTCCCTGGCCCATGGGGATTCTAAATTGTAGATTTCGTGACCCTGTGACCTCAATGACAATTGGGGTCACAGTCCCAAAAACCTATTTTCATCTTCTTCTCCAGTTCCAAAAGGTCTAGAGAGCTGAAAAGTTGTGTGCAGACTCCTTGGCCCATGGGGATTCTAAATTGTAGATTTTGTGACCCCATTACCCCAAATGGGATCACAGGGGTCACATCCTTAAAAACCTATTTTCATCTTCTTCTCCAGTTCCAAAAGGTCTAGAGAGCTGAAAAGTTGTGTGCAGACTCCCTGGCCAATGGGGATTCTAAATTGTAGATTTCGTGACCCTGTGACCTCAATGACAATTGGGGTCACAGTCCCAAAAACCTATTTTCATCTTCTTCTCCAGTTCCAAAAGGTCTAGAGAGCTGAAAAGTTGTGTGCAGACTCCTTGGCCCATGGGGATTCTAAACTGTAGATTTTGTGACCCCATTACCCCAAATGGGATCACAGGGGTCACATCCTTAAAAACCTATTTTCATCTTCTTCTCCAGTTCCAAAAGGTCTAGAGAGCTGAAAAGTTGTGCGCAGACTCTTTGGCTAAAGGGGATACTAAATTTTAGATTTCGTGACCCTGTGACCTCAATTGGGGTCACAGGGGTCACGACCTTAAAAACCTATTTTTTTATCTTTTTCTCCAATTCCAAAAGATCTAGAGAGCTGAAAAGTTGTGTGCAGACTCCTTGGCCCATGGGGATCCTAACTTGTAGATTTTGTGACCCCGTGACCCCAAATAGGGTCGCAGAGGTCATGACCTGAAAAGCTATTTTCATCTTGAGATTTTATGTGCTCTTCAAAGGGAGGTAAATTAAAGGAAACAACAGTGATGAATTAAATCTTCAAGTATGTCTTTATTTGAAGGGGATTTTATACCTGGCCTCAGAGATACGTCAGAGGGTTAAGGACCTTAAGACCTATTTCATCTTCTCCATTTAAAGTGCTTCCTATTTGTTGTAGCTCTCACCTTGAAGTTGACATTTTGAATTAGTTAGTGTATATAAAGCCTGATGAGCTACAGAGCCAGTGGCTCTATTTTTATTTTGGTAACCATTCGTTTTCCATTTTAGCTCATCAGGCCTGAAAGGCCCGATGGGCTTATGGCATGGCATGGCGTCCGGCGTCCGTCCGTCCGTCCATCCGTCTGTAAACTTTTCGCTTTTTCGACTTCTTCTCCAGAACCAATGACTCTAGAGAGCTGAAATTTTATGTACAGACTCCTTGGCTAATGGGAATTCTAAATTGTAGATTTCGTGACCCCCATGACCCCAAATGGGGTCACAGGGGTCACAACCTTAAAAACCTATTTTCATCTTCTTCTCAAGTTCCAAGAGGTCTAGAGAGCTGAAAAGTTGTGTGCAGACTCCTTGGCTAATGGGGATTCTAAATAGTATATTTCGTGACCCCATGACCTCAAATGGGGTCACAGGGGTCACAACCCCCAAAACCTATTTGCATCTTCTTCTCATGTTCTAAAAGGTCTAGAGAGCTGAAAAGTTGTGTGCAGACTCCTTGGCCAATGAGGATTCTAAATTGTAGATTTCGTGATCCTGCAACCCCAGATATAGGTCACAGACGTCACGACCTGAAAAGCTATTTCATCTTGAGATTTTATGTACTCTTTAAAGGGAGGTAATTAAAAGGAAACAACAGTAATGAATTAAATCTTCAAGTGTGTCTTTATTTGTAGGGGATTTTATCTCTGGCCTCAAATATAGGTCAGAGGGGTAAGGACCTTTAGACTTATTTCATCTTCTCCATTTAAAGTGCTTTTCTATGTGTTGTACCTATCACCTAGAAGTTGACATTTTGAATTAGTTAATGTATATAAAGCCTGATGAGCTACAGAGCCCATGGCTCTATTTTTTACATATAGAGATGCATTTTTCTTCTACATGATATTGCAACATATAACACATACTAAGACATATTCCTTTACACAGAACAATATTCAATTTTCTAACAGTAAACATGTCCCACAAACATCTATGTATGATGGGTTAATTCGTGGATGGAGTATTTGGAGCTTGTGAGTATTTGGGCCTCAGATAACCTTTTAGCAATGGATATTACTATAGTTTGCCCAATGATTTTAAACCAGGTCATATTTTGGGTGTTTGATAATGCCGTTTTAGTCCTTTAGGCCAAAATTAACACTTTCGCCTACTCAAGAACCGCTACATCCCAAAAAACTGACATTTTTGGGGAGGTACCTTGCACAATCAAAGTTTTTTCTATATATTTGGTCTTAAATATCTAGATTTGTCCTACGGCTATGCCTTTTTAATTTACCTTAAACCTTTAGAATTTAACATTTAATTTTTCGACTAAATAACCAAATTCCAACTATGTGATACCTAATTGAAAATCAAAAATATTATAAAACCAACTGAGATGTAAACTTTGTAATTCAGTTTTTAATGTATGTACCCCGGTCAACAACTACAGAGGACTCACTACTAAGCTTATGCTCATACCAGGTACCCAGTTTTACAGTCGACAAAATGTGCACAATCAGCTCTATTTCCCTAATCAAACATATCTGTAGTCTGACTCGCCTCCCCACTCATGGGCAAGGATATGAAGAATTACGAAAATAATTCTCTAGACATTATCAATTTAGAATAATTTTATACTTCCTAGATGAACGAATTTACTTAAGAGGTTGGATAAATGTATATACGAATTTCAACAAATATTCAAATTTATTATTTCGTAGGCAAATGCGTGTGTCTTGATAATAAGTTACACTTGGCGTTGAAGGCATTACGGCAGTAAATGTCCTCTCTGAATTATTATATATATACTTAGCTTTGAGTTGTTGAGTTGTTAGCTAGATATACTAATTCACGTATTTTTAAACTTTCAGGTTTTTTTAAAAATTTTAAAAACTTGTTATTCGTCAATAAAAAAGCATACATATATTTAGTATAAAATGGCAAATTTATCAGTTACGTCACACTTAAATATATTGTTTAATGTGTTTTCAGTGGATAGACGAGGTATTCTCGATGGGACTTTTAATTGATTAATAGAGTACCTGTGTGAACATAACATTTGCAATGCAGGCATAATACATGTATATATATAAGGTAGATAACACTTCGTTAGTATCTATATAAAGACTCTAAAAGCAAAATCATTTTGACAAAAACTACTAAATCATATTCCTTTATAAGTAACCCAAACAAATGAAGTGTCAGGACACTATGTAGAAACGTGGATTAAATAGTATAGTCAGATTCCTAGATGACAACTGTTAAAAGGTGAGCAGAAACAATGACAATCTTGTTGGCTGTCGTATCGCCGATTGAAATATCGGAATTCACCGAAGTTTTGCGAATGCTGATGACGTCACTTCCCAGGTTGCAGTAAACTTCCGGTTCATTCAGCCATTATTCTACAAACTTCCAGAAACCTCGAGGTATATTGTGTAAATATAAGCGGCGTGCTGTTGAATGATCAGTCGTTTCGGGGAAAATTAACAACTTCGTCGTATGCGTCTTTGTTAACAGTAAGAAAACCTCAGTTTAAGAGGTGCGAAATAGGAGAGATTGTCTTCAGCCACTGAATTTTGTCTTGTTTCAAGCGTTTCAAAATCAGCTGAGAGAATCAAGATTCGATACGAAAACTAACATTTAAAAAGAGCAAGAGGCTGATTATTCAGTCGTGTAAGTAGTTGATTATATGATATAACATATGTCTTTATATTTGAAATTCCTAAATGTGTTTTAGTTTTTACTTTTTATCATATTTTTGTTAGAACCAGATTTTAGCAGGTCATGCACTTTTTTGTTTAATTCTTTTAATTATCGTTTTTTTTTTACATGAGTTTTGAAGATGAAATAATGCCTTTTCTTTACCAATATGTTATCTGTACTGCAAAACATTTATTTTGTTTGCTAAATGTGTAATGGTCCTTTTAATATGGATATAATAAAACCTTGGCATGGAAATGATCTTTCAACTAAAATTAACCATTTGTATCCTTTATATTATATTGTTGTATCAAGACGACCCTAACCTTCACTTAGTTCAGGTAATCTAAACGTCGGTTTATGAAATTATGTGCGATGAAGATGTCAAGCATGCTGGACTAACCTTTGCTATGATGTTGTAATAATGCATAGCATGATTTCGTTCAACTTGGAGCATTTGACTTTGTGGACTTTTTTGTTAGATTGATCTACATAAGAAAACCAACTTCTAGATATCTTGGAAGCAAGTATTAATAGATTACAGAATACCGGATACTAGTATTAGTAATTCATGTTCTACATTAGTCTGTGTTTACTTAATTGTGCTAATTACAGCTTTTATTTTTATTTTGACAGGGTTTCATTATGACTTCATCAGACTATTTGTTTTTATTTACATTGTGGTTTTCCCCTTAGATCCATTTTGATTATCTCCTTTTTCTGATATCTAAGACTATCTTTATTGTTAAAAGAGAGTTCTGTCAAAGATATGTCATTTTGTGTGCATTATGTGAAACGAGGAAACATGCATATTAATATAATATCCAAAAAGAGACAAACGTTTATCATTAGACTATCAACAATGCCCAATGTTTCTACACTCGAAGCCAATAAATGGCTTCACATCTCGTTTATATTTGTTAATGAATGTGGGGAGGTCTTTATCAAATTATCAAATATAAAGTCATCAAAGTATTACTCGCAGTCATATGTTTTAACTGGATTGTGGTTTCTTATAACAAACAAATGTGTAAACTTAGGCTGTGCAATATTATTGCAATACCAATATATTGCAATACAGAGTTGTGCAATACACGTATTGCAATACAATTTTCACATCACAATATATTGCACCAACAAATATTAATTCAAATATTCATTTATCTTGTAAAAGGCACATTTAATGGCTTAACTTGTATTAAGAAAATTATTGTGAATTGTGCTAGAATGTGTGTTGGACTGTATTACAAATGATCTTTTTAAAGATCTGAAAGTCATTTTATCAAATGTGTCATGTTTAAACTGCAAAAAGAAGTATGAAAGTTGAATGTACAGTTCATTTAACATGTTGCCATATCATTGGCACAAGTTAAAATGGTTTCTAGAGAAATATCTCATTGTCAGAGGATCTTGCAATATATTGTGGTACGTATTGCAATATATTACAGTTCAGCAATAGCAATACAAAAATTGAGGCAATACACAGCCCTAGTTAATGAATGTGGGGAAGTCTTTATCAAATTATCAAATATAAAGTCATCAAACTACAAAGTGTTACCCGCAGTCATATGTTTTGACTGGATTGCGGTTTCTTATAACAAACAAATGTGTAAACAGGAATGACCCTCTTTAATTTCGTTTCCACATAGAATACCCAGAACCCTCCTTTTAATTACCGGGTATATTTAATTATGTCAGTTATGATAATAAAAGCCACATTCTATGGAAACATGTGGTATTTGTGATATACATTTATATAATATTTATTGTTAGATGATATTAAAATTGCTGATGGATGACCTCATATACTGACTCCATGGTAATTCTGGTTTTAGCTAATAAACTTCCACAATGGTGAAGGAAACAGAATACTACGATGTTCTTGGTGTCAGTCCGACAGCTGCCAGTGATGAAATCAAAAAGGCATACAGAAAATTAGCTCTCAAATATCACCCAGACAAAAATCCAAATGAAGGAGAAAGGGTATGTAAATTTGTTCTGTATGTACCGGTATGTTAGAGACAAAAAGGATTGAAATGATTTTTATTTTCCAGGGGAATTCAAACAAAGTATGTGATATTTTACCATTTGTTGGAATTTATTTGTTGTGCTTTCAGAAGATTTCTTCTTTTGAGATTGTATGGGTGATTGATCACAGAGTTTAAATAACAGTTTCGCTAAACAAAATCAGAAGTAACTTGTCAACATTTCACATCTGTCTCATTAGTTATCGATCAGAAAAGTTTAACACTGTTTTGTTTGGGTCACACTTTCAGCTTTCTTTCTCTAAAGGGATGAAAGAGAATTCACAAAAAATACTGGACAAAAACAAATAGGAAAATTTTGAAATTATGAATACTGATGTAATTATTACATGACCTATTTATAAAATATTAATCATAAAACATCTAATATCCTTAACTTATTTTGTCCAGTATATAAACCCAAATTATTTACAACCATTTCTTAAATAATTAATATTTACTGAAATAGGACTACCATTGAGGTATAACAATATCAAAGAGCCATCTGTAGCAAAAACAGTCATCATATTTGGTTTACTACATCTTCTGACACCTTCTACCATTGTCTACAGTTCAAACAGATCAGCATGGCTTACGAAGTGCTCTCTGACCCAAAGAAACGTGAAACGTACGACATGGGGGGTGAAGATGCCATCAAGTCCGGTGGAAGTGGAGGAGGGGGAGGCTTCCATTCTCCGATGGACATATTTGACATGTTTTTTCACCGCGGAGGTAGAAGTAGAGGACCACAAAAGGGGAAAGACATCGTCCATCAACTGAAGACGTCCCTGGAAGAAATGTACAACGGAGCAACACGTAAACTTGCGCTACAGAAGAGTGTGATCTGTAATAAATGTGATGGTAAGAGATGATTTTGTCTGCATTGAATAGATTTATCACGGTCAATAGTCAGTTAAGAAACTGTAGTTTGGTTCTGAAAATGACCATAGTATAGAAAATTAGTAATAAATAATGAATTAACAAATTTTGAGTATGTCTCAGAAAACCCTGTAATTCTTTTTAAATTGAACATGCAAAAACCATGAGATTTTTTTGCATAAGTCAAAGTTCAATTCAGATATTAGATTAAAATTTTATACTGAATAACTTCAAGACTAGATCCCAACCTTGCTGTTGAACCAAGTATTTAATGTTTACCCACTTTTCATTTGTTGTTTTCCCTACCCTTTACTAACAATTTGATTACTGATAGTCTTTTCGCCCCATCTTTAATTATCCCATCAATTTTGAATAAAGTATAATTTCAGAATTGTTAACTCATCAATTTTTGTCTCCAAGGTCGTGGGGGTGCGGTAGGAGCAGTGGTGAAGTGTGGACCATGTAAAGGTGCTGGAATGGTGGTGCAGATACACCGCCTCGCACCGGGGATGGTGCAACAAATCCAATCTCGCTGTCCGGAGTGTCGTGGGGAAGGGGAGATAATTGACCCTAAACTACGCTGCAAGACCTGTAGCGGTGCAAAGATTGTCAGAGAACGCAAGATCCTCGAGGTTCATATTGATAAAGGTATGTCTGCTTCTCCAACTGCTAAACTTCTACTTGCAGGTCTGTGAATATATCCACCTGAATTGACTTGTACAGAGAGATACAGGGATTGTCCGTATCCGGTCATATATATTATGATAAAACAAAGTTCTTGATATATTATTTAAAATCCTAGTTTACATTGACGAGGTGATAGTTTATATATTTACTATTTAAACAATTTCAGTGAAATTGATATCCCCCCCCCCCTACCTTTTCCAAATCCCTCCCCCCCCCCCCCCCCCTGATTTTTACTTTCAGTTTGGACAATACAAGAAAGATTGATGAGAAGTTTATCAGACATAAAGTTCATACTTTGTGAAATCCCTCAAGAATGTTTGATAATCATTGTTCAATATATTTCACAGAAAATACTCCTCACGGAACTCTCAATTATTTGATGTAAAAAAATTTGTGGTGTCAGTATTTAGTGATAGCAGAACTTTGTGCAAAATCTACTGTCAAATTTGATCTCACGCAAGTGATATCTCCTTTGGAATACAGTTTTGGATTAACAATAAAAATAATTGCAGGTATGAAGGACGAACAGCAGGTGAGGTTTACCGGGGAGGGGGACCAGGAACCGGGACTCGAGCCAGGCGACATAATCATCGTCCTGGACGAGAAGCCCCATGACACGTTCCAGCGCCGTGGTCAGGACCTGATAATGAAAATGGACATTCCACTCGTTGAGGCTCTCTGTGGCTTTGAGAGGTGTGTGCACACACTGGACGATCGTGTCCTCAAGATTACAAGTCATCCAGGTTAGTGGTTCTTGCCTGTAATCATCCTTCTCCAGCAGTGTATTTGTATCTGCTACAATACCTTGATTCCCTGAGCGGTGAAATTCAGGGAATATTTTGCCCTCTCTTGCTTTATAATGATTTAAACAGTGATTTTATCACTGAATGTTTAATTGTTACTTGTCAGTTTCCATGACCAGAACTGTCGGACCTCTTTATAAAAAGCCATCTCTATGTAATGGCCATTTTGGGTTGTCCCCTAGAGACCCTGATCTGCAAGTTAGACTGTCTCATCGAGCATTTTGTTCTACACGCAGTAAGGTTTGGGTGCAATGCTACACTGAATTTCAGTGCAGTACCACCCATGGTTGGCTAGAGTCAGCCGTTGCTCGCAGGTTTCACCACAATACATAGCCACATGGTGTTGCAGGCTTTCTCCCTGCAATAATACTACCAGCCGTGATATTCTCGAAAGCGGCGTTAAACTCCAACTCACCTCACCTCATTGAGCATTTACACCAACTTAGCCCCATCAGTGTATGACATGAGCTATAAAACATTCTGTCTTAATATGATACTTTGTCAAATCAGATAGCATGATTTAACCATAATCACAAAAAGTTAGCAGCTTTAAGGAGGTTGGATACCTTTGTTTATACGCACAAATGACGCGCATGTAACAGCGCGTATACTCGTACGTGTTTATCTCCCCTCGTCTTGCTTCTAATTATACTTCCGACACCGCTTATCTCCCCTGAATCAAAATGTCTGCCGTCAAGCTAAGATCGCCAAAAGGGCGGTTTACCACTGCAAGAGTTAAACAACGTAATCAGAAGATCAAATCATCGATGAAATGCCACCATAAGAAAGGTCAGCACACTGGGAAAGACGGACACAGTGTTTACAACAAGATATCGGAGAATGACACTATTTTCAGTGGTCGTCGTATAGTTGAATTTGATACGATCATAAAAGGACTTGTTTGTCAGGACTGTGAAGGTGACTTACTGTTGCAAAATACCACCTCCGAAACCAGAGTAGGGCTCGCCAGTATTCTCTACATTGAATGTAAGTGTGGTGTTTTGAATAAAGTCCCTACCGGAAAATTTCATCGGAATGGTGATGGAAATCGGGGATTGCCAGTGTACGATGTCAACACGAAGGCAGCAGCAGGTACGAAATGTTTTTGAAATATTGTTACCGGGGTAATTATAAAACTATATTTATTTGGAAACAAATTAAAATGAAATAATTAATGGGAAATATGTTTATTCAAAAATACTTGTTTTGATAATTATATTTTTTTCTTCAAATAAATCTATAAAGCCTATGTTGACATATTTTTAAATGATGAATTTAACTATATATCTTATTTATTATTATGAGCACAACTATATATCTTGATATTGAAGTTTAATTGTTTTGATGATTTATTTGCAGTTGAAGTTTATCGTAAGTATATTTAGAAATAGCGGCTTTCTTGGTGGTGGCTACCCTTACTGATCACTTTCATCTTTCTAATATCTTTGTGTCTGCTTGCAATGCCCTACATTCTATTTCACCCTCATGCACTATCATTCTCCATTTCCTCTAAATAGTTCACAATATTTACTCTAAATAGCTCACACTGACACAAAAGTTAATGTGTTTAAATAGTCAATGTGTTGTTTTATTTGATTAATATTTTGTATTTAATTTCCTGTAATCACTATCATTAGGAACTCTTTAAACATTCTAAATATAATCTCAAATCAGTAACTCAAACTGTGTTAATGCAAAGAGCTGTAACAAACTCTCAATAAATGTCGAGCAAGAATTTTAATTGTTTTCTGAAAATGAATAATTGTCTCGTTCTATCTCAGAATGTGTATAAATATGCCATTTGAGTGAAAACTAGTTACTGATCATTCTAATTTGTTCCTTTTCAGCTATGATTCACACAGGCCTAGGTCCCACTCATGTGGTCAACTTCCTATCTGCAATGAACATCCCGCCGATGACAGTCAAGAGCCTCAAGAGACGAGAGCGAGAAATTGGTCCTGTCATTGAAGATGTAGCACAGAAGTCTTGCAGGACGTACCTGGAGGAGGAAATCGATCTAACACGTACACAAGGCAATATGGGTACGTTGCCATCGAGGTGCATGGTCAAATATCACGAATGCTGAAATATATCTTGCCATCTAGACATATCTTGCCAATATAACATTGTTACATTTGGGATAACACTACCTTCAGTAGCACAAATTCTTGTACTTTTTTTACTACTACTGTTTGTACTATTGAACGTAGTGTTATCCCAAATGTAACAACGTTATATTTGTTCACTGTCTAAATGACATGTATTTCAAATATCTTGCTAAGCAGATTGTCATTTAAAATTTATGATGATTCATTGCATATTATCGAATCATTTTTTCATTTGTAAGTATTCAACTTCTCATGGTAAATCTCTAGAATGCTGAAATGTTGTGTTGACGTATCTTGGCAAGCAGGTTACTATTTCATAATTTATGATGATGCGTTGCATATTATGAAATTAATTTTTCAAATGTAAGTCTTCAACATCTTATGATAAATCTCAAGAATGCTGGAATCTTGTGTAAACGTATCTTGGCAAACAAGTTATCATTTCCTTATTTTTTAAAGATTTGTAACATATCATTAACCTAGCATTTCAAATGTAATTCTTCAAAATCTTTATTTTCTCTTTAAATTATTTTTCAAAAATTAAAATTCTGTTGCAGATATTGAAGACCCTGTTCAGTTGACCGCCAGCTATGACATGGGATGGCAGAGGAGGAGTTCAGGAAGAGTTTACAACAGCAAGTCAGGTCATGCATGTCTCATCGGGGCCAACACAGGGAGCATCATAGCTTATGGTTCCAGGAAAACTACCTGTAGGATCTGTGAAAATGCAAAGAGAGATAACGTGACAGCTCGGAAGCATGATTGCAGATATAACTGGAGCGGAACTGCAAAGGCAATGGAATCAAGTGTAGGTGTTGAACTTCTTACAAAAACATGCAGTAACAAATCAGCAGTGAAATACATCGTAATGGATGACGATTCAACCACCTTGTCACACATTAGAAACAAGTTCGATCCTGATATTGTCAAATGGAGTGACATTAATCATGCCAAAAAATCACTAACCAACCGACTCTACCAACTTAAAACTCGCCACAGCAAACTTTCCACAAAGGTGATTACTTACTTGAAGAAATGCTACTCCTATGTTTTAGCCCAAAACAAGAACAACGTAGATGCAGTTAGAAAAGGACTGAGGTCAATCATTCCCCATGTTTTTGGTAATCATGACCTGTGCATGGAAAGCTGGTGTGGGTATGCGAAAAATCCAGACACATACAAGTACAGATCTCTTCCTAGGGGCAAGTGTTTGACAGGTGAAGATTTTCAAGCTGATCTAAAAGCTGTTTTTGAGGTCCACGCTTTGAATGCTGACAGACTGGCACCATTAGGATCTACCAAATCCAACGAATCTTTCAACAATACAGTTGCGAGTAAGGCCCCTAAAAACAGGCATTATTCGGTCTCTGAGAGTTTTGATTACCGCCTAGGTGCAGCAGTTTCACAGAAGAATATTGGACCTGGCTATCTCCTTTCTGTTTATAAGGATAAACAGATTTCACCTGGTAAAGCTTTACTAAAAAGGGCAAGGGCAATGAAAAAAGAAGCAATGAAGAGGAAGGCAACGGCTTTAACCAAAACGTTCAAAAGAAGGCGGCTACAACTTGCTGAGAACAGATCAACATTCAACCAGGAACATGAAATTAGAGAGGGTCAAACTTATGAAAGCAATGTTGACATTTCTTCAGAACAGGATGTGACCAGAATACCAGATCCTGTTGTTCTACCAGAGAGCAAACCCTTGGCGTCTTCAGATCATGTGATGGTTTTCTTCGATTTAGAAACATCTTCGTCTGAGTGGAACACCGAGATATGTCAGATCAGTGCAGTCTCTGACCAAAGCAATGCTTTCAATCGTTATATTTTGCCATCCAAACCAATGAGTGTGTTTGCTTCTAATGTCACCAAATTAACAGTCCATGAAACTACTCTTCTTCACAAGGGATTACCTGTTGTTACTGTTACCAAGGAAATGGCCCTCAAAGAATTTGTTGAATGGCTGAAACTTCTCAATTCATCTGTTGTTTTAGTTGGTCATAATGTGAAATCATTTGACTCTGTGCATCTGCTTAGAGTTGCCGATGAATGTGAAATGCTTGCTGAGTTTGAAGAAATTGTAGTTGGCTTTGTAGATACTCTACCCCATTTTCGTTCAGCATATCCAGCTTTAAAGTGTCACAAGGAAGAATTTCTAGTTAAGGAATTACTGCAAAAAACTTTTGATGCTCACAATTCTTTGGCAGATTGTATAGCCCTTTCTGAACTTGTCACACTGAACTCTCAAAACATCTTCAAACACAGTTTTGATTTTGAATGGGCAGTTTTCCACATGAAGATTTTGAAGCTGAAACATGAAAATATTCAGACTTATTCCGTGTTGATTCACAGAAAGGTTCTGTCAAAGGCTATGGCTGAAAAAAGTGCTTCATCAGGACTTCGGGTTTCTCATCTGCAGCTTGCATTTACTCGTGGAGGAGAAGAAGGACTCAGTGCTGTGTTGTCAGCAAAAACCAATGGCAAAATCAGAGTCACAAACAGAAAGCCTGTAATTGAGAAGTTGGTTGAATATTTTGAGGATAATGGTAGATTGTAAATGAGTGACTATTTGCCTGGACAGGCAGCATGAATAATTCAGTCATAACATGATTTGGAAATGCTTGCTGTTATTTTGATGTACATGAATGTGAAAAATGATCAACATGACAATTCTAATAAATGTTGTTTCTTCTGAAGTTTCTATTCCACAATTTTTTTAAAAAGGTATTTTATGTTCATGATAAGATCAAATACACATTGTAGTAGATCACTTGTGGTGTTCTGTATTTTTTGGGATGTATGGAAAACTATAATGTCACATGCAAAAGCCATATAAGCATCTTTATGTAATTCTTGATAAAGAGTTATCTCCCCTGATCAATATTATTTTTTTGGGTTTGTTTTGCTGATTAATGATAATTGTCATACACCGTGGTAACATATTTTTTTTATTTTTTAATATGATTATAGAATACATAAACTTGAAAATGAGTCTTTTTAAAAAAAATCTTAATACGAGAAAATTACTTTTTTTAACAAATAATTCAAAATTTAGTGAAAATTGTGTTTTTTCAAGAATAAAATAATGTGATAATTACGATATATTGCCTTGAAACTTTTTTTCAATATTTTTTTACACATCAGTACTGATATATCTTTGGTAAAAACAAACCCAACACAATAATAGTGAATAATTTAAACCGGAGGTATTTTTTAAGTTGTTTTGATATTTTATACAACGGTACACACAGAAATGGCTACTTGTTGAAAAAAATACCCTGGTGACATACTAATTTTATGACATTATTAGGTTCAGGACACATTTTGCTACACAATGATACCAAATTAAGCAATTTTTTAATATGTGGATATTTCGTATCCAACCTCCTTAAGCATGATCAATTAACATATTTTTGGACGAATATCTTCGAATAACGTAACAACATCATTCTAAATCTCCTTTTCCTTTCCGCAGGAGAAGTTGTCAAGCACGGTGACATCAAGTGTGTTCTCAATGAAGGAATGCCACTATACAAGGACCCGTTCACAAAGGGACGTCTCATTATTCAGTTCAGTGTGATATTTCCAAAGAATAACTCTCTCGAAGAACAACAGATGGACAAATTACGGACAATTCTCCCAGAGGCGGAGGAAGTCATAGTCGCGGACGATGCAGAAGCGTGCACGCTAGTCGAGTATGACATGGAGAAGAAACAGAACGCACGTCACCGACAGGCGTATGAAGATGATGATGACGATGACCATCCTGGTCATCAACGAGCCCAGTGCGCCACTCATTAACGATGGATACAATTAGCAAGATGCTTCTTAAAGAATCATTCTTCTCAACACACATCCTCCGTAGTCTTGAGTAAATGTTCCAAAATATCTGTCCTGGGGGTCCTAGTACATAAGGGGGAGGGATAGAGTTAGAGTGGTTGGCTTCTGATCAAGAATAATACTAGCAGCCATGATATAAATGAAATACTCTTGAAAGCGGCGTTAACCCGATATTACCTTGTACATTAGCACAGAGTTAACCTTAATAACAGAGAGTTAAAGTGGTCTAAGTGCTTTAGCTCACACACAAATGATCTGAAATATATCATTGTGTCCTGGGGGTCATTACACAAAACAACTAAACTACCGGTAAGCTTGGTACAATCTTAAGACATCGCACGGTGAGAACCTCAGAGTGAAGAAGGTGAAGCCACTCGGGTCATTTTGACAGTTACGGGAATAGACTGTTTGAAACAATGTCGTAGTTTCCACAACTAACTTTTGATGCATCCAATCAGGGCTCTCACATTTTTTTAGCCCAGAAAGTGTATTATATGTAACAGAGGTTGTGATGGAAGACCTAAGAGGAGTAATCTCCCTGTGAAGAGAATGTGGGACTCACTGAAATAGGGTAGGGGGAGAATTCTGAAACAATAAATTTAAGATTGTATTTCAAGCAAATAAAAAAAATTACTTCTTCTGATTGATGTGCTGAACTTATGGCCGAAAAAGTATCAAAAGCAAAATAATTCTGGTACCGTAAATCTTGACTACTCCAGGACGTTGTGCAGATATTTGTGAACATTTTCCCGAGATCACATGGATGCTCAAGTCATCAAACAGGGTGAAGGTGGATCCTCTCCCTGCCATACGTCCTATCAGATCACTCACTCGTCTGTGTGTCATGAATTCATCTGGGTTTTTTTTTTATACAGTCTTGAACAATGGTCATCAATGGAAGATCGCTCGATCAATCAATTTCCTGCAGTCCGTGGGTTTTGGCATTTAACACACTAAATGTGAAAACTTTTGTGAAATGTTTTTTCTAGTTAAACTGCTTAATAAAGTCCTATTTCTTGTTAACTGAAGTACGAGCAGGGCCCTGTTCCACAAGCAATGGTAGAGTAACAATCAATTTTAGCTAATTCTTTCAACATAGGTTACAGTGGATTGTAGCGCTACCATCAGCTGTAGGTGTTTTGAGGAAGGGCACCCAGATTTGTAACAGAAGTTGATGTCAGGATAAGAATTGCCCAATAATAACGCTCCCACTGTTTTCACAGCTGTCCATTGAAGATTAAAGCAGTGAATTGGCCAAGTCAGAGGTTGTGTCTTTTTTCTTTTTAGCTTTTTTTGCAAGGCAAAATCTATGCTATTGAAATGACAAGTTTAATTCCTGCCTTGCAGACATTTTCTTATCAATGGTCCATTATAGACTGATGGCTGAATAAGAAGTCCTGTTACAACACCCATAGTTGGTCTCATCAGTGGACCAATCAGAAGCCCTGTTACAACACCCATAGTTGGTCTCTCATCAGTGGACCAATCAGAAGTCCTGTTACAACACCCATAGTTGGTGTCAAAATATCTATCCATTTATTTGTGAGTTTTTCTTTTAGTCCATTGATATGGAAAAACGTCTGAAAGTTAGATAGTAAACTTGTAACTCAACTAGTGCAGATTGCCCTGCTCTGAAAGTTGAGATTCCTACATAGACATGTTCATCTTCAATCTCACAACTCACTTTGTGTTTAGACCAATATCATTTTATTGTTGGAATAATTTGTTGCTGTGTTTGATATATATGTATCCATTGACTGATTCCATTAACATTTTCATGACATCCACCATTTTTGTCAATCAGTAATTTTGTACTTTCAATTAATGAAAGCCATGTTCCATGTGTAGATTATCATCTGGATTTCATTCTGAAAGTAAGATTATATCTTGTCAGTTCATTTTCACATTCTCATCTGGTCTTAATTTTCCGTTAAAACTACAGATGGGTGCATCAGAGTATAAATCTATAGTTAATGTATGTCCTCCTTGCTTAGCGTCCCGTCCCGTCCTAGAGGATTGAAGCAGCTTTTACACAGCAAACTTGAGTGTGACAACACGCTGACCAACTTATGAAAGTTGTCAAACTTGCATTTTTACATGTCAAACACGTTGTCAAACTTAAGGTCAAAATAATGTCATACATGTGACTTCATGAAGTTATGTGATTCAAAAGTTGCAATCGATTGGATACGACAAAACTTCAGACATCAAACTCGTCTTTGTCAAGCAGTTTGATGGAAATGTTGTTGTAATGTTGTTTGACAGTGGTGTTGGTGAGGAGTTGCCATTGTTGCTGGACTGTCACACTCTTTTAACTTGAGTTGACAACATGTGCAGTCAAACTTTAGTTTGCCGTGTGAAAGCGGCTTAACAGTGGATGAAATAAGCAAGAACTGTTAAAAGCCTGAAACAGTCTGAAGTGAAAAATCAAACCGTTTCCAACCCTTAACTAAATTAACCAGGTTTTGGGCTGTCCGATAGGCCAAAGTTCATCCACTGCAGGCTTCAATTACAAAAACACTACAAATTCATACTAGATCTGAAGATAAGTTTAAGTATTGCTTGTATTTTGTCATTCTCTCGCAACAGAGGTTATGAAGAATTGAGTTGAGTAACCTCTGTTTGGAGAGAATGGTCTATTGTATATATTCTTTGAGCATGAATATTAATATTTTGGTGGTTTGAGATATATTTGAGTGTTAATTTCTTCAAGATATCACAAAAGGTACGATAAAGAATTTTGTGTTGAGCCCAACCAGTGAAGTTGTCAAGTATAGTACATGTTAAAATATATTTGAATGTCAAAAGAAATAAATTGCATTTTAATATTTTATGGTTTTCCTTTGTTTTACTTTAAAATCACACTGTCCCAATTTTGACTTATTGTCTTTCCAAAGTAAGTACCAAATACTTGAATAATAATTTCGACGTCTCTTGCATCATTCCACTGTCCTTAAATCATTGTGCAAAAAAAGAAGTGTTTTTTTCATTCGATTTCAAAATTTATGATTTCGAAAATAAGATAGATTAACAATTGTTCACAAAGGCAATATTTTAATTCTTTAGATCCTAACAGGAGTGCTTTTGTTACTTGACATGGCCAAAATTCATGATTACCAAAATATCATTTATACAATCCTTGACAATGACAAACTATGTTAACCCTCCAGCTGCTTTCGGTTCTGGGGGTGTGTGTCAGCAGCACTCCATTTGTTGAGTGAGAATTCCTGAAAGTCAACCCTCAGGAATGGTTATCCACCAATATATCATTGGGGCTTGTGTATATTATAGTGGTGGATCCAGAGAGTTGGGGGTGGAATAGCGCAGTGGTTAATGCGTTCGGCTTCGAATCCGGAGGTCTGGGATTTCGAATCCCGCCAGGGGCACAGCAACTTTGTCTGCAGTAGAGAACTGTTCTACACGCATTAAGGTTTGGGTGCAATGCTACACTGAATTTCAGAGTAGTACCAGTCACATGGCATTGCGGGCTCTCTCCCTGCCATAATACTAGCAGACGCGATATAAGTGAAGTACTCTTGAAAGCGGTGTTAAACCCCAACTCACCTCACCTCACCCAGAGAGTTGGGGGTTGAGAAGGTGAACCTCCATCCCCCCATTCCTAGATCTGCCTGAGAATTGGATGATACCAGAGGAGTTTTGGCAGATATACCACAACTTAGTACCAGCCATTGTTCTAGCAGGTGCTTGAAGGTTTCAATACACAGCTATAATGTATAATGTGGTTCTCTAGTTCAAGCAAGTAATCTAGTGCAGTACCAACCATTGTTTATCTGTTCCAGTGGGCGTTTGCAGGTTTCAGTGCACAGCTATGTTGTTATTCAATTAAGTAAAAACCATTCCAGCATTGGCTTGCAGGTTTCAACT
This sequence comes from Gibbula magus, assembly GCA_936450465.1. NCBI lineage: Eukaryota > Metazoa > Mollusca > Gastropoda > Trochida > Trochidae > Gibbula > Gibbula magus. Next base: position 52,084,696 of record OW388302.1, read on the forward strand.
CTACTTGGTGTTACAGGCTTTCTTCCTACAATGATACTTTAATTGGTGATGTCATTGAAATACTCATGAAAGTAGATTTCCATCTCATTTTCATTGAATTGTGAATTTTCTTGTTTTAGTGACCTTGGTATGAGTCAGAATTGTCCTTTATTTTATGAAGAGTATAGTGATCTGTATTTTGAATACTGGTATGCTATTTAAAATGTCTTGAAATAAACATCTTGAAACTGGCGTATTTTACATTATTTTTGACACCAGTCTATTTTGATGTATTTTCAGAATGTGAAATTAACATTGATAGAATCCATTCAACGACTTATTATACCCCTGCTACGAAGTAATCAGGGGTATATAGCGGTCAGCCAGTCCGTGCGTCCATTTTTTAGCTCATCAGGCCTGAAAGGCCCGATGGGCTTATGGCATGGGATGGCGTCCGTCCGTCCGTAAACTTTTCACTTTTTCGACTTCTTCTCCAGAACCAATGAATCTAGAGATCTGAAATTTTATGTACAGACTCCTTGGTCAATGGGGATTCTAAATTGTAGATTTGGTTATCAAGTGACCCCAAATAATGGCCTCATAGGCCATAACCTAAAAACCTATTTTCATCTTCTTCTCCAGAATGAAAAGACCTAGAAGACTGAAATGTTGTGTACAGACTCTTTAGCCAATGGAGATTCTAAATTGTAGATTAGGTGAACCTGTGACCCCAAATAAGGGCCTCACAGGCCATTACCTAAAATCCTATTTTCATCTTCTTCTCCAGAATGAAAAGACCTAGAAGAGTGAAATGTTGTGTACAGACTCTTTAGCCAATGGAGATTCTAAATTGTAGATTAGGTGACCCTGTGACCCCAAATAAGGACCTCACAGGCCATTACCTAAAATCCTTTTTTCATCGTTTTCTCCGGAACAAAAAGACCTAGAAGGCTGTACTATTGTATGCAAACTCTTTAGCCAATGGGGATTCTAACTTGTAAATTTGGTGACCCTGTAACCCCAAATATGGGCCACAGCCTAAAAAAAACCTTTGAAAATGAATTTTGAACTGATATTTTATGACACTTCACTCACTATGTCGACTTGCGATAACCATCTACATTGTGGACATGTTTGTCAAATTGATGTAATCAATGTGAAATGAGAACTATTGAATAGCCTATGAACTGAAAATTGTGACAAGCGACAAAGGATTAAATTGAAGAGGAGTGAAGAATTCTTTTATTTTAGATGATATATGTGAACTGCATGACTGGTTATGAAATGATAAGATAAGATTATTTTCATCTTTTTATCCAGAACTAAAAGACCTAGAAGGCTGTCATGTTGTGTAAAGAGTCTTTAGCCAATGGAGATTCTAAACTGTAGATTTGGTAACCCTGTGACCCCAAATAAGGGCCTCACAGGCCATTACCTAAAATCCTATTTTCATCTTCTTCTCCAGAATGAAAAGACCTAGAAGAGTGAAATGTTGTGTACAGACTCTTTAGCCAATGGAGATTCTAAATTGTAGATTAGGTGACCCTGTGACCCCAAATAAGGACCTCACAGGCCATTACCTAAAATCCTGTTTTCATTGTTTTCTCCGGAACAAAAAGACCTAGAAGGCTGTAATATTGTATGCATACTCTTTAGCCAATGGGGATTCTAACTTGTAAATTTGGTGACCCTGTGACCCCAAATATGGGCCACAGCCTAAAAAAATCCTTTGAAAATGAATTTTGAACTGATATTTTATGACACTTCACTCACTATGTCGACTTGCGATAACCATCTACATTGTGGACATGTTTGTCAAATTGATGTAATCAATGTGAAATGAGAACTATTGAATAGCCTATGAACTGAAAATTGTGACAAGCGACAAAGGATTAAATTGAAGAGGAGTGAAGAATTCTTTTATTTTAGATGATATATGTGAACTGCATGACTGGTTATGAAATGATAAGATAAGATTATTTTCATCTTTTTATCCAGAACTAAAAGACCTAGAAGGCTGTCATGTTGTGTAAAGAGTCTTTAGCCAATGGAGATTCTAAACTGTAGATTTGGTAACCCTGTGACCCCAAATAAGGGCCTCACAGGCCATTACCTAAAATCCTATTTTCATCTTCTTCTCCAGAATGAAAAGACCTAGAAGAGTGAAATGTTGTGTACAGACTCTTTAGCCAATGGAGATTCTAAATTGTAGATTAGGTGACCCTGTGACCCCAAATAAGGACCTCACAGGCCATTACCTAAAATCCTGTTTTCATTGTTTTCTCCGGAACAAAAAGACCTAGAAGGCTGTAATATTGTATGCATACTCTTTAGCCAATGGGGATTCTAACTTGTAAATTTGGTGACCCTGTGACCCCAAATATGGGCCACAGCCTAAAAAAATCCTTTGAAAATGAATTTTGAACTGATATTTTATGACACTTCACTCACTATATACTTGAAATATATGTCGACTTGAGATAACCATCTACATTGTTAACATGTTTGTCAAATTGATGTAATCAATGTGAAATGAGAACTATTGAATAGCCTATGAACTGAAAATTGTGGATATTATAAAAAGAAAGGCCCTCACAGTTCAAAACATAAAAACTATTTTCATCTTCTTCTCAAGAACAAACTAGAAGGAATATTGCGTTCAGAATTTTTAGATGTTTGGATGAAAAGGCTTAGAACCATTAAAATTGTGCAGAGATTATTTAGCCAAGGGGATTCTAAATTGTACTATGTACCATGGGATTCATCACATTCCCTGTTCTCTCTAAGCCTTATACAGTTAGATCACTGCTGCCAGTGTTTAGTGCAAGCCAGAGTCTATTACATAATTTGGCGGTAAACCACAAAAAACACAGCTGGCCAAGGGGTCAGAATATTGCATAATCTCGTGTGTGGTGACCTTGCTGAGTGCTCTCTCTCAATTTCAAGACTAAGATGTGTCAGGGTTAGGGATTGTGCTTTATATTGAGACAATCATCATCATCAAACAAAATAAACCCTGACGAGCTACAGAGCCCATGGCTCTATTTTTGTTACACTCATAATTCTGACACCAGTTGTTCAAATTTTACGAAACTTGATATGTACAATCACCATGATGTGAACATTTGCCTTTTGTATGTTTCATACCCTCATTTGCATAATTTATGCAAATTTTCTCCGTTTTTCGACTTAGCCATTCACACTTTTTGTTCCAGTCATAACTCAGATACTAATTGTTCAAATGTCTTGTAACTTGATACATATAATCACCACGATGTGTACATCTGCCTTTGGTATGTTTCATACCCTCATTTGCATAATTTATGCAATTTTTTTTCCGTTTTTCGACTTAGCCATTCACACTTTTTGTTCCAGTCATAACTCAGATACTAATTGTTCAAATGTCTTTTAACTTGATACATATAATCACCATGATTTGAACATTTGCCTTTTGTATGTTTCATACCCTCATTTGCATAATTTATGCAAATTTTCTCCGTTTTTCGACTTAGCCATTCACACTTTTTGTTCCAGTCATAACTCAGATACTAATTGTTCAAATGTCTTGTAACTTGATACATATAATCACCACGATGTGTACATCTGCCTTTTGTATGTTTCATACCCTCATTTGCATAATTTATGCAAATTTTCTCCGTTTTTCGACTTAGCCATTCACACTTTTTGTTCCAGTCATAACTCAGATACTAATTGTTCAAATGTCTTGTAACTTGATACATATAATCACCACGATGTGTACATCTGCCTTTTGTATGTTTCATACCCTCATTTGCATAATTTATGCAAATTTTTTCCGTTTTTCGACTTAGCCATTCACACTTTTTGTTCCAGTCATAACTCAGATACTAATTGTTCAAATGTCTTGTAACTTGATACATATAATCACCACGATGTGTACATCTGCCTTTTGTATGTTTCATACCCTCATTTGCATAATTTATGCAAATTTTCTCAGTTTTCAACTTAACCATTCACATTTTTTGTTCCACTAATAACCCTGACACCAGTTGTTCAAATGTTACGAAACTTGATATGTACAATCACCACGATGTGTACATCTGCCTTTTGTATGTTTCATACACTGATTTGCATAATCTATGCAAATTTTCAAAAAAATTTGACTTCACCATTCACACTTCTCTGTCCCTCTCATAACTCAGACACTAATTGTTCAAATGTTACGAAACTTGATTCTTATAACCACTGACGTGTACATCTGTCATTTGTATATTTCATACCCTCATTTGCATATTTAATGCCATTTTTCGAAGTTTACTACTGAAACACGCTTACAAGTGTATCTATGAAGACATACTTACTCTGCTTTAATAATATTTCTGTGGTCTGTTCATACAAAAGTCTAAACATTGATGTCCTTTTGCTATTTTGAAATTTTTTTTCTTTGACCAATGTTAAAAGAGGGGGTATATGAGTGAGCTGTGCTCACTAATTCTTTTGTTTCATCAGCCGACTACTTTATATTCTATTATCCCCTCTCTCATTTAGAGGTTTAGTATTCGGCTGTGTCCATACGTAGGAAATGGAATAAAAATTCACTGGATTATTTTCATATTTTGCATAAAGGTGAGAGTAATGTTCCTACAGATTGTTGTGGCCTTGACCTTCATTTCAAGGTCACAATGAGACTTTGCCATTTTACCCATGTCAGTGGGATATCTCAAGAATTAAAAGATGACCTTATCTTTAATAGTACAAATACTTGTATCCTTTAGTGCTGGTGGTTAGTGCATTATCCTGAGGGCGTGGGTTCGAATCCCGCAAGCCGCAAGGGACGCCTCCGAAAAAGTACATGAATTTGTACTGAGGCAGTGAACATATGTATATTGTTATAGCCTCTTCCAGTAAGTAAGAGTTATCCCGCCTAAACTGAACTCTTCAGGCACCAAAAAGCCACAAAAACACTACGCTCCAGTTACGTCACCGCTTCCGGTGCGTTCGACCCGCCATTCTTCACTGGCGCCTGTTATAAGTAAACAGAAAAAATGCCTGGCAGGACCTACTGTTGTGTTGTAGACTGTAGTAATTACAGTAAAAAAGTTGTTAGCGGTAGGGTTGTTACTTTACATCGTTTCCCTTTGGGATCACACTGGAGTCATTGCCCTTGTTCTGATTTCTTCGAATTTCTTGGACCCAATCAGCAGGGGACGTTGATGACTTTGTCTTATTGTTTTATATGTAAGTCTTCAAGCCTGGATTGTGAATCATACAAAAGCTGATGGACTGCAGACCAAAGGGGTCTATTTTGTCAAAGAAAATCAAAAGTCAATCATTAAAGTTTATCATAACAAAACAATTCAGAATTTGACTATTGTAAAATGATATAATTTAACATAATATTTCTTTATAATCATTATTATTAATGATAACTAATACATAAAACAAAATGAAAATTTCAGTCATCATAAGTTGGTTCCGTTTTCCTTTGGTCCGGTACTAGGTACATCTGCACTCTGGTTCATGAAACCCTTCATGCTCTGGTCACTACCATATTTGGGAAATGTGTTCGACCCATGAAGTGAAACTTTTTCATCATATGATATTGTCTCTCCCGGCGGAGCTATCAAAAATACTTCGTCCGTTTCTTCAGATCTGATTTTCTGAAATTGAAAAAGATTGTATCATCCAAAACAGGCACCAAAGGAGCTTAAGATCAAACGAGTAACTTATAGAGGATATTATATGAGTGTCTATGTCATACTATGTTTACGACACGAGTGCCTGAATATTAGTATTTCCCGAGCGAGAGCGAGGGATATACCGATATTCAGGCACGAGTGTCGTTAACATAGTATGACATAGACAGGAATATGATATTCTGTTTATTACCGAAGTCGTGAAATTAATGAAAATACACTAAAATCCACGTTCAACCATAGGCTGGCGACCCACCTTCGCCGGATTTAGAACGCAACGTCATAGACGACGCGTGACGTCATAGTATTGTTTATGACGTCACGTCACCATGACAAAGTGATATTTTGCCCTAGGGCATCTTATGAAAAATATGAACCCGATATGATTGCCCTCGTAGGTAATAAGTCCTGTTATTACCTGAGATAGTGTGTCATACGACTTTTTATGAAAATTGTTTTTATTGCCCGAACTGGGGCCGGAAGTTATACACAATTTCACGATTTTAAGTTTGAACATCAAATAAAGGCGTTATCAACACGGCAAGCCTTGTATTCGTGTTGAAATAATTGATACCAAAAGACACATGCAAAATGTTCTCTTTTTATCCTTACAATTTTAGATGATGGCTTGATATATAACTTCACCCTTGCTTTCATCCAAGGCCTGCTCTCTACTATCGTGTATTGTTTACTTAATTATTTATTTGTTGGACATCTATGCTATATATTTATATAATTTTAAACCCATCTGGCGGGATGTTTTTTTTGTCAAGCATCAATTGTAAAACATTTATACAAGTATATATATATTCAAATATACGCTTGCACCAATCTCACTTTCCCGTTAAGTTACCATATATCTGCAACGACCTCATTCATCAACAGTTAGGAAATAATTGATGATTTCTTAAGCGGCTGTCACAACCCGTCGTACATGCAGCTGCGTGCTGTCTACCGACAAAAACGTGGGGTAAATTGGGGAATTAATGCGTCCTCGGTACCGACGCCGTACCGATTTTGGACAAATTTGGAGCACGCAGACTCGTCGTAGAACTTTTAGTGCATGCAGAACTTTCGCTGCGTGCAGTCTACGAACGGGCTGCGAATTTTCCTCCGAACGATCGACGTGCGTGCCCTGTACGACAACTGCACGCACAACGCACCGACATCGTGCGTTTTTTTCAAGCTTAACCACTCACACTTTCTCTACGAACGACGCACGTTGCAAGTGCGTACAACGTGCGTTGTACGTGCGTAGTTCGTGCTTACTCGGCAAGTCCAAAGTTTAACTATCAAATAATTAAAGAAAACTCATGTAGATCGTACCGAGTAAGCACGTACAACGTACCGAGTAAGCACGTTCACCAATTTACCCCACGTTTTTGTCGGTAGACAGCACGCAGCTGCACGTACGACGGGTTGTGACAGCCGCTTTAATCCACCCTACGTTTTCAGAAAAACGTAGCGACCGTGGCCTCCCCAAAAAACGTACGAACGAATTGCACGCACGATGAGTTGTGACAGGGGCTTTACTCGGTAGTTCATGATGATTTAATTATGTTGAATATATTTTTGCAAAGATTTTGTATTTCGCTGTTCATCGGTTTAAAAGCATCGTAACAGCCAATTCTTTCTAAAAGAAAGTGCTCTCACGAAAAGGAAAATAAGTTTTAGGCTACAATTGGCTAAATAATATTACTCAATCTTTTATAAGAGTTCTAAAACAATGTACATGGTGGCCTATATGCCGGGGTAGATGGAATCCCTCCTGAGTTTGTTAAAGGGGCAATAGCACGTTTATTTTATCTCAAATAAGTTGATGAAATGTATTTCAAAAATAAAAATAATGTTCTTTGTGATATATATTTAAAGGTTAAAGTTCACGTGTAATGCATTTAAAAAAAACATACAGGAAATATTATAACTTTTATTTGCTGATAATCTTCCTTTGATATATGTTGCCGTAATAAACTTGCAATAAACGATTTTTTCTCGATAAAGCTTGCATAAAGCGGTTTTGAAGTTAATTTGGATAAATCATTGGTTAAGTTACCTCCGGGTCTTCAAATAAATAAATAATAAAATTGCACCAATCGCCCTCTCCCGTTAGGTTACCTCCGGGTCTTCAAAATCCTGGTAGCAGCGAAGACCTCGACTGATTGGTCCGGGCAAGCAGCAGAAGAGCCGGTCAAAGAAGGGAGAGAGATATTTTGTGTCAACATCCCCTATATGGTCCATTCCTGAAAAGGTTCACAAATCTCAAAGTTTATCTTATTCCTAAAAACTGACTTTGAATGTATACAAATCTTACATTATAATTAAATAATGATATATGTCACAAACGGTAACATTGTTGTAGAGGCCAGTGTCACACACGGAGATAACTTTGTAGAGGTCAGTGTCCCAAAGGGAGATTACTCTGTAGATGTAAGTGTCTCAAAGGGAGATTACTCTATAGAGGCCAGTGTCACAAAGGGAGATGACTTTATAGAGGTTAGTGTCACAAAGGGAGATTACTCTGTAGAGGTCAGTGTCACAAAGGGAGATTAATTGATAGAGGTCTGTTTCAAAACGAGAGATAACTCACCAGTGAAGACACTCACTATTAGGCCGACTACAACCACCGTTGCTGCTCCTATAGCGGGGTACCACATATACGACACAGTGTACATGGAGGACAATCCTGTACTGAAACAGATATATCAGATGTGATGTTATGGTGATTGCAGGGTTCTAAATTGGATTGAACAATATAAACCTATACATATACCCAGGATGATACTGAAATCCTCAAGTAGACCTAAACTCACGTACTCACGTAGTATGGAGTGCACCGATGTTGTTGAGAATTCTGCCCTGGGCCAGAGATCGAGGTGGAGAGGGGATCTGTGCTCATATCTCCTGCTCTTGGTTAGCGAATGTGATGTGTGGGGTGGGAGGGGAGGTGTGGAGAGGGGATCTGTGCTCATATCTCCTGCTCTTGGTTAGCGAATGTGATGTGTGGGGTGGGAGGGGAGGTGTGGAGAGGGGATCTGTGCTCATATCTCCTGCTCTTGGTTAGCGAATGTGATGTGTGGGGTGGGAGGGGAGGTGTGGAGAGGGGATCTGTGCTCATATCTCCTGCTCTTGGTTAGCGAATGTGATGTGTGGGGTGGGAGGGGAGGTGTGGAGAGGGGATCTGTCCTCATATCTCCTGCTCTTGGTTAGCGAATGTGATGTGTGGGGTGGGAGGGGAGGTGTGGAGAGGGGGTCTGTACTCATATCTCCTGCTCTTGGTTAGCGAATGTGATGTGTGGGGTGGGAGGGGAGGTGTGGAGAGGGGATCTGTGCTCATATCTCCTGCTCTTGGTAAGCGAATGTGATGTGTGGGGTGGGAGGGGAGGTGTGGAGAGGGGATCTGTGCTCATATCTCCTGCTCTTGGTTAGCGAATGTGATGTGTGGGGTGGGAGGGGAGGTGTGGAGAGGGGATCTGTACTCATATCTCCTGCTCTTGGTTAGCGAATGTGATGTGTGGGGTGGGAGGGGAGGTGTGGAGAGGGGGTCTGTACTCATATCTCCTGCTCTTGGTTAGCGAATGTGATGTGTGGGGTGGGAGGGGAGGTGTGGAGAGGGGATCTGTACTCATATCTCCTGCTCTTGGCTAGCGAATGTGATGTGTGGGGTGGGAGGGGAGGTGGGGAGAGAGGTTGTACTCACATCTCGGGTGTGGACGGTATTGTAGAAGGAATACCGGTACTGTTGAGGTTGCTGCAGTTAGCTGTGGGGTAGGGCAGACCAGGTGGGTTACCAATCACACTGTAGGCGCCGATACTGATCCACATTGGAAACACGAGACCCAGGATACCCCCCACAACTGCTCCCTGGAGATTGAATCCGAGAAAAGGAGACTGAAATTCTATGAATCATCATCTTTACCACCATCATCGTAATCATCACCATCCTCTCCATCCCTGCAATCATGACCATTAACACGTCTCCATGGGAGACAAGTGAAAAATCGCCTTTGTGTAACATAGGTTACGATAGAAAATCTGAAACGAGGGAGTAACCTCTGTGTAAATAGAGTGTTACTAGTTTATCATCCACGTGTATAAAGGTGTTCACTCACTATCCAGTTGGCCCAGGGGAAGAAGGCGCCGAGAGCAAACATCCCTAGTAGCGGCCCTGAAGCAGCTCCTGTGAAACTGATAGATGCCTGCAATAGACGGGGGTTTGATGGAAGTTATACGTGAATATTGCAGGAATAACAAGACAAAAGTGAACATGGCTCTTTAAATACCTCCACTATCTGATATAGCACCGATTAGAGCAAAATGTTATTTGTGTAATAAGTTCTAAGAAAACCTTTGGAGCATTAGAGTTTTGATAGTTTAACAGCAACTGATTTTTCAGAACTGTTTTGTAACCTCGATCAAGATTCGTTACATTTAATTCATCAAGATATGCTATTTTATTTTATAAAACGTTCGATTACAGATTCATGGGTAATAAATCTGTGAACAAATTATATTTCGTCACTGAACTCTTAAAATTAATGGTATCCATGATAGCTTGTTTCCATTGAACATTCTAAAATTAAAAAAAGGTGCATCCATTGTGTTTCATAAAATTTTATTTGGCTTTAATACGTTCCAACATACCATATGTGATGTTTACAGTACAAATAAATTCAATAACCTTGCATATTCACCCCGAATCGCCAAATATAACAAAAATAATAATACTAGTTTCAAATTAAAATCGATCGCGAGTAACAGCATTATGTGCATGCAAAATTCAATAGCATTTTAACAACACTGTTCCTGGTGTCATTAAGTTTAAATAGTGTAGCCAATTAATGACTAAAACACCAATTGATAGTGTTCATTTTAAGTTGCACATGCCCAATAAAAGTTCTTTCTTTCTTGAACTTTTATCAAACATCATAGCCTTAAAAGAGGATCGTGTTCTGACAATCATGTTACCTGAAGAACTGTTCCTCCTAGGTTCATGGCAACAAATGCTGTTCCTATCCCTGCACCTCCGAATAACAACACTGTTCAACAGTAATAACAACACTGTTCAACAGTTATAACAACAATGTTCAACGATAAAAAATACAATGTTCAACAGTAATAACAAGTCACTGTTCAACAGTAAAAATAACAATGTTCAACCATAATAACAACACTGTTCAACAGTAAAAGTGACAATGTTCAACCGTTATAACAACACTGTTCAACAGTAAAATTTACAATGTTCAACCATAATAACAACAATGTTCAACGATAAAAATTACAATGTTCAACAGTAATAACAAGTCACTGTTCAACAGTAAAAATAACAATGTTCAACCATAATAACAACACTGTTCAACAGTAAAAGTGACAATGTTCAACCGTAATAACAACACTGTTCAACAGTAAAATTTACAATGTTCAACCATAATAACAACACTGTTCAACACCGAAAATCAGCTCTGTTCAACGGTAATAACAACATTCAATGGCATTAACAACACTGTTCCTGGTGTCATTAAGTTTAAATAGTGTAGCCAATTAATGACTAAAACACCAGTTGATCGAGTTCAATTAAGTTGAACCTGTTCTTTCTTTAGTATATTGACACTTTGTGGTATTGTGCTTATTCAATGTATGTTGTCAGCCAATGAAATGTCATGCTTTGACATACTTTGATAAATCTCCAGGTGTCGATGGTATCATAACGGAAATGATCAAATGTTCCGAAAATATTGTAATGCCATTTCTTTTATCTCTTTTTAATAAACTTTTTAGTGACGGATCATTCCCTGACTCGTGGACTAAGGCAATCATTATCCCTTTACATAAAAAAGGAAGCACAAAAAACCCAGATAACTATAGAGGTATATCTCTTCTGAGTATTGTAAGCAAAGTCTACACCAGCATATTAAATGAACGTCTTACGCAATGGGCAAATATAATGAACAAAGTATCCGAAAACCAAGCTGGGTTTAGAAGAGGGTATTCCACTGTAGACCATATTTTTACATTATATTCTATTATTGAAAAATCATTAAGTAAGAAAAGAAGAAAAGTATATGTCGCATTTATAGACTTCCAGAAAGCTTTTGACTCAGTTGATAGATCAAGATTGTGGATTCTATTATCAAACTACGGACTTGGTGGTAAAATGTTAAATGCTTTAAAGGGTATTTATGAGTCAGTTAAATCATGTGTGAGATTTAATTCAAATACAACTGAATACTTCGAGTGTCCCTTCGGTTTAAGACAAGGATGTATGCTTAGTCCAATGCTCTTTTCATTATTCATTAATGAATTGTCTATAGAGATATTACAAAATGGAAAACATGGTATTCAAATGTTCCCTGATATGATTCAAATACTGATGTTACTTTTTGCTGACGATGTAATATTAATTTCAGACACACAATGTGGCCTTCAGTGCCAATTAAATATTTTAGCTTCTTATACTAAGAAATGGGGATTAACTGTGAATATGGAAAAATCAAACATTGTTATCTTTAGGAAGGGTGGAAGGTTATCGAAGAACGATGTGTGGTTCTTAAATGATGTACAAATGAAAATTGTTAATAGCTATAAATATTTGGGATTTTTATTCACTTGTAATCTCAGTATGACAAAAGCACTTGATGATCTTTCCTTACGAGCCAAGAAAGCTCTTGCAGAAATAAGTGTTAACTTGAGAAAACTTGGAATTCTTTCGCCTGATGTATTCTTTAAAATATTTGATAGTCAAATACAACCAATGCTTTTGTATGCTTCAGAAGTTTGGGGGGTCAAAATATATGAAAATATTGAAAAAATTCATTTATCTGCCTGTAAGATTTTTTTAAATGTCGGTCCACAAACACCTAATGCGATTGTGTATGGTGAATGTGGTAGATACCCATTATATATTAATTCTGCTGTGCGCAGTTTAAACTATTGGATGAAGATTTTGTATATGCATGAAGATCGTTTACCTAAGAAATCTTATAATACGTCACTTCATTTGGATGATATCGGCCATAAAACTTGGGCCTCAGAAATTAGAAATATGCTTTTTTCTCATGGATTTGGTTTCGTTTGGATTTCGCAAAGTATAGGAGATAGGGTACAATTTATCAATATTTTTAAAAATACGGGCAAAAGATATGTTTTTTCAAAATTGGAACTCTACACTGAATAACAGTACCAGATATGATACATATAGAGAAATTAAAAGTCTACTTACACCGGAGAAATATTTATTTGAAATAGTGGATTTTAAATTTCGTAAAAGCATTGTTAAATTACGATCGGGGCTGTTACGTTTAAAGGTTAATGAGGGTAGATGGCAGAAAATTGATAGGTTGTCTAGAATTTGTCCAATTTGTAATGAAGGAATAGAAGACGAATTTCATTTTATTTCTTTGTGTCCATATTATAATGATTTAAGAAAAATATATCTGCCAAGTATTAGAAATGTAAACATGTATACATTTAAACAAATTCTTACTACAAACGATAACTACATGTTGAAAAAATTAAGCCACTATGTCTATTATGCCTATGAAAAACGATGTAAAAAGCTAAATGAAATTTCTTGCGATTAATTATTATGTTCATGTTATCTACTTCTCGTAAGTTGTGCGTATTATTACTTAATATTATTTTTGTATACGAAATATGTGTTTCCATGTACCTGTATTTGGGCCCAGGGGCCTATATACTTGAATAAAGTTGAAGTTGAAGACTATAACTCATCGTCCTTCTCTTTCGGACACTGCCAATATTTCGATTTACAACTATTTTATTGGCTGCTCTTTCATAGCGCTATATCACGCGAAATCTGCTTACATACTCAAAGTTTAGTGAGATTGTCGTGAGTAACCACGTGCAGAGGACTTTTAGATTCAACATAAATCAACTAGTTGCAAAATAAGATTCAAGAGACTTTACGTGAAAAATCGTCTAGAATATCTACAATTAATTTATGGAAGAAGACCAACAGTACATTGCATTTTAGAGCAAAAACAGAGAAAGAGATAAAGAAAAGGGAGAGACAAAGTTCTCCATTCATACACAGAATTCTCGTCTTTGTGACTTCATTTGGACGTGTGGTATTCTACTAGATTTCATATTACCAATGTAGTGTTCTTTGTCTTTATTGTTAGCATGATATCAATGTTTCCATCTTCAAACTGAGAACGGGACAAAGAACGGACAAGATCGTACTGTATATTTTGAAACCGGACCAGGACGTGATAGCTGTGTAGTTAGCACGAACAAAGAACGGAATGAGAATGCAATGGAAACGGAAGACTGTTTTATCATCAAGTTGTTCTCATTTCACGTAATGCAAAAAAAAGGAGGATGGTCCGATATAACCCTCCCTTTAAAGTAAGTGCTTGTTTGTAATAGGTGATGATAAATCACATGAAAAGTACATGAAAAAAGTAGTTATTTCTTTTTATACAAAATAAATCCAGAAAAGTCATGGAAATGTATCCTACCGAGCAGTTTGGTGACGACTGTACGCTGTGCCTCTGTGAGCGAGTCCTCCAGATGAGGTTTGAGGATGTCCTCCCAGCACACGGCCGATAGAGCGTTCAGACATGAGGACATCGAGCTACAAACAGGTTTACCGTTACGTTATTTAGAGATTTTACAAGCGCTTCAATTGGAGCAGATCTCGCACTACATCGAGCTACAAACAGTTTTACAGTTACGTTATTTGGAGATTTTACAAGCGCTTCAGGTGGAGCACATCGCGCACTACATCGAGCTACAAACAGTTTTACAGTTACAGGAGATTTACAAGCGCTTCAAGGGGAGATGATCTTGCACTGGAGGTGTTCCATTCCTTTATATATATATATATATATATATATATATATATATGTATATATATATATATATATATATATATATATATATATATATATATATATATATATATATATATATATATATATATATATATATATATATATATATATATATATATATATATATATTACCACATAATTCACCTGAGAGCGCCACTGAAGAGACTGGAGATAAACAAACCAGGTAGACCGGGAAATCCTAGCACGTCCATCACGAAGTAGGGAATAAGCTGGAAATAAGGGAATTAATTATTTGTCGGTTTATGTCTTGTGTTGGCTCTTTGAATGTATGAGTAATTAATAAAATGTATGAATTTTCCCTGATATAAATTTTTTTTGCGGGAAAAGATATGCTGGGTATTGAATAAATAAAAAAAACGCGACATAACGATCTTAGATTGACCTACAAGTAGCTCACGTTCGACTAAGTTTCTATCATTCAGTCTAATCTTAGATCGTGATGTCGCGTTTTTTTACGCTTTAAAAGAAACCCGGGTAAGACTTATGAAGTACGAATTATCTGTCCCTCGTGAATTATTATTTCAAACTCCTCGCTAAATTTCGGCTTTTGTAACAATAATTAATTCGGGACAGATTATTCGTAATTCCTCGCAACTCGTTAATTATTATTATATTATTACCCATTCTATTCCATCCAGGAAACCGCCCAGTTCTATTGCGGTGGCTAACTACAGTAACGCCATGTTTTATGACGTCACACAGACAATGAAATACGGGAGGTCGTCGTGAAACAATGGTTGCTAGGCAAACGTAATTATGTGCATTATGTGCATATGTGCTCATATAAATAATATCAACTTTGTTATTTTCAACCAAATAGGCAATGAAGGCTATTACCGCTACAAGTATAATGACGTCACAATATTAACACTTGTGACAATGGTCGTTTCGACGTCACATGGTATATGGATCGCACAGGTGAAGCTTAGCGCAAATATGTTGCGCAACAGAGATGAACGACCAGTTTTCCCTTTATGCGAAAGAAGTGCAGTTTTACCTTCACCTGTGACTACAGTAGTTCAGCACACTGTTCGCTTGATTCATTTGGGCTAGTAATAAACAGAATACTAAAATTCTTTCAACTCAATACACTTTTTATGAATCTCGTGAATGAGTTTGCATCAAACTCGCTTTCGCTCGTTAAGTATCGCCTATTTACCTGATTCGCGTTGCTGATGATGTTGTCAGAGAGGGGGTCGCATCCTTTCTTGGCGTAGTAAGCAAACACGGTGATACCCGCCAGACAGACCACCGTGTTTAGGATGATTATCCCGATAATTGTTATCATGACTGATCTGAACGAAATATGACATTAATGGAAATAAATCAATATCATGAGTTACACATTATCGTTTCATGTTTTTTTTGTTTTTTAGATTTGTTGCATGATCTCCAAATTGAAACCATTCAATTTTGCTCAAGTTTGTTACATTTGATTTTGATGTTACATTTATTGCATATAAGCTAACAGCTTATTGATTGCTCTTTTTCAAAATCTCTCTGACATTCGGATTGTTATTGTGATTGGGTGCGTTACATTTTGACACAATTAAAAACACCAAAATATACGTTATATTCCTCATGCTATGCAAGCTACTGACACCTTAGCTCGCCGGAGAGTGGGCAGTGCGCAGTACCGCTGGACACTCGCCTGATTGACCCCATAAGTGGACACGTAGCTGACCAAACCTCCGATGGCCAGTGTCCAGAACGTGTGCCGGACAGTCGGGTCAGGGTTGAAACTGCAAGAAAATAACCCTTTGGGTTAACCTGTTATGTGGGAAAATATTCGAGGACGAGAATATGAGTTATAGGATAGCTCAAAGATAGTTAGTTCAGACAGAATAATTATACAAAAGGGTTTACGGGCCGTCCAGTCGTTGTGTCGGAGAAATGGAGAAATGCTATACGAAAGAAGTCATGAGCGGGTGTCGGGTGAAGGTTTTAGTAGACAACAGTAGACGAGAGCAGTTGATTGAATGAGGGTGTTCAAAAAGACAATCGATGAAGGTGGTGGAACTAGGATGGACTCCTACGATTGGTTGAGTAAAGATTCTCCCATCAGGCTTTTAAAAAGACCTGCAGAGCATGGGACAGGGCAGTTTTAGTTTCGGACAGGAAGATGAAAAGACCAACAGCTTAACCGTAGCAGGCAGCGGCATCAAGGCCGGGATCTGCTCCAGTAGAGGGAACCACATGGGTATCGTATAATAGGCATAGATAGTATTGGGGGTATAGGTAGGGAATATAGAGTAAGGAATAAAGGGTTAAGCTTGTGTGTGATGATAAAATGATTGTGGTTATGCTTTATGTGTATTTGTAATAAAAGGTTAAAACATTGTATGTGTTTTAATGATAAGCTAGATTATTGTACCTCGAGCTAGCCAAGCGAGGAAGAGTTTACATCCCAAGAAAAGAGAAAGTGGACCTCATCGTAGGTCAGAGAAAGGTCACAAAAGACGTAGTATAACACAAATATAACAAACCTAATATGGAATCTTATCTCTAAACATGTATCGTCGGGTCATGGTTAAAACATATAACCTTTGAGTTTACCTAACAACAGTATGAACTGTTATCTTTATTAGGCTATACAGACAGACAAGTTTATTCAATATTTAAGGCCCAGTGGCCCAAAGTACAGTTGATGTTTCATCATGACAGCTTGAGATCACGTGGCATTGATATTGGTTGATATTGATTTTAAAATGGACATCACATGTTTTTTATAAATGGCAACAGATTTTAAGAATCAATATTTTTAGAATTAATTAGATTATACATGGTTTGTGGATTAACATAAATACAATTTAAATACTTCTTTCGGCAGGCAGAAAAAGCATCGCAAACTAACAATATGTGAAATTCGTCTTCTTTTTGACCAGAAGAACAATAAGAACATGATAGATCATCCATCGTATTATTATCCTTTCTACAACGTTGTATTTTTAAAGAATGTAGTCAAATTCTAAATTTACATAGATTTCGTGAGAGTGACTTATCATTAAGAAAACGTATACATTTCCGGTCCAAACACCGCTTTACATTGCGAGTAATGACTAAATAATAACTTCCCGAATTAATTGTTTGGGACCAATTTTGTACAAACATATCATTAATTCGTTGTTTAAACAGAGACTAAAATATTTGCCTGTCGCCAACATTTTGATTCAACCAGACATAAGAAAATCCACTTGAAAATAAAATATATCTGACATATGCAGCCCAGGAATGTTTTCCGCGATCATCTTATGATTTCAAAAGTTGATAACATTGAAGGGCGTGACGATAATGAGGCATTCTAATAAATTCTAATTAATCCAAAATTATTCTCATTTGACCTTCGATATGCATGTTATGACGACCTGTTTCACCAAGTATTGCTTTGTTGGAAGCAAATTTACCTACTGTTATGAATCTTTTAAAATATGTTGCATGGAAATTTTCAATGACTTGGGAATAATGGGCTACCCAAGGTTCCGAACCATATAACAAAATTGGCGCTATCTTAGAGTCAAAAAGTAAGCAGGCAGAATTGAATGAAATAAACTTGTTCATTTTAAAGAGCTTAAATATTGAAAACATTGACTTTTTGGCTTGTGCTATATACCTTCATCGAGGCTACAAGTTATGATCCGGAAACAAAGCTGCTTACTTACTCAAAGAAGTGGATTCTTCGCCATTCGTCATTTATTCGCCAAACTTCGCTTAAACCTCCGACCGTACTGGTGCCCTGAAACAGGCACTCGACAGCTGACAGGATCACGATGTGAAAGATAACTTACACTAATACATTTTAGCACTTCTTTAGTGTAATAAGAAATAGAAATCTCATTGCCATTGGACCCCCGCCCCAATCCCCTTTTTTTCTTTTGGTGGATTCCCTTCTTTCAAAATTCCTGGATCCACCACTGGGTATACACTGGCAACTTATCGCTGTGATCGCAATTTGCACTGCGTATGAAAAAGAATAACAATCATAAAGTCTGTCTCTTATTTCTATACCGACCTTTAACATCCTTTGAGTTTAGATACGTTAGGTATGTATCATGTCTCACCTCAATAACGATTGCCAGTAAACCAGCAAGCATCACTACGGATTGAAACACATCGGTCCAAACTACTGCTTTCATTCCGCCCTGGAAAATAACACGAGTTTTAATTTTTAAAATCATATGTTAAATAAATAGTTGATATGTAATGTTCTCTAAAACACAAAATCATTGCCAGACTGGTTTAAATCAATATATGTATGTAGCAAGTTAATATAGGATGCTTTAAGAAATCTCTTTATACTAAAACGTTTTTAAACAGCATATATAATTATTATCAACAAGAAGACATAGTCATCAACGTCCCCCGCCAGACACAAGAAACAGCATATATATAATTAGTATCAATAAACAGCAGTATATGAGGAAACACAGACAAAATGTAGTGCAGTTGAGTTCCGCAACAGAGATAAGAGACTAGTTCGATGATATAGACTGGTCATGTATCTCAGTTGCGCGACCCCTTTGCGCTACATTTTGTCTGGGGACCAAGTTTGAGCCTTACCAGAGAAGTGTAAAACGTGGAGACCAGCCCAACTATTATAATTGTAGCCCATGTTGGAAATCCAGTTACTACAACAGATTTGTGAAACTATTAAAGGTTCAGTAGCACGTTTTTGTCGGTGAAATAAATCAATGAAATGTATTTGAAAAATAATATCACCAATAGTAAAACACCCTACTTTCTTCGGAAAATCAAGTTTAAAAATAAGTGTACATGGTTACGTAATGCCATTGGAAACATTTTTGTCATTTGAAATAATCACAATAAAATGGCCGCCATGAAATTTTTGCTTTATACACCGTATATTACCACTACGGATACTTGGTTTGTGAAATAAGATGTTTTACCCTCAAGAGTAAATATAAATGACTATATCATTATAAATGGGAAATTTGAAAAAATGAAATTTGAAAAAAAAACGTGCCACTGTCCCTTTAAGTACTGTTGCGCAGTTTATTGAATTGTTAAAAGTCATGAAACTATTGTCCTCATTAATATAGCTTCAAATGGAGTATATTACCATCAGATATTGATAACATATGTGTGTAAACTGGAACATATCCCGACGCATCCCCCCTTTAAGTGGTATTTGATTTTAGTGAGATTGTGATATAGCCATATGTCACTCATTCTCAATGAAAGTGCACAATTAGTAAATAATGATGTCGTCCTTATAAATCGTTGTTTTTAATAACGAATGTAACGTTAATATGGTGCAATGTAAGATCGATGAAAAAGGAAATTGAATTCGTAGTACGAACGACAGATAAAATGTTACATTTTACTGTTGATATTTTTTAGAGAGGCCTTAGTAATCTTGGAACATGTCAAAATCGCAATGTCGCCAACAAGAACTGTCACGTTGATGTAGGAACTGAGATTGACCCATAAGTCGTGGATGCGATAACACATGTCCAAATATATAATAACCTTTACTAAAGAATTTTCAACAAGAAGAACTGTTAACACTTTTCACAAATTTCTTAAAATACCAAATGTTTATTGTCGCTGTTTTCATGTATTCTACGTTATGTATTTTAAATAAACTGGGAAATAAATGATATCTGCAGTGAACCTAAATACATCCAGTTATTCATTTTCGTTGAATATTAAAGAAAAGTAAAATAGAAACAATTGTCATATTAAATGTATTATTTTTTTAGAAATTAAAGAACTATCGTTAAAAGAAAAACGTATGGTTAAGCCTGTATTCTACGTTATGTGTCTCTTACAAAAATCTAAAATAGAACCTTGCTAAAAATAATATTTACAGCTCGGTAAAGTTGTAAAGTTTCCTGTTAATCACCAGCAATTGCGCTAACACGTCCAAAAAACTTTCCGTTGCAATAAAACATCCCAATGTATTTTACGTTATGTATTCTACGTTATGGTATCATACGTTATGACTGCCATATAAGGAGTGTAACGTTGTGCAGTGTCATGGGCGACGCCATACACTATTGACCATATGTTGTTACAAGTGATGATATGATTTGGAACGAGTTTTAGCGTGTTTTATTTTTACTCATTTTTGTATTTCTGATGCTGATATTTCAACCACCGTAATAGGGCCTAGATATACCGTCAGTCCTTGAATAATCGCCCGGCGATTATTAATTTGACCCAGCGATTTGACCCAGATTTGACCCAGCGATCATTCAAGACGATTATTTTTTTCGAAGCCCTAATGTAAGACCTAATATATCTGAAATTTTAAATAATAACAAAAAATATAATTTCAGTATGTTTTAAATTATTAGATCTAATATTGTTAACCAAGTGCATGTCATGAGGTTAAACTTTGCGTAAATATGCTTGTGCCGGGAATTATTTTCGAAAAGGAGATATAAATTAGTTTGTTTACATTTGCTAAAATTAACCCGGCGATTATTCAAAGCAAGCGATTATTTATTTCAAAGAGGGCTTGACCCGGCGATTATTCACGGCAGGCGATTCTTCAAGGATTTACGGTATATGCAATTTTAGTTGGCCGTTTTACGCCGAAATTTCGCCTTCATTCAAATAACAAAGATTCATACAACATATAAAACTAAGTATAAGTTTTGTTGGTGTTCATAGATAGTTAGTGAAGGCAATGATGAAAATCGAAGTGTGAATGTTTCCAATTTATTTAAAGCAGAATAGACTCGTACCACTTAAATTCATACGGTGACGTTATTTCCATTGACTATATAGTCTCGGATAAATATTGTTCGAAGGTAAGATTCTTTTTGCCCGATCCTACAAACATTTATCAAATTTGTAAGGAATTTATCTTGGCTACAACCTCATGATATATATATGTATGTTTGATGTTTGTTTAGGAAAGGCAATAAGTTGTCCAACATAATATAGGCCTACATAGTTATGAAATCATCTATGGGAAACGTTTTTATTCAATGACTATGTAAACATGTAGGTAAATCTAATGACATTAATTAAATTGTCTTCGGAAAAGTTAATTTAAATTATGTACTTCAAGCGGAGACAATTTCCATCAAGCTGGATAGTTTTACATTGATCCAACCAGAACTCATTTCTTGAAAATTGTTTATCCTGGACATGCAAGTATATATAAAAATAACGTCACCGGACGGATAAAACTGACACGGCCCGGGTCTTGTATACATTGTTCAACATTGATATGATAAGAGCAAAACTTGTTACGCTTTCAGTAGATGAGCCAAATGGTCTAGTGGTTACTGCCAAGGATTTCTATTACGTTCATGTTCGTAGTACAGGTTCGAATCCCGCGGATAATAGTTTTGTTTAAAAATGACACCAGAGGTTTCTTTGATATTTGACGTTAAAAAGTGATACATTGCATAAGATATGCAAACTGAAAATAAGATGGCAAGGAGATAACAAAAAACAAGCATAGTTTAAGAAATTAAACCATTTTGACCAATTTAAATCAAACTGAAACTTGTGACATGTTTACTGTTAGATAATATATAATTATTGACGTATATGGTTCATTACCTGTAACAAATAACGTTATATATAACGTAAAATAGGCCTACTGAGACATATTGACATGTCATGTTTGGTTGGCAATTATAAGATATCTGGTAGGAATTATTTGCTCAAACTTCATAATCTTATTTAATGAATAGAGGACTTTGGGGTAACACATATTAACACTTCTAATGCAGACTTTCGATTTTTGTGAAATGCACATTTTCAATTGTGCACTTTCATTGAGAATGAGTGATGTGCATGTTTATAGTTTTGGGAAAGCAAAAATTTGGTAAATTTCAAACGTCAAACGTTGTCTCATTCTAAAGCAATGTAAAATACATAATTTGTTTTAGTAGTTCACCAAAATACTTTTTAAACTGTCACCATAACAATCATATGATAAATAAATATGAGTGACAATAAAACATCTCTGTTAAACAAAGGGCGAAATCCAATTTTAACTAAACTACAAATACGTTTAACTTCCGATTTCTCCCCGCGGATTGATATAAAAGTTCTTTACTAAACTGCCATGCAAAAGAAACTGTACACCTCACCTTGGTTTCGATTAATTCAATATTTACAAAATTTAAAAACATGTAGAAGTATTCTTTGACTGCTGACTAAACACCTGTACTTTTCGGTTTTAGATTATGACATCGAAAACTTGAGACATTTGCAATTGAAAATCATAGGCTACATATGATAAAATCAACAGAAGTGTGATTGTACTTTCTTTTGCCTGGCAGTATATATGATATATCAAATACCATTTCCTTCCCACCGAGGTTACGGTCCTATATCTGAAGGGAGTATAACCTCCGCGGGAAGAGAATGACCAAGGACGTAATGGTAGAATATATAAAAGAAATAACAAATCAACAATATCTTATTGGTAAAAAATCAATGATTGATAAATAAAGGTAAATACCCGCCTCCAATGCTGTTGACGGAGCAAATGACGCAATACCCATGTATATCACCTGCAAGTTGATAGAGGTAAATTATTTCATTGTATTCCCTATCAAGGCAGACATACCGGGTTCATATTTTCCATATATAAAAAATATATCAAATATCACTTTGTCATGGTAGTATGACGTCTATGTGTTTGCATTTAGAACAGGGCTCTGTTCCATAACATCCATAACAGCGAGCGCTTATAATCGCTCATTGAGCGCTACATTGAACCACTCCTGAACGCGATTGCTCAATGTAGCGCTGCGTAGCAAAGCGAGCAAACCTCGAGGCATCGCACCGTGTCGTTCAGGAGAGAATGCGCTACATTGAGCGCTACATTGAGCGCTACATTTAGCGCTACATTAAGCGATCAATGAGCGATTAAAAGCGATCGCTGTTATGGAACGGAGCACTGTCCTCTACAGCAGACAGGGTTGGCCAGCCCCTGCACTGGCGCGGTGTGATTTGAACCCCGGACCTCGTAAATCCGAAACCGAACATGCTAACCACTGGGCTTCTTTAAAACGACATTCATTCAGTGTTTTGTTTGGCTTTGATGCATGCAAAAATGCCATATGTGATGATTTCGGTTCAAATAATTTTCAACTTGCATATTTATCCCCTTGAAAATGAAAAATCGAGCAAAAGCAAACCGCTACAAGAATGATGTCCCAGTAGTGTGAAGTTGTGACGTCACAATGTTCGTACCATCATCACAATGGTACATGATTTTATTTTCAGCAAACTGTCGACACTTTCGGATGATTGATTTGGGAAATTAATTAACAGAATACTGAACTTTAATTCCTTCCAAATAATACTATTTTACCAAACTCGTGAATGATTTAGCATTAAATTGGTTTCGCTCGTTTTATAGCAAATCATTAACTCGTTTAGTAAGAAATGTTTTAAATGGAAGTTTATTTCAGCAGCTATACAGATTTCCAAAAGAAAGCTGACAATCACAAAAACTTGTTTTATTGAAATAAGGTGTTTTCTATATTCAAAATGATAATATTTGCATATTAAAGGTACATCCATTGTGTTGTTTTGGGTCAAATATGCCAAACGTTATAAATGGTCTTACTTTATCGAGAAGTACCAACTGTTACCGAAAACTACCATTTTGATGATATTCGACTTAGTATATTTACGATATGAAGGTAAAAGTGTCGATTTCTGATCGAAAACCGGACAATGCACCGCGTGTGGCGCGCGCCAATGAGTCAAACGTAGTTTTGGAATCTTATTTAAACCAGATAAAATAAAACATTTGGGTTGATAATGTTTAATAGGTCATATAACTACTGTGCGTGTAAATAGGACATGCACTTTCGGTTTCTGCACATGCATAATGATGTTACTCGATTTTGATTGGAAACTAGTAATTATGATATATTTGGTGATTGGGGATGAATATGCGAGCTTAGTGAATTTGTTTGTATTGTAAACAGCACATATGGTGTGTTCGAACGTATTAAAGTCAAATCAAATTTTATGAAACACAATGGATGCACCTTTAATGTCACCCACAAAACGAAAACAATCGACAACACTCTCTTTAGTCTATAAATATTGTCGAAAAATGGTAAGTATGTATTTTAAGTCGAATTATTTTGAAGACGTTGTCAACTTTCTTTTGGACAGTAGTGTATGACGTCATATAGCATGTGGTGAGACGTGGTCTTCTGGGATTTAAATGGCAGTAGCACGTGTAATTGCTCAAATAAGCTGATGAAATGCATTTTAAAATAATTTCCACAATCGTAAAAAAAACTTCTCTCTTCGGAAAATCAAATTAAAAATGAGTGTACATAGCTCAGTAAAGCCATGGGGATCGTTTTTGACATTCGAAATAATTAAATGTGTTCACAATAAAGTGACCGACATGCAATGTTTGCTTTATACGCAACACCGTTATCACTATTACGGATAATTGGTTTGTGTAATAGGATGTTTTACTATCATAATAAATAGGAAATTGGAAAAAATACATTTTGCAAAAAAAACGTGCTACTGCCCCTTTAAGCTCAGTTGACCGATACCTGTAAAGTGCAGCAATAATGAGCGCGGCTCTCAGTATGGGTGACCTGCTTCATGGCTGAGAGTTTGAAGTTCAACGCCCTGTCTCACAGACAGCTATATTCTTAGAGATTTTAATGCATTGTCATAATGGGTGGTGTAATCATGTAATGGCAGTGTGGTGTATTGTAAAACGTTATCACCGCACAAGCCTGTAGGTCTACTATGGAAGCCAGTTTCTAATGATAAATGTCACTATATATTATTTTACCTACCTGTTGGACAATCATTAGGCAGGTGCCCGTTAGTCTGGCTGCACGTGACCGGAAACGCTTCTCCAGATACTGAGGGTGAATCAGAAAACAATCGTGAGGTGAGGTGAGATGAGATTGGGTTTAACGCCGCTTTCAAGAGTATTTCACTTATATCGCGGCTGCTAGTATTACGGCAGGGAGAAAGCCCGCAACGCCACGTGGCTATGCATTGCGGTGAAACTTGCGAGCAACGACTGGAACTAGCGAACCATGGGTGGTACTATGCTGAAATTCAGTGTAGCATTGCACCCAAACTTTACTTCGTGTGGAACAGTTCTCTACTGCAGCCAAAGTTGCCGTGCCCCTGGCGGGAAAAACAATCGTCAATATGAATCGAACGTCGATCATTCACACTGTTGGTCTCCTTGTTAAAGAATATTCATCTTGTACCATACACTTGCCTGCGTGTGTTCTGCGTATAAGTTCAGGCCAGAACGCTCAACTTCGAAATGCGATTGCAGTTAAAGAGCCATCAAGGATGTTACTGTTTCAAATAAAAAAAACAATTGCAAAATAAACTTATACGGTCAATCGCCAGAGAAATCTTTTATCTACAACATGACATGTGATAAGTAATTTTCATATCACGGCAATGTAATGAAATTTGGTTACAAAGAAAAGTACCCTTTCAAGAAGCGCGCGTTAAAGGTATCTGACGTCATATAAACAGAATCCCCTCTATTGCGTAAAACGTACTACACAACAGCAAACGCTTCCGAAGCGTGAAGGCTCGTCTCTAGCCATAACAACCCATGTGCTGCGGGTGCTGCACGTGCTTTTCTTGCAAGTTACCCTTGTCACACATTACTGAATGTGACGATTGCTTTATAAACAATGTTTCTAAATGTCCTGAGAATATACAAATATATATCTTATCTCGTGAGGTAGAACAGTTATACATTTTCACTCGTGAAAGCGCCACTCGTGAAAATATAACCTTTCTACCTCACTCGATGAGACAAACATGGTATTAGTCAAGAAAAGACAGATATCCTCTAAATATCGCGGCTGCTAGTATTATGGCAGGGAGAAAGCCCGCAACGCCATGTGGCTACGCATTGCGGTGAAACCTGCGAGCATCGGCTGGAACTAGCGAACCATGGGTGGTACTACGCTGATATTCAGTGTAGCATTGCACCCAAACTGTACTGCGTGTAGAACAGTTCTTTACTGCAAAGGATGCAAAGAAGGATTCGAACCCCGGGCCTCTTGATCCGAAGCCGAACGCGCTAACCACTGCGCATCCCCCCCTTACATCTTGCATCTCACGCACTGGTAAGAGCATGTCTCCCTTAGTATCGTTATATTGAGGTGTTAGAAACGCGACTTTAGATAGAGTAAGATAATAAACGTTTCATTGCCAGCTCATTCATAGGTCCCGAGGTAGAGTGTCCATAAATTTAAAGGGGCAGTAGCGCTTTTTTTCGCTGAAATAGGTCGATGAAATGTATTTGAAAAATAATGTCACCAGTAGTAAAACACCCTTCTCTCTACGGAAAATCAAGTTAAAAAATGAGTGAATGGTTCCGTAAAGCCACGGTAATCGTTGTTTGTCATTCGAAATAATAACATGTGTTCACAATAAAATGGCCACCGTAGAGATGCAGGTTCGGATCCCATCATAACAAGTGTTGTGAGTGCGATCAAACACGGCTGAGAAAACATAGGTAGAAATGGGGTGTAACACTTCATCAGGCTATCGAGTGGACGTACCGACGCTTCACTCAATCATTCTCAAGTAATGTGCACAACTGCAAATATGAAATGCGAAAAGACTCGAGTTGGAGTGAGAAGTTGTAACGTGCATAGTGGCGCTGTGGTCAGCTTGTGCGCCACGGGTTTCAGAAAAGTGTAGGAGTATCAGAAAAGTGTAGGTGTATCGGCTAATACATCAACAGTTAAAACAAAGGAAACCATGGCAACGAGACCGGATGTGGAATTAAATGTAAAGTGAAGAGACGATCGTTTTGGTTATCAAGGGTATTATGAGAAATAATTAGGGAAATCTGCAAAAGCGTGGGTGCAAAATGGTGATTATGGACGATCGCCTTACCTCGAAGGAACTCGTTATCTTCAGGGGGAATAACAAAGGCACAAAAAGTTGCGCTGCTATCACAACTCCGAAACTGCCCATTATTCGTATGTAGAATTCAGTTCCTTCAGCGTACATTTCCGCTGGTGTCCCAAGAATCAAAATGGCGGACGTGAAAGAAAGCAAAATGGAAACGGCGACAGGAACTACTCCCATGTTTCTGTCTGCCATTAAAAACTCTTTGGTTGTCTTTTGTTTCCCTCCTGCACATGCGTAGTAGATTCCGATCACTGCAGAAATCGTCAACATGGCGGCAAGCACCACGTAGTCCAGAGGGTGAAGATTCTTTTCCGCCATTTTGAATTTGAATTTGTATTCCTTACACGCAGATGTTTCAGGTTCGACTTCTCGCCTGTCCTCAAATGACGTTATTTATTCTCCGATGTAGTTAAGCTCTACCTTCTTACATAGTGTTTATCAGCTGCATGACAATGTCTGACACCTGTGCAGACGATGGAGATAACTCGATGTCAAGCTGATAGGAGCATGTTCATATGTCGATAAGAAAATAACGCACAGTCACGTGATTATTGGGTACATTTGTATCAACATGTATGTCAGTGTAACTTCACTGTGCTATGCGTGACGGGTCCTAGTAACCCTTTCTCAAAAGGAGGTTTCTATCGCTGTATTTTTTGTGAAAACGAAATAAAAACGAGAGGTTTTTCCCGTTTACATACATATTATATTAATACATGTTTAAAAACAGTCAAATTGAAAGAAATTAATGATCGTAATAGTTTGACGATTTAATATTATAAAGACATGCGCACATTTGTTGAAAAATAAAAACGATGAAGCTATTCATCGGCGCTGTGAGTGGGGAAAACTTCGCTACAACCAAACAGCATATTGTCTGTTAGCTGTGTGATACGTTATGTGTTACTTTTTAGCTCATCAGGCCTGAAAGGCCCGATGGGCTTATGGCATGGGATGGCGTCCGTCCATCCGTCCGTCCGTCCGTCCGTAAACTTTTCGCTTTTTGGACTTCTTCATCAAGAACCACTGGGTCTAGGGAGGCTGAAATTTTGTATGCAGACTCCTTGGGCAATTGAGATTCTACATTGTAGATTTGGTGATCCAGTGACCTTAAATAAGGGCCTCACAGGCCATAATCTAAAAACCTATTTTCATCTTCTTCTCCAGAACGAAACGATTTAGAAGACTGAAATGTTGTGTACAGACTCTTTAGCCAATGGAGATTCTAAATTTGCAGATTTGGTGACCCTGTGGTCCCAAATAAAGGCCTCAAAGGCCATGACCTAAAATCCAATTTTGATCTTCTTCTCCAGAACGAAAAGACCTAGAAGGCTGTAATATTGTGCGCAGAGTCTTTAGCCAATGGAGAATCTAAAGTGTAGATTTGGTGACCCTATGGCCCCAAATAAGGGCCTCACAGGTCATTACCTAAAATCCTGTTTTTTATCTTTTTCTCCAGAACAAATAGACCTAGAAGGCTGTAATATTTGGTGTATCTTTAGCCAATGGGGATTCTAAATTGTAAATTTGGTGACCCTGTGACCCAAAATATGGGCCACAGCCTAAAAAAACCTGTTGAAATTGAATTTTGAACTGATATTTTGTGTGCACTTCATTCACAGTAGTTTCTTAATAAAATACCTGAGGGAAAGTCATCTCATCTTTTAGATATGTGAGTCCTAACTTGGGTTTGAGAAATGCAGAATTGAGAAGAAGAAAAAACTTTGCAGTTTATCTTATTCAGTAGGAATGTGAAATATATGTCGAAGATCAAGTCTTCAGTATAATGGACATGTTTGTCAAATTGATGTAATCAATGTGAAATAAGAACTGTTAAATAGCCTATGAACTGAATATTGTGGATATTATAAAAAGGCCCTCACAAGTCAAAACATAAAAATCTATTTTCATCTTCTTCTCCAGAACAAACTAGAAGGAATATTGCGTTCAGAATGTTTAGAATGTTTAGATGAAAAGGCTTAGAAGTTAGAACCGTTACAATTGTGCAAAGATTATTTAGCCAAGGTAATTCTAAATTTTACTATGTACCATGAGATTCATCACATTGCCTGTTCGCTCTAATCCTTATACAGTTAGATCAGTGCTGCAAGTGTTTAGTGCAAGGCAGAGGCTATTACATAATTTGGCTGTAAAAGCACAGCTGGCTCGTAACCAGAGCCAAGGGGTCAGCATATTGCATATAATCTCTTGTGTGTTGACCTTGCTGAGTGCTCTCTCTCAATTTCAAGACTAAGATTTGTCAGGGCTAGGGATTGTGCATTATATTGAGACAATATATTTCTGTCTTCATCATCAAACAATACAAATCCTATGAGCTACAGAGCCCATGGCTCTATTTTTGAATAGTTTATTGTATATGTTTTATTATTTAAAAAGTGTAAAATTGGGTTAAATATAGCGTGTTCTCATTTCACGTAATGCCAAGAAACCAACATGGCGGATGGTGCCGATAGATCGGTGATATTTAAATGATATGTAGGCTCGATGCCCGTTACTTACTTATACCTGTACATAGAACAGTTCTCTACAGCAAAGTCAACGGAGAGAATGTTGGCTGGGATGGAGGCTAGCCGCAGGAAAAGATTGAGGGGCCTTTGGGATTCTTGACTGGGAGTAGAATCTAAATCTTTCAAACTGCTGTTTATCAACCAAAATAGAGTTCCACAGGAAATATGACATGTGTGAGATCAGGCGATATCTTCTAGGGGGATATCGCTTTAACAGTAGATTTTGCACAATGCCCGGCCATTACAATGCTTATCCCCATCATCAAATAATGACTCGTATTGCTATGACGTCAAAATGCTGATGACATAACAATGCTATGAATCATAAATGCGATGACGTCCAAGGATTACCTCCCAAAACTTCTACATGCCAATACTTCTACATGCCAAAACTCCTACAAAACGTGAGGGCAGAATTATGCAATTACCTATTCTATAATGGTACAGCCCAGGATATGTTTTAATGTTATTTGCCAAAACGTCTACAGCTGATTGAAGAAGGGGGTAGAGGATTACTGGAACAGAGGATTAACAGGCCACGCTTATTACTTACTAAGAAAGATGACAGAGTATTTGTGTTTATTAATATTTATATATATTATATATAAATATAAACATTTTGTTTCATTTTTCGTACGTCACATACGAAAATTTTCGCAATTGTTACAATTGTTATCCAGATAGTACGTGGAAAGGGGAATTTATAAACAGGGATATATACACCTATATGTTTATCTCTCCCCGTGACTTTGACAGAATTTATGCATTATAATATATAACATACATTATCACAAGAAACAATTTCATATACCAATAACTGAATATGTAAATTCAACAATTTCACACAATCAAGTTAAAAACGCTTGCCTAAGTCAATTAATGTACAAATGGAATCCACAATTTTTAAAATAGTCTCATCAGATAAGTCATTGTTACCACAGCTTTCAAATTGAATTCATTAACATAATAATAGCTCTTTGATCTAATGCGTGAATAGTTTTGGCAGATGAAATGGTAGTTGCATAATTAATGGTAGTTGCATAGGCAAGTAGGAGACTTTTCTATAATCCTATCAAATTTGTGGTCACACATTTAAATATGAGAATAAACAGTTAAACAACCTACAGCCTCCTGTGATACGTATGTCTATTATTTACTCGTAGCCTAATGTAGAAATTTTGGCACATTAATCAGACCAGTCCATTCTTACTTGAGGTAATGACCATGTGCAGTGGAAACTGTGTTGTTTTGGTCAGTAGAAGTTTTGGCATGTAGACGTTTTGGGACACTGCAAGGGGGTGTGATGTGATGTGATCAACGTTATACATTAAACAAAATCCTGGAAAATGTTTTCCGATATCAAATAAATCAACACACGCTGAACAACATTGGCGATGTAGCTCATAAGGAATCGCCCGATTGATCATCCAAGGTTGAAGACTTATTGAGTGAGTTACTGTTTAACAACTGCTTAAATTAATATCAGATATTTATTAAGGATTCAGTACTAAAGTGCTGAATCCTTATTGAGATTGGCGTGTTTTATTATTTCAAAATACTTTGACCATCTTTTTAGCAAAAACGTCTGAAGCGAATGCAACCAACTTTTGCAGCACCGTCGCCCTTGACCTGGAATCGCAAGAATAAGCTTTTGGGCCCAATCGTCACACCCATTAAAGGTCCAGTTCGAATCTAAACTTCGATTTTTAACATGGGAATATTTTTCAAAATGCACTTAGAGACTTGCAACTTTTTTGGAAATATGAGCATTGACAATGCAAGTAGAAAAGTCAATCTTGACGATTTCGTTGGTCACGTGGTTTCGCCGCCATTTTGAATTTAGACACTTTTCATCATTTTCCGACCCCATGAACCTTTGACAATCTTCTCCTCTGAAGATACCAGCATTAGAAGGCTCATATTTTCACATAATGTAGCTGATATATTGCTAACAAAAATGACCTCACGGATTTTGGAAATTCGCTATACTTTTTGCACAGTGTGCATTTGAAATCTGGTGATTTTTAAAAAAGCGCAAACTTCAAATGGACATATCTCAAAAACCTAAGCGTCGCAAGAAAGGACTAAGGTCTTGATGAATCAATTGTAAATCGCTCGCGTAAAGTCATTCCCAGTCACAATTAAGCTTACAATTTCTAAAAAATATCAAAAATCGCGATGTTGGTGAGATTTTGCAAATTCATACTGTAATAACCAAATCTTGTAAAATATTGTTTAATACCTCACCAGAGAGACAAAACATTTTCCTAAATAAGAAAATTAAAATTAATAGAAAAGTGTTCATAACTGACGATTTACGGGTATTTTAAGTTTGACAGTTCCTGCGTTCTTTCTAAATTGACAATGGTCACGTTTGTAATGTGTCTTTGTTTTGTCATAGTTCAAAAATGCAAAATCAGACCACGTTGTTAAGTACCTCGTCAGAATGGCAAAGGATTGCTGTTATGGGGGAGAGCATAATTAGTTTGATAATAAACATAACCAATGTGCTATAAGTATTTTATCTTGATCAATTTTGTTGTTTTTAATAAAAGTTTGTGAACTAGTTTTAAGAGCATGATACCCGAACGCAACCAGACAAGTGTACATCTATCGGGATGTAATTGTACTCCACGTGACCACAATACAATCATTTGATTGGACGAAAGCATTTGACTGCTCTAAAATATGTTATATGCATTGTATTTCTAGTAGTGTTGCGCAAGTACGAATACGTGTTAACGTGACATAACACCATTTATGAGAGAACGACAAAGAACGCCCCTGATCAAATATTTAAGTAGTACAAACCCAGTTATTTGAAAAAATAACATCAAAGGGGCAGTAGCACGTTTTTTCTCTCAGATAAGTCGATGAAATGTATTTGAAAAATAATATCAATAATATATAGTAAAACACCCTTCTCTCTTCGGAAAATATAGTTAACAATGAGTGTACATGGCTCAGTTAAGCCATGGGAATCGTTTTTGTCATTTGAAATAATAAAATGTGTTCACAATAAAATGGCCGCCATGCAATTTTGGCTCTATACGCAACACCGTTATTACTAGATCTACTACGGATAATTGGTTCGTGTAGTAAGATGTTTTACCTTTTAAAGTAAATATAAATGACATAAACTTTCGTTATGAATGGAAAATTTGAAAAAATATAATATAATATAATATAATATAATATAATATAATATAATATAATATAATATAATATAATATAATATAATATAATATAATATAATATAATTATACATTGGGAAGACAGAAAAATGCCCGTTTCCACATTCATATATTTCATGCCTGAGAGTTTGACATCTTCTGATTGTGAACTTTGTGTATATATATATATATTTATCATCCAAAACTGGCTCCCACAGTAGATATCGCTTGTGTGAGATCAAGCGATATCTACATTGTAGATATCGCTACAATCAAATCGTCATAATCCTATTACATCATCAGTTAATGACATCACAAACCTTTGGCATCACTTAGAACACTGCTGACAATGCTATGACGTCACAATGGTGATGCCGTAACAATGCTATGATGCCATAATGCTTATGACGTCACAATGCTATGACCTCACTGAGATCACTGCTGAAGAAGTTAAATGGCAGTTTTTTGTTTCAGATATGTCAGTATTTGGCTAATATTTGTTGTAGAATGATTTTGAATGATAAATAAAATCTCACCCTCGTGTCTTCTGATATCAAATATATCAACACTCGTTGATTAAAGTAAAAATATCCTCGGCAAGCCTCGGATATTTGTAACTTTAATCAACTCGTGTTGATATATTTGATATCAGAAGACACTTGGGTGAGATTCTCTATATATTTATCAAAACTGTGTTCCACAGGAGATATCGCTTGTGTGAGATCAAGCGATATCTCCTAGGAGATATCGTTTTGTCAGTAGATTTTGCACAATACCCTGTAACCGTCAACTACATGACATCACAATGCATTTACATCATCGAGTAATGACATCACAATCCTATGACGTCATAAACATGATGACATCAAAATGCTATGACCTCACCGCACTGGAAGTCAAATGGCAGAGATGTGCTCAGAGATGTACACTATTTTCACTGAAACGTAATAAGAACGATTTTTGATGATAAATAGAATCTCACCCTCGTATCTTCTGATATCAAATATATCAACACTCGTTGATAAAAGTAAAAATATCCTCGGCAAGCCTCGGATATTTGTAACTTTTATCAACTCGTATTGATATATTTGATATCAGAAGACACTTGGGTGAGATTCTCTCTCTCTCTCTCTCTCTCTCTCTCTCTCTCTCTCTCTCTCTCTCTCTCTCTCTCTCTCTCTCTCTCTCTCTCTCTCTCTCTCTCTCTCTCTCTCTCTCTCTCTCTCTCTCTCTCTCTCTCTCTCTCTCTCTCTCTATATATATATATTTTTATATATATATATATATATATATATATATATATATATATATATATATATATATATATATATATATATATGAATATGACGATAATGATGGTTTATTCGGGTAATGGGGCCACCGGCCCATCATACAATTGTACATGAAATATATAATTATATGTGAGCACCACATGGAGTAAATGTTTGAATAGAAACTTACATTACAATTTCCATTTGATATTTATAAATTATACAGTCAAAGGTTAAAGGTTAAGGAATTTTTATCTCTTTTTCTGGGCTAGGAAAATATATTTACCTAAACTCTTTAAAACAACAGAGTTTGTTGATGAAAATAACTGGACACACTTTCTTTCTGAGGGGTATTTCCAGAAGTAGGCCTACTCAGGTAATATTGATTGTCTAAGATCGTTGTAGAATGGACAAATAAGTGAGACATGCAATTCATCTTCCATAACAGGAATTATACACAAGGGACATAATCTCTCCTTTCTTGGAATATTACACTTTCTACCCTCTGATATCATGAGCCTATGTCCTGAGCAACGAAATTGCGACAACGAAATCCGATAAACTTGAATATCTACACATGATAAATACTGCTCGAAGACATTATTAATTTGAAAATTTACCCATAGCCTCTGAATACGACACACCGTTGTCTAAACCCAGCTATGAACTTACTGCCTTCTTCCAAATATTGAGAATTCCATATATTTCCAAAACCATATCGAAGAAGTAATGTTTTAACTTTAAAAGCCCAACAATTAATTCCTCTTTCAGCAAGATTATACTGATACAAGTAGAAAGTTTAAGAATAAACTGATCACTCTGAGACAATAATCTTATCCAATACTTTATAATTTTGACATATTGATTGACTTTAAGTGAAAATCTACCAAATTCACCTCTCGCCACGATATTAGGAACACTTCTCCTCACACTGAAGGATCATTTTGCAAAATTTATCATGAATATTCATTATATTTGGTGAAGGGTGGAAACCCGTTATCTCGGATCCGTGAAGTAAAATTGGTAAAATCTTTATGTCGAAAATGTGTAAGAGAACATTAATAGGTAAATAATCAAAATTCTGAATTCGTTGTTTTAACATGAGGATAACTTTCCAAGCCTTATTGGGAAAATCACTGTTATCAAAACTCTAGCAATCTCAACTTTGGTACACATCTTCTCTGCACTGCCTAACCCGCCTAAAACATTCATTGATGAACTCAAAAAAATAATTTATAATTTTCTTTGGAGCAACAAAAAGGATAAAATTAAAAGATCAAATATCAGTAGGACTTATGATGATGGAGGCCTCAGAATGACTGACATAGAATGTTTCATCAATGCTCTGAAATTATCTTCATTGAAGTGCCAACTAAAAAAGAAATCCAGTTTTAATAACACCTTTCCTTTAAGTCATATATACTCTCTTGGTTCGAACGCTGTAGATTGCTTATCGGACAATGATAATCCTTACTGGAGGGATGTTTTATTTGCCTGGAGAATATTTTATAAGAAACACACCTTTGACAATGAGGACTTAGAACAAATCTTAGCTCAGCCACTTTGGTTAAACCATTTCTTTAAATCTTCATACATTGTTCGGAATTGGTTAGATCATGGTATCCAATGTATCAGAGACATTTATGATGGAAATGGTTTTTTCAGCTTTGAAGTTTTAAAAAAGAAATATAAAATAAGAGGAACTTTTTTGGATTATCAACATTTGTTAAGTAACATTCCAAAGACCTGGAGACAGCAATTAGAAAACAGAACTTATGGCTTGAACCATGTTATCATTAATCATGTTCACAAAGATATGATCTCCAATAGCAAAGGATCAAGGATATTTTATGACAAACTGATAAAAAACACTAACACTCCAAAAGTGCTAGAATATTGGAATACTACATTTCAACAGGACATAATTTGGAATGATGTTTTTGGTTATTATAGGAAATGTACAGATGATTGCAAGCTTTTAGATTTTCAATATAAGTTTATCTACAGAACAATATATACAAAGAAAGAACTTTTGAGGATGAAGTTAGTTGATGATGATACATGCTCTTTTTGTAAAAATACCTCAGAAGATATGTCACATGTGTTTTTTGACTGTGACTTAGTTAAAATCTTCTGGCATAATGTAGAATATTTCATAAATACTCATCTCCAATGTAGTATTACCCTTTCAAAATTCATTATCATGTTCGGATTGTGCTCACACAATAAGATAGTAAACCATATTATTCTACTTGCCAAAAGATTCATTTATGTTTCAAGTATCAAACAACATGCTCTTTCTTCTGAGACATTTTTTAAAATCTTAAGAGAAACATGTAAAATTGAAAAATTTATAGCTAGAAAAAACAACAGGACAGGTTCCTTCATTGTGAAATGGAAACATTTACCTGTCATATTTGGTATAGATTGAAGCGCCCATAAAATGTCAATACCCCACCCAGTGTGCAAATGATACTTCTATCTCTTGCCTCAAAGACTTTGCATTTTTTATTCATATATGATTTATATCAAAAAGAATGTTTATTCAATGCCTTTGTTTGTCATATGAAATGTAAGAATGAATTGGAAATGGATTAATAAAAAAAAAAAAATAAAAAAAAAAAAACACTTTCCAAGCCTGCTGCGATAAGACCTTTTGACTAGTATACCACGAACCTGAACTAGACGAATGAACTCTCAGATAGGTATATGTAGATACAATCTCCAAGGTAATACCGTGCAAAGAAAACTTTTCATACTTTTTCAACCTACCGCCTTTACGGAAAACAATTATCTTTGTCTTATCCAAGTTTATCCGCAATTCCCACTTGTCACAATAAGATGCCAATTTATTTAAACTTTTCTGGAGCCCAATATCAGTTCTATCAAATAAAATAATATCGTCAGCGAAGAGAAGAATAAACATATTCAAGATACCAATACCAATACACCTTTGACCATCTGCACTTAAAAACTTGACAAGATCATTCACATAAAAGGGAACAGGAAGGGGGACAACTGGCAACCCTGGCGGACACCGAATAAACAATCGAAGAATGAAGTGCAGCCCTGTTCAAGCGAGACAGTTAAGCCTATTGCAAAGTATTTTTGAGAATATTTTACCACTTATTTCCAAAAGAGTAATTGGTCTATAATTAGCGGGGTCACTGGGGGAGCCTTTCTTATGGATAGGGATAATTACACCAAGTGTCCATTGTTGCGGGTAAATACCAGTTGAAAGAACCACATTATACAGATTGCACAGCATATTCAAACATAAGATTGGGGCATTTTTAAAGAATTCAATTGGGAGACCACTGTATCCTGGTGTTTTCCCAGACTTCATGCTGGAAATCGCCTGTTGAATTTCAGCGAGTGTTACATCTTTATCAAGATCATTTCCGTTGTCAATAGTATTATTTATAAGGTCGCCAGAGATAGAACAGACAAAGTCATTCACGGATGCATACAAATCAAGTTCATTTGGTGATAAATTTATATCTGTCCCCTGAAACAGTTGTTCAAAGTGATTCATCCACTCAGTCTCAGTAATATTAACAGAACGTCTCGGTTGGCCAAATTTTACATGTGACCAAAATAATTTACTGTTTTTACATAAAAGAGCACTTTCAAGATTATTCACATAATTTCTAAATGAGTTCAATGATTTTACACGACACAGGTCTTTATAATATTTTCTTCATTCAGAATAGAGACGACGATCACGTTCCTCGTTCCTGGCATGGAACGCACGAAGTTGTCTGCGGGCGGGGCGAGCGTTTTTTTTCTTCATCAGAATGTTCACTCGATCTTTCAGGCGAGAAATAAACAGTACA
Source organism: Gibbula magus (assembly GCA_936450465.1). Lineage (NCBI taxonomy): Eukaryota > Metazoa > Mollusca > Gastropoda > Trochida > Trochidae > Gibbula > Gibbula magus. The sequence continues at coordinate 52,122,916 of OW388302.1, forward strand.
CAGTAAGAGGGGTTTGTTATAAATATAAAATTTTAACCATAATATATTACATGATTTTGATGACAGTTCTTTAACGTTGGCTGATAGAGAATCCTTGATGAGTATCAAGATACCGAGTGAATTTCTTATGGCTCCCACCTTTTTTCTGTCTTATTTTACTGAACTGCACTTGTGGCAGAGTGTATATTTTAATATTGTATGTTTTAATTGTATATATCTGTGTTCTAATCGATCATTTTATTTCAGTGTATCTTATTGTAGCTAAATAGTTACAATGTTCATGGCCTGTGAAATCTACAAGCATTCAATCAATCTGTTAGCTTCTACTCTTTTGTTCTCTGGTTTGACTGCTTTCTCAGTACACCAGCTCAGCTCTCCTTCCTTTGTTCTATATATGGTTAGGTAAGCGCACTCCTTACATTGCATGCTTTGAAAGTTTATAAAGTTAACCAACACCAATCGTTAATTGCACTGCAATATTTTCACTGATGTGACACACGTGAAGTTGGACCAGCACTTTCACTGGACAGTTTCTCACATCTACGACTCTATCTTCCATACATCACAGGTTAGTTTATATACTTCTAAGTCAATATATCTAAATAGGGTTTTAATGTCGTTATATCAATGGTTAGGATTGTGTGTATGATGTTTGAATGTGTTATGGTTTTAGTGCTTCATGCTAAAGGTAAGAGTGTGTATGTAAATGGTATATCATATCAACTAAATAGCATACTAGTTATTTAACCATTTGGTTATATTATGTATATATTCTATTTTACCCTTTTAACTATTATCTATTAGGCACAAGTACTATGTGTACAAAAGCATGGGTTATCATAATCATCTTATAGTATATATATTAGGATGTGTTGTATATTTTCCTATACATAAGTATATCTCCAGTATATCTAGACATATGCTTATAAGTATAGTATATGTAGTTATGTATTCTATAATGTATAATGTATTATACATTATGATATTCAATTGTATTATTATCACTTGTGTACAACATATGCTTTTAAGTTTATAACTATGTTGTGTGTATATTTGGGCTCATGCTAAACATGTGCAGCGTTATTCATATTTTATCCATGTATATTTAATATGGTGTCAGAACATCTATATTTTATAGTTTATACCATTTACTGTAGACATTGACTCATGTTTGCATGTATGTATATCTAGGTGCATTACTTATGTCATCTAATTAACCATTTTTAGGATCATGTCATGATGTGACGACGTGACGTCATATGCACTCATGGTAGTGGACACCTGAGTACCATATATTTGGTATGTTGTATGATATTGTATTATCTTCATTTTGTATAAGTATTACAACCATACTTTGTGTCATCTGTCCTTACCTTTATATGTGTGACAGATTGTTCATCATATCTTTTACTAAAGGTATTGCATGGTATTATTCTATTTATGTATTGTGTAAATGTTGTGCAGTTTCATACCATATTGTAGCTTAGCATTTCATATATACTCTTAACATATTGTACTGTGTTAGGATGCTATCAATTATGACACAGAAGTAAGTGTATCTGTGGCACTGAAGCAATTACTTAAATATTCATTCTCATATATGCATGTAATGTATGATGATGTACCATGTGTTTCATTTGTATATATCCTTAATGTATTTTATGTATTGTTTCAGGGTGAATAATTACTGTTATTGTTACCTACCACCAACCGAACCCAAGCAGCCTTTGTTCTTCATTGACAAAGTGTACCCTGCTACACACATATCCAGGAAAGTTAAATGTATCTGAATCACTCGCCCATGTTTCGATTAGTGCAATAACATGAAAACCGTTCATAAAGTTACACAAATGTTCACTGTTCATATTACGTTTTAGACCTTCAATATTCCAAATTGCAAATTATATATATATATATTATGTGAGCATATTTTCCAGCGATCTGATTGGTCGAGAGGCGATCACGTGACCGTCGACAGAAAAGCATATTGACACCAGCCCGAGTCCGACCAAAAGCAATATTGACTTGTGTGACGTCAAACGATTGTTGCATGACATCAAACGATTATTACATAACGTCATGCTATTGTAACCATGGCGTCATCTGACCGTAGTCCCAGCTGTTCAAACCAAATTACATTTTTGACTGTATTTCATTGTTTTCTTTTCGTTCCTGTGTCAAATACATAATAAAACAATTATGGACTGGTCATTCGGTCAATACTTCGTCCTTGGTCAATATTGTTTTCTCGGGTCCATAAAAACAGGTATTGACCTCATCACCAGTCTATAATTGTATATTATCATCCAAAACTGGCTACCACAGTAGATATCGCTTGTGTGGGATCAAGCGATATCTACAAGTGATATCTACATTGTAGATATCGCTGCAATCAAATCGTCACAATCCTATTGCATCACTATTGAGAACACTGCTGACAATGTTATGACGTCACAAAGCTGATGACGTAACAATGCTATGATGCCACAATGCTGATGACGTCACAATGCTATGACCTCACTGAGCTCACTGCTGAAGTAGTCAAGTGGCAGTTTTGTGTTGAAGATATGTTCATTGTTTTGTTAATAATGGTTGAAGAATGATTTTGAATGATAAATAAAATCTCACCCTCGTGTCTTCTGATATCAAATATATCTGACGTAATTTGCCGACGGGTGTATTATTATTAATGCCGATAACTCTTTAAATCCTCCGGTGACCTCCAAATTTTCTTACATTTTTGGATAAAAGACAAAATAAACTTGGTATTTTGAAACAATAAACGAATTCTAAAATATTTGATTTCATCGTCCCATCTTTCCTTAAATTAATGCAGTAACTGACACACAGTGATATTCCTAACACCAGTGATTTTCACCATAGTGTATCAAGGTCAGTTAGAGATATATATCCATCACCTGACCTAGACTGTAATTCTCTTAATGATAATATAACAGCCCAGGAACTCATTAAAGCTGTACGGAAATTGAAAAATAGAAAGTCAGGCGCTCCCGACTTACTTCTTAATGAGATGATTTCTGTGTCGTCAACCGTTATCATCGATCATTACCTGAAACTATTTAATCACATCTTAGCAATTGGACGATTTCCCTCGGATTGGCGAACATCATATATCATTCCAATTCACAAGAAAGGAGATTTCAACGATTTCAACAACTATAGAGGAATTGCCCTTGGAAGTTGTCTTGCAAAACTATTTCTTTTAATTATCAACATAAGAATGACTTCATATAGGGAATCTAACTCTCTCTTTGACTCAAGTCAGGCCGGTTTTCGATCGGATCACAGAACAACAGACCACATATTCATATTTAGAACTTTGATTAAAAAGTTCAAACAGGCAAAGAGAAAACTATATACCTGTTTTGTTGACTTCCGAAAGGCGTTTGACTCTGTATGGAGAGACGGACTATTGTATAAAATGCATAATTATGGTTTAACAGTTAAATATTTAATATTTTACATGACATGTGACATAATTTGATGTATTCTATCAAACGCAAGATGGAGTGACAGAACCAATTTCATCATCAGTTGGTGTTAAGCAAGGATGTGTGTGCTGTCCTACCCTTTTAACATCTATGTGAACGATATACAGGACTACTTTGAAGCCCTACTGACCACGCTCCTCTTTTGGATGGTCAACATTTCACACCTTTTCTCTTCGCAGACGACCTAGTTCTTTTTTCAAAGTCACCCAAAGGACTTCAACAGAATATAGACAATTTAAAAACATTTACAGAAGATTGGAAACTCACTTTAAATCTCTCTAAAACAAAAGTATTAATTTTCGGCGGTACCAAGGCAGATTCCAGACACTTGTTTCACATTGATAACACGGCTATTGAATTTTGTGACTCATACACCTATCTTGGTGTGACTCTTCATAAGAATGGTACTTTCCAACTCGCTATTGAAAGCCTGAAAGGAAAAGCAATGCGCGCCTGGTTCAAAATCCGCCACAGCCTGACTCCAACAACTCACTTCCGCCCCAATGTCATCCTTCGTCTCTATCGGTGTCTCATATCACCAATCGCCACTTATGGATCAGAAGTTTGGGGCAGCGATATATTTAAATCGATATCAGATCCGTTTCAAAACTGGAGTAAGCTAGCTTGTAATACAATAACCATTAAAACAGCTAAATCAATTCTCGGAGTACCAAAGAGAACCAGTAATATCGGATTCCTAAGCGAGCTTGGACTTTACCCTCTATCTATAGAAATACTTTCTGACGTATTCAACTGCTACAAACGATTATTGCGAATGGATAAAGACAGACTTATATATGCTGCCCTACAAGAAGATAAGGGTCTTTCAAAATCATCCTGGGTCTCAACAATAGAACAACGTCTTAAAATATCATTCCCTACATCAAACATTTACAGTATCTCAAGACAGCAATTCATGAAATGTTTAAAAACTGAATTTCTTCAAATATACCTCCAGGAAACTGATCAACTACCATCTGATAAAGGAAAGAAATTACGCCTGCTTGGACATATTGAAGACTCGTTTGGTTACAAAGACTATTTAAACATTAAGAATAATGACCACAGAAAAGTTTTAACTAAGTTAAGACTTAGCGCTCACCAGCTTGAGATTGAGAGAGGAAGATATAACAACACCCCTGTAGACAAACGCCTTTGTCAACAGTGCAGTCGGGTTGCTACAGAAACGGAAGAACATTTTATATTTGAATGCCCAAAATATGTTCATTATCGCTCGAAACTAATTTCATCAACTGGTCTCGTTGGGATCTCAAGGATAGAGCTCCTCTCATCAACTGTAAACCCAAAGAGTCATCATGTTTCTATCACTTGTAAAGTACTTTATGACATGTATTCAATGAGATTAAGCCACATTGGTTAATTATTGTACAATCTATAATATGCATTGTTTGATATAATTGTCTCACACTGAGATATAATAATGCTCTTGTATATATTTTACTTATAATATGTATTAACATTTGTTAACTTCTTTGTACACTGCCCATAATGGGTGTTTTATGTACAATAAATGTCATGTATCTTGTATCTTGTACATAGCACTATGACGTCACACAGGAACCTATGACGTCAAAATGTACTTCGACAACAATCGATGGTTATGATGTAAACACGATCATGTTTTGCCATTTAATTTTGGCGCATATTTATGAATGAAATGCGATTCTTTCAAAAGTAAATCAATATCATTGTTGTAATTGAGTTTGTAAATCGGGAAAACTTTGAATTTGCCTTTACCACATTTATCTAAATGTTCACTGAGAAGGGTAGTACGATTTCGGGGTTGATTAATGTGGGATCGGATGTAGGTTCATTCTTATTATATATATTCAAATGGTAGTGATCCTGAGGATAAAGTTGAAACATGTAGGAGGAAATCGGCGTTAGTTATTCTTTCAACTTCAGACGACATTTACTGTATATACATGTATCCTTTTAACGATGACTGGATGCGACGCATTTCGACTTGTTTACAAGTCTTTTCATATGTAATGTCTTCAGCAAGAAACGTTTGAAATGTTTTATTGACTCATCCGTTTGTCACAATGTCACCACAATGTGTTATTATCCAAAACATTTCTCATCCCTTTAATATAAGCTCATAAGAGACTTGGAGTCAGTCTGGAGAATCGTTTTCCTAGAAATCTAATCTAATCTAACTATAAATAGATGAATGAATAGCTCAGTTATGCAATCGCTTGGTTATTGTATCGTGTCTTCAATCTTCAATATCAGGCAGTACACGGTAAGTGTCAGCTTTGTTATTTCGTATTCGTAGACATATTATGCATGTAGATGACATGTCATTATTTAAATGCACCAATAATTATTTCCTTTCTACCCTATCGCCATTATTGCGTGTGTAAGTCAATGGGATGACAACTGTACAAGAGTTGAATGTTTTCAGGACTTGAGGTGGTGCACGTTGTAGGAAGCTGTATTCACCCTGATCATCATCTCCCTTGTCAGTGGCGGTGAGCATGACAAGAGTTCCTCGATTCTTATATGGGTTTAATTAGGTGTTGGTTTTGCACATATTGATTTATTCAATTCAATAATTTAAGTGTTCTAATATATCGACCGGTGTTTCAAATGTCAGTTCTACTAACCCGAATTTATACATATATAATGTAAACTATATGAAATGAGTATTCAAATCAATAGGTATAAGTTATCAAGTTATGAAAGACTGGATTGTTTTCATTCTTTTTAAAAACATTATATGCCTCGGTTGTGGATTTTCTACACACTTATTTCCTGTAGCAACTTCCTCATTTGTGCTGCTTATGAACCCAATTAGGACATCGTTATCAAGCATTTCGTTTATGTCTTAGGGACTGGTAATTTATTACGGGGGTGGGCCGGGGGTTTCAGGGGAGGGTCATGAAAAAATATACAGTCACAAGGGGAGGGTCATGAAAAAAATTACAAAGATTTTTTTTTTTATAATTAAAATAGACAGTAATAAAATCATCGTTTTTACTGACTTGAAAGAGGGCATGAAAAAGTATTGTAAAGCATTTGATAAACAGGAAAAAGGTGAAAAATATGTTTTGCTTTGAGAAGTTAAGAATTTTAACTGCTTGATATTAAAACTCGTGAATTCTGTCCTTTGTTCATTGTTATTCATAGAAACAAAAGCAGGAAAGTAGTTCTACTGAACTGACAGTTTTTCGCAAACAGGTAGTTTTTCTCCAAGGCTGTTGTTACTGTTTGGTATATTTAACAGTATAGTCACTATGTAGGCATATACAGTTAAAACAGTCCTTCAAATTGAAAGCATTTCAATTGATATAAAAGCCAATCTGAATGATACAGTTATAAATGTGATAAAAATTAAATACAAAACCTACTAAAATTCATAAAACAAATTACTTGAGTTTTGCAACTTTCTGACTACAGACATACATCTAAAATATATCAAATAGGATATACAAATGAATGGTATGGGCCTTCATGATTTGACATTTTTATTTTCGCTTCCAAAAATGCTGTACCCTCTTGACTCCACTCAAATATTGATGTGGCAGGCATTTTACCTAAAACCTTTAAACAACATCTCCAGTTGACAAAGGAAGTTGAAATTATCATTTTGTCTTGAGCCTGAAAGGCCCGATGGGCTTATGGCATGGCATGGCGTTTGCCGTCCATCCGTCCATCCGTAAACTTTTTGCTTTTTCGTTTCGTGACCCCATGACCCCAAATGGGGTCACAGGGGTCACCTGCTTATAACCTATTTTCATCTTCTTCTCCAGTTCCAAAAGGTCTAGAGAGCTGAAAAGTTGTGCGCAGACTCCTTGGTCAATGGGGATTCTAAATTGTAGATCTCGTGACCCCCTGACCCCAAATGGGGTCACAGGGGTCACATGCTTAAAAACCTATTTTCATCTTCCTCTCCAGTTCCAAAAGGTCTATAGAGCTGAAAAGTTGTGTGCAGACTCCTTGGCCAATGGGGATTCTAAATTGTAGATTTCATGACCCCATGACCCCAAATAGGGTCACAGGGGTCACATCCTAAAAACCTATTTTCATCTTCTTTTCCAGTTCCAAAAGGTCTAGAGAGCTGAAAAGTTGTGCGCAGACTCCTTGGTCAATGGGGATTCTAAATTGAAGATCTCGTGACCCCCTGACCCCAAATGGGGTCACAGGGGTCACATGCTTAAAAACCTATTTTCATCTTCCTCTCCAGTTCCAAAAGGTCTATAGAGCTGAAAAGTTGTGCGGTGACTTCTTGGCCAATGGGGATTCTAAATTGTAGATTTCGTGACCCTGGGACCCCAAATAAAGGCCTCTCAGGTCATGACCTAAAAACCTATTTTCTTCTTCTCCTCCAAAACAAAGAGACCTAGAAGGCTGTAATATTGTGTGCATACTCTTAAGGCAATGGGGATTGTAAATTGTAGATATAGTGACCCTGTGGTGCCCAGAATAAGGGCCTCAAGCCATGACCTAAAAATCTATTTCAGTCTTCATCATTAAACATTATTTTATTGATAAAATGTTATTGGTAATCATAACCCATCGAATGTATTATCTGCATTGTTATGTGAGAGATATACCCATACCCATCGAATGATACCCTACACTTTTCCCCGTGGGGCCCTTACGAGGCGGAGCCGAGTAAGGCTCCAACGGGGCAAAGTGTAGGGTATCATTTGATACACGAGGAAAAGTATGGGTATATTTGTCTTATACCCCACTTACGGTCGAGTGTAAGCGGATACTATTTCATAATATTTCTAAAACAATTACAGCTGTAAACAAGCTTGTGTATGAAACGCACAACCCAAATACGGCCTCCTCTGTGACAACGCAGCCCGTGCTGCGTCGTATGGTTACCCACGTTTGGGGCTCGAAATCTAATTGATATGGCCCAATGACGGTATAGTCAACGCAGATGCACGTGCATCTTGCTGAAATGTACAGCTAACGCTATAAACTGCATGGCTAATATCAACGTGGCCAAAGTTTAGAGAAAACAGAAACAACTTTCAGTATGTAAAGACATTTCGACGTTTCGCTTTGCACCCAAAGTTAAATTACATTCTTATATAAAAAGAAATACATAAATCGGTGATATTATTCCACCATTATAAGAACCTTATTCATTTGGTCATGAAAAAATGTTCAAAGTTTCAACTGGCTTCGTGGTGTAATGGTTAGGTCGTTCGGCCAGAGAGCAACAGGGTACGGGTTCGATCCCAGGTGCCTTATATGTTCATTTATAATCTGACATTTTATAAAGTATCATCACTTAAATTTGGAAATTTAGAAACTTGACTCCATTGTTTCTCAGTTGTTTAAAAGTGTAGGTATAGCCATAGCAACGAGACCGGAATTGGGGTATAAACTGTCTCCTTATCAGTGCCCAAACTACTCTAAATCTTACATAGAGGTGTATATATTGACTCACATGGGAGGGAAGGGGGGAGACGGTTCATACCAGGAGAGTCAGGTTTAACAATTGGTCAGGAAGGGGTGAGGAGTGGGGGATCTTAGATATTAGTGTGGCACTAATGTATAAGTCCAATAAAAAAAACAATAGAGGTCGTACCTTTAAAATATTTGTGTAAGACACATTATTATGAATCTCAATTTCTTATTTTTGTATGCACAAGCAGCAGAATGGTGAACCTTACACACATACTAGTCACTTCTTCCTTAGAATGTAAAAGTCTGTAATAATTAATTTTGTGTTGACAAATGTATATTGAAAATTGTTAATTGTTTATATTTTTTTTATTTACTTTTTTTTACAAGTATCAATCACACAAATACATTCATATAAACAGAAGATGACATGAGGACCAGAATTTATAGAACACATCGACTCTATTTGACATTTCAGCTGCACATTTAGTAACATTATAATAGTCTCGGACTTTAGTTGTTAGTGATTGGAAGGTAGGCAGGTGTTTCTGTTCATGGTCGAAAATAGACTTTTTGAAGATCAGGATGATTATGTTTACTGGGTCATCGTTTCTCTCGGGGGAACCAATAAGTATGTTTTCTTTATTACGACTGATTTTTATTTAAGCCAACCTTCCAATTTGGTCCACAACGGTCGCACATGATCACATTCCCAAAACAAGTGTTTCACTGTATCTGTATTGTTGGAACAAAAATCGCATTTATCAGTCTTAGAATATCCCATTTTTTGTAAACGGGTATTGGTTGATAGGTTATGGTGAAGGATTTTGTATTGGAACCATTGCAAGTTTGTATGGGTGGTGCATCTGAATGCTATGATGTTATATTTGGACCATGTTTCGACAGAAATGTTACATTGCAGCTCGTTATCCCACTTACTGATATGTTGATGTTTTTGTGCATTGTTTCTCAGTCAGGATTTAATAATGGTATTTTGATCCTTTGTTTTTAGAGGAAAGATAGGTAGTTCTAGCTTCATTTTTTATTTCTATAGTTCTGAAAGATTTGATATATGCTTTTGTCGTTTGTGTCAAACCGTAATATTGCATGAAATAAGCTTCAATATAATATTTCTTTCTTAATTCTAGGAAGCGACCATTTTCATCAAAAATATCGTTAATAAAGTGTATTCCTTTTGATTTCCAGTCCGGATAGTGGATACTTTTGTTACCAATAATGATATACATTTATGCCAGATCGTTTGATTAAGAATTTCTATATTTGTTTATAATTATGCCTTAGTCGTTTGTGTCTGGGTAATGCCTTATTGTTTTACATAGTCTTTACCTTTAGTCTTCAGTTAACAGTCTTTGCTTTTTATTACCCATATGGTTGAAAATAACCGAGTTAATATTATTGATATGAGCACATGTGCACATATCACGTTTGCCTAGCAACGATTGTCTCACCGCGACCTCCCGGTTTGTGTCGTCTGTGTCTGTTTCGTTTACATCTTTGATGAAGTACGGCAAAATTTGTGTTTGAAGTTTGAGTCCTAGTTTAATGTGTTTGCTATTAGCGTAGAAATCAATTGATTTAATAATGCCATGGTATTCCAGGAATTATTTGTTTATATTGTATTTATTTTGCACAGAAGATAAGTGAGGATAATTTCCATTGCTGTCAATTAAGTCATTGACATATTTGATTCCTTTATCGGTATAATGTTTATAGAAAAAGGTACTTCCTCCTATCTTAATGTTCTTATTGTGCCATACAGTTTGGGAAAGGATATCGTATTCGTTCTTAACCTTCTCTCCTTTAATATTTAGGTATAATTCCCATGCCTTCAAAGCATCTTTCCAGAAGGGATTTGTTTTTTTGTTCGTTAATTTGCTTGTGAGGTTGTCTTCATTATTTATGAGGCGGTCTATGGATGATCGCGTAGTATTTGTGAGGAATAATTCTAGCATTTTTGAGGGAGGTTTTGCATTAAGTAGTCGTCTTATCCATGATATTTTTTTAAGATAGTAATATCTGTTTAATGTTCGGGGCTCGTAATCCTCCATCATCATATGGTTTTGTAATTCATTTTCGACTAATCTTATCAGGTTTATTTTTTCCGTATGAATTTAAAGCATGTGTGTCTAAGTTGATTTAGTAACACCATCGTTAAGTTCCAGTAAAATAAGCTTTGTATTTGTGAAAGTCATTAGAGGGGTAGTGTTATTTTGACTAATCAATAACTACAATATCATATTATAATATACTCTCCCAAAAAAGAAACGCATAGTGGATTTGTGTTTTTGATAAACTCGATTTTTGGATAAGCAATAATTTTAGAAAGTTAATTTGTTAATATATGATTTCTATGGTGTTTTTGTACAAGAACACCACGTCAAAACGCAACCCACAAAATTTACCTTTATTTGAGAGTAAGAAATCCAAGATAGGCATTCTATCTGAGAGAACACGTAATGCACGTGGTTTACATGTAAAGTTTAGTGATCAAGTCATGCCAGTGAAGGGTTTAAAAGGTCGAACACTGTTCTCGGTACATTCACCAGATTTAAGAGTTTTTTGATGGATTGAAAATGCCTCGACTGACAACAGAACACCGAAACATCGCAATTGGCCTTCTTGAAGCAGGACAGTCACAGCTAACAGTTGTTCGTCGCATGAACACTCACCAAAGCACCATATCTCGTTTATGGGATAGCTATCGCCAGCAGAATTCGGTGGCAGACAGGCCTAGAAGTGGTCGACCAAGAATAACAACTGAAGCTCAGGATCGATACATCCGGGTTCACCACCTACGTCATCGTACAGCTACAGCAACCACTACAGCTAGACAAATACCCGGATTGAGAAGGATTTCTGCGCAGACCTTGAGGAAAAAATATACTTCGAGCCGCAGGATTTAGAGCAAGAAGATCCTACTTTGGCCCTGTGCTGCGTCAACAGCATCGACGACATCGGGTCCGCTGGTGTATCAATGTTCAGGCCTGGAACATAGGTAATTGGCGGCGTTTCTGGTTCAGTGATGAATCGAGATTTCTTTTGGAACGGCGCGATGGAAGGATGCGTGTATACAGACGCCGTCATGAACGTTTTGCCGACACCTGCGTCCCCCAGGAAGACAGATTCGGCAGGGGAAGTGTGATGATGTGGGGAGTCATCTCCCACACCGAAAGGAGTCAATTGGTGTTGATCCACGTTAATTTGACAGCACAACGCTACTGTGATGACATTCTAAGGCCACATGTCCTTCCTATTGTCCGCCGCCAGAGGGAGTTATTCCAACAGGACAACGCCAGGCCACATACAGCTCGTTTGACCACAACCTTTCTACAGAATGAAAACATCAATGTCCTTCCATGGCCCTCCAAATCCCCAGATTCGAACCCTATAGAGCATCTCCTGGATTCCCTGGACAAACGAGTGCGGCAACGTAAACCACAGCCACAGTCACTTCCGCAACTTGCAAATGGCCTAAGGACCGAGTTGGCTGCAATACCACAGAACCTGATTCAGAGACTTATTCGCTCTATGCCCAGACGATGCCGTGCAGTTCCTTGACTCCAATGGTGGACACACGAGGTACTGACTTCAACGCCACCAAACGCATCAGTTTGACTCACTACCTGACTTTTGCCGAAGTCACTATATGACCTGATACTGTGACTGTCTCCATGTGATGGGAACTTTTGTTGAAATCACTTGCTTTACCACCCCACTATAGTATAACAAAAACAAAATTTAAAAAATCTTTAAACATTCCTATATGCGTTTCTTTTTTTGGGAGAGTATATTTATAGTGTACAAGAAATGATAAGCCAGTTTATGGAAGACATAACAATATGTTAGGAGACATATGAGAATCAGAATACATATAGATTTATTTTCAAATACACTGTCAGTCCTGTCAGTACATTGATATTTTTGCTGAATACATAAGAAGTGTGTCTTACCAAAATGAAAAAATCCCTTAAACATCGAAGTGTGTTTTCGTTTCATGTTTCAGATGCAGATCTTCAAGCTGAACATTTTGTAAGTGCGCTTGTTTTAAAGGGGCAGTAGCACGTTTTTTGCAAATTTTATTTTTTAAAATTTCCCATTTATAATAAAAGTTTATGTCGTTTATATTTACTTAAGAGAGTAAAACATCTTATTACACAAACCAACTATCCGTAGTGGTAATAACGGTGTTGCGTATAATGCAAAAATTGCATGGCGGCCATTTTATTGTGAACACATTTTATTATTTCGAATGACAAAAATGATTCCCATGGCTTTACGGAACCATGTACACTCATTTTTATCTTGATTTTCTGAAGAGAGAGAAGAATGTTTTACTATTGGTGAAATTATTTTTCAAATATACATTTCATCGACTTATTTCAGCGAAAAAACGTGCTACAGCCCCTTTAAAATCAACATATTCTATTGAACACGGAGTGTTTTTTTTAAATCTCCTACTTTGGATGAAATTTTATATCCTGAATGAATTATACATTTTCGATAATGATGTCATACTTTGGAGATAGTCTAACAGATTTGTTTGTATGGTGATACTACCATTAATATGTTTCGATAGACAAAAAAGGTGATCGTTACAATACCGGAAGTGAGAAACGAACCATAACATATAATATATAAGCTAAATTATTCATCATACCTATTTTAGGAAATTTCAACTGTGTTATAGATTAAAACTATCTAAACTAGAAACTAAAGTAATCATCAGTAAAGAGGGCCTCCTCCACTACAATCGTCTCTGCTGCCTTTTTGCGTCATTCTCTTATCACATGGATTGAGGTATTTCAAGACAATAATTAATTTGTTTAAATTGTTTGTATCCTCCTTTCATGAATGTAGTGTCGAGTTTACAACAATGATTTACTTATTCTGGTTGTCCACTTTCTCTCTCCATAGCGGTTACTGAAGTAATTTATTCCCAAGTAACCTACGTTACAAATAGCATATTTCTCGATATCTCAACAAAAAAAACGCTCTTCGTTTATCTTACTTTATTCAACAGATTTTCAAACGTGCATCAACGGAGCTAAATTGCAACGGCGGAAGCTTTATACTGTGTGAAGGTAAAATCACCATTGCCAACCCCACTCAAAAAACCATAGAAGAGGAAGCAATGGCAAAAGAATCCTCCAAACTGTATACAGCCTACATGGAAATGATCAACTCTTCAAATTACGATTCAATTTTGTCAAAAGGAGATGCCCTTGGCTTAACAACAGACGAAACAGAAGCTGTGCGACTCTACACCATGGACACTATAGGTCTTTACAGCGAGCTCAATACCGCACTCAGAGAAGGCAATGATTTGTATCCCGTCTTGCACTTCCGGCTCCAGAGCGCACTCTCCAAGCTACCGAAATCTACTTCCGTTCTTTACCGCGGCTACCCGAAAAGGTCAATGTCGACGACGGTACAGTACTTCGTCTTCCGGGCTATACGTCATCGTCGGAAGATATAAACCTTGCTAAAGGGTTTTCTAAGCCTGGCTGTACGCTGATGAGGTTCGACTCCAGCAAGCAGGGGGGTTCCGTTGAAGATCTCTCTGAGTTCCCAGGCGAGCGTGAGGTTCTTATACCTCCTACTGAAGAGTTTGAGGTGTATAAGACGGATGTCCAGGGCGGCTACCACTACATATATCTGAAACCGTCCCGTATGAGCAAGAGATCAACCTCCGTGTTTACTCTGTGTAATTCAGGCAACCTGCTCACGTACTCGCCCCTTCTTACTCTTCTTGTTGTTCTTGTACAGGGAATCCTGCGGGGGTAGGCCTAAAGGGTTTGAATTTGTTTTTAACTTTGCTGCAGTGTGACTTAACACATGGTTATTCATGCATACATATGACTCTTGCTCAATCCTCATTAATATGCTTTTGGTGATATTAAAAAACCCGTAGGTTTTAGGTTGGTTTTAAATTACATCTAGCGTTTTGACTGAAATAAAGACCGCCTTATTCCCATTATCTTCCCACAAAGGTTACTCCCTTCAGATTTCCTGATAACCTCTTCTACATGGCCTGGATCCGAGGGAAGAATGGAGTGTCCTGATTGCATGGTTGCAATTGAATCTAGTTGTGCAATCAGCGATGCCGTTGTAAAAGTGACATTTGCCAATGCCACGTCATACTGATAGAATAAACGAAATATAAACAACAGATTTTCAAACGTGCATCAACGGAGCTAAATTGCAACGGCGGAAGCTTTATACTGTGTGAAGGTAAAATCACCATTGCCAACCCCACTCAAAAAACCATAGAAGAGGAAGCAATGGCAAAAGAATCCTCCAAACTGTATACAGCCTACATGGAAATGATCAACTCTTCAAATTACGATTCAATTTTGTCAAAAGGAGATGCCCTTGGCTTAACAACAGACGAAACAGAAGCTGTGCGACTCTACACCATGGACACTATAGGTCTTTACAGCGAGCTCAATACCGCACTCAGAGAAGGCAATGATTTGTATCCCGTCTTGCACTTCCGGCTCCAGAGCGCACTCTCCAAGCTACCGAAATCTACTTCCGTTCTTTACCGCGGCTACCCGAAAAAGGTCAATGTCGACGACGGTACAGTACTTCGTCTTCCGGGCTATACGTCATCGTCGGAAGATATAAACCTTGCTAAAGGGTTTTCTAAGCCTGGCTGTACGCTGATGAGGTTCGACTCCAGCAAGCAGGGGGGTTCCGTTGAAGATCTCTCTGAGTTCCCAGGCGAGCGTGAGGTTCTTATACCTCCTACTGAAGAGTTTGAGGTGTATAAGACGGATGTCCAGGGCGGCTACCACTACATATATCTGAAACCGTCCCGTATGAGCAAGAGATCAACCTCCGTGTTTACTCTGTGTAATTCAGGCAACCTGCTCACGTACTCGCCCCTTCTTACTCTTCTTGTTGTTCTTGTACAGGGAATCCTGCGGGGGTAGGCCTAAAGGGTTTGAATTTGTTTTTAACTTTGCTGCAGTGTGACTTAACACATGGTTATTCATGCATACATATGACTCTTGCTCAATCCTCATTAATATGCTTTTGGTGATATTAAAAAACCCGTAGGTTTTAGGTTGGTTTTAAATTACATCTAGCGTTTTGACTGAAATAAAGACCGCCTTATTCCCATTATCTTCCCACAAAGGTTACTCCCTTCAGATTTCCTGATAACCTCTTCTACATGGCCTGGATCCGAGGGAAGAATGGAGTGTCCTGATTGCATGGTTGCAATTGAATCTAGTTGTGCAATCAGCGATGCCGTTGTAAAAGTGACATTTGCCAATGCCACGTCATACTGATAGAATAAACGAAATATAAACGTTTTCTCGTATAATGTGTTTTTCTCGAAATGTGCTATTTGACTTTGTAAAAACAATTTTCACAAACGGGCTAATAAATAAAGAAGAGCAAATCAAAGACAAATACTAAAAATAGTTCATTGGTGTTATTAACATCAGACATATTCGAAAGAAATATGCTAATTAGCAAGACCCATTAGAGTCAAATGCTAAGATCTTTGAAGTCACTCCGGCGATAGGCCGCTGGAAGATGAGTTTTCATTGGTTAAGAAGCAGGGATACAGTATGAGGTTCTCCTCTTCCCCGCTAGGGGATTTTGCTGGAGCCATGTAGAACAGAGGTTAGGATCGGAAATAGGAAGGGAGTAACCTCTGTGGGAAAAGAATGTCTTACTAATTTCTTACTAATATCGTAATTTGCTGTACTTTTTATTTTGTAGATATTTCATGATTTCTTATGTGATGATTCATCTTGACTACTTACTGACGATGTAAACACATTATTTGATTTAAGTACATATTGTTTGCCACTTTGTTATGTAATAGTAAATAGTAAAATTCTTCTATGTTGTATATGCTTTTGTTGAGACGGCTTCATGCTGTGATTCATATGGTCTACTGGAATAGTATGAGCTTATTGTTGATTGATATATGATCATGTTTGTTATATACTCTTTAAATATTTTAAATATGATTTATTAGTACATGTATTTTTAATACAGTATCATGATATAACAATGCTTTTGTCATCATTGATAAGAACTCTGAGGATACAAAACTAGGATTATTTAAATACCTATCTGTTGACTAGACCTACTTTGCCTACCTCCTCTCTAGGTATGCTATTTCAACGTTAACACAGACGAAACTTAAAACAGTGGAGTAGGGGATGCGTAAAATCCCTCTCCCAAGGGCGGTAAGTCGGCATGTTCTCGTGACGTCACCACCGGAAATCTTCACTCTCCTCTCAGTTGCATAGCAAGACAGACGTGTATGTTTTCGCATTGCTCTGTGTGCTAGGTGTGCTCTGCCAAGCAATTCGTGTCTTTTGTTTTCTCTCGCCTTCGTCGGGTGACTGCTTGGTTCACTCGGCCTTTGTCGTGCCCTCCGCCAGTCCCTTTGTCTTCTATAATCTCGTCGTCTGCTTCGGTTGGCTTTCATCTTCGAGTGACTCGCCTCGTCGTCTTGCCAGTCACTCAACAGTCACTCGCCTACGGCCTTTCTACTCGACTCGACTCGTCTCGCCAGTCACTCGCCTGGCACTTGCCTACGGCCTTTCGACTCAACTTGACTCGCCTCGCCAGTGACTCGCCTCGTCGTCTCGCCAGTCACTCGCGAACCCTCCACTCCCAAGAGTAGAAAGAAGAAGAAAGCCAAGTTTGATAAATTCAAACCTGAGCTTCTTCTTGCGTCCGTTAAGGACATGGTGACTTCTTTACTTGATGCTTGTTTGGGTCGGGTGAAGTTACCCGACCGTACCACCCCCGCTGCTACTGTAGGCTGTGACCCAGATGCGGACAACGGGTCACAGGGATCGCGTCTCGCTCCCTTAAGGGCCTCCGGGTCAGCTGCCTCCTCGCGTCCTTCTCACCTCCACACGCGCCGTGTCACAGTGGTGTCGCCGACCCATGACTCCTCTCCGGACTCGGATGACCCGCTTTGTTGACGTCTCTGACCCTCCGTTCATCAGTATAGTGTCAGATGCGGAGGGTACGGGGTCATGAGATGACCCTCCAGGTCGTGGACTCAGTCGCCATGTTGACTGAAGTGGCCTCGCTCGTCGGAAGCCAGGAAGGCTTCGTTTTGTCCCGAAGGTGAATTAGCTCCCGCGCAACTGCTGGACGCCCACGAGGATATGGAGCATGTCATCTCGTCTGCTGCCCCTAACCATCTGCTACCGCCGTTAGTGGTGTCTGATAACCGCTTGCCTCTGCATCCGACTCCCTTTCAGCTCGTCCCGCCTGCTCTTGATCAGGATTTGTCTCGCCTGATTTCCCCCGACGTGCCCCATCGCGTTACTGATGCGCAGCTCACGCACCTCGACAGAGAGGCTCGCACAGTGTTGGGGTTGGGCAATCACGTGGTGTTCACCTGTCAGGCGATGCCAAGCAGGCTGACATGGAGTCGGGTGACCCGGTGCTCTTCAAAGCATTCGGCAATGTGGCCGCGGACCTCGCGCAGATCATGCTATCGGTTTCGCGGATATCCTCAGGGATTACGGTCCTGCGTAGGGATAACTAGTTGTATCGTTCTGGCCTCAACCCCGACCAGAAATCCTTTCTCCGGCAGGCCCGTGCCAACTCTGAATCTCTCTTTGGGGGTCGTATCCCCGAGGTTCTTAGAGCGCGACAGGAGACTCAACAACAATACCTCACCAATTGCCTTGCGGTGAATCAGAGGCAGACTACGCCCAAACACCCGGCGGCTAACTACCGTCAAGGTCAGGATCACAGCCAGGCTCAATCAACTCCCAAGAAAGCCAAGACGGTCTTTCGGCGGGGAGGGCGTGGCCGCGGATCCACGGGTCAATCTCCTTGTCACGGGACCGGCTCCTTCTAACCTTGTAACAGGTGGAGATCTTAATCTCCAAGGGGACGGTGCAGGAGGTCCTGACCCCGCATCTAACTCCGGGATTTTACTCCCCAGTGTTTGTCATCAGCCCCTGGCTATTCACACGTGTAACTCAGCCTATCGCCCAATTATTACACCAATGCGACATTCAGTTTCTAATGTATTTGGACGATGGACTCGCTCACGACAGTTCTCCCGTCATTCTCGAAGCACAGCTCAGGTTCAATATAGACCTGTTCCGTCGCCTAGGGTGGTTAGTGACTTGGTCCTGGCAACTCGTCTGAAGTTCTTAGGGGCTATCCTAGAGACTCAACTGTTCCATGGGTTCCTCATGAGGGAGCGGCCGACTCGTTACGATCACTTGATGCGTCGCTCTCCCTATGGCAAAGAGTGTTGGGGTTGCTAACGACAGCTCAGGACCTGACCCGCAGGGGGAGGTTATTCCTCCGCCCATAACAGGTGTCACGCCATGGCTCTGACCCCAGGTCTGCATCGCTTCCTAGCTTTTATGGCGGGTGGACGAGATTGTTTTCTCCGGGGTTCCACTTCGGCCTCGTCCCCCCTCAGCTCACCTGTTCGTAGACGCCTCCACTCTGGGGTGGAGGGCGCATCTGGGTCACGAGCAAGTGGTGGGAGTCTGGTCTCAGTCAGAGCAGAACTCACACATCAACGTCCTCGAGTTGGTCGCAGTCCGTCTAGCCATTCAACACTGGTAGGTCCCCTTGCGAGGCCAGAATCTACTAGTCCACAAGGACAGTTCAGCAGCTGCTTGGTCGATAACAAGCAGGGGTCCTCCAGGGCCGATGGGCTTAGATGCGCTCTCGTTAGGGTGGGAGGGGATGTGCGCCTATGATTTTCTGACGCGGCCATCCTCTCCCAAGTGGTAACCAAGATACAGACAACTCGGGTCCATCGACTTCTTTTGGTCGCCCCCTGGTGGCCAGCCCGACTGTGGTTCGTTCCTCTCCGGCGGCTCTGTCATCAGGAACCTGTTCCGATTCAGCCACGGAGAGATCTGCTCCTCAGCAGGCCAAGCGGAAGGTTACACGAGAACCCTCAGGTGTTCTGCCTTCACGCTTGGCTTGTATTAAGAGAGGGTTAAGGAACAGTGATTACTCAAGGTGCATCGCCAATGGCATAGCTACCTCTCATAGGAAGACCACCAGGATTTTCAGTGGCAGGCCTTCGCCTCCTTCTGTGCTCAGCGGGGTTTCGTCCCGGCAGAGGCCTCTGTTCCTAAGGTGGCGGAGTACTTCGTGTACCTATGCAACACCAGGCATCTTAAGGCATCATCAATTAATACCAACATGTCTGCTATCCTCTCTGTACTCTCGAATAGGGCGTTGAGGTTGTACATGCAGCGTACCCGCGGGGTGAGAGATGGCAGGCGTCGTCTGGTGTTGCCTCACTCGCCGAGGAGCACCAACGAGCTGAGCCAGCGTTGGGTGTATACCTGAGGTCGGCAGTCATTGATGCGTACAAGGCCGCTGACATGCCTCTTCCATCGCGTTCCTACCCGCATGAGATCCGAGCAGTCTCAGCCACGATGGCTTACCACTGTAACATCGCAGTCTCAGACGTCATGGCGGGGTGTTTTTGGCGTTCTTCAGAGGTTTCGCCAATCATTGCTTACGAGATGTCTCTACCCCTTTGGGGTCGTGGGCAGTGTGTTAATCAGAAGTTGAGTGGCTGGGTTGTCTCTTCGATATGCTTAGCGGTAGACATCGCGTCTCCTGGGCTGTACGCTGCACCTTGTCCTCACCACAGGGTGGAGGACTCACAGGTTAGCTTACACTCAGGGCTTGTTGCTGGTCTCGTCTCTACCACATATCTACTGACCCGCCTCCATGCAGTGGGATTCTAGGCATAATAGGTCTAGTCAACAGATAGGTATTTAAATAATAGTACGTTTTTGATTAAACGTAATTATTAATACTGACCTGTTGACTAGACCTACGCGCAAGGCCCGCCCATCCTCCCCGCTTGGTCTGTCTTGCTTTTTTGGGCCTGTTCGAATCCCGGTGGACACCAAACATTTGTGAGCTGGGTCTTATACTGTGTTGTGTCCTTGGGCAAGACACTTCATCAACATTGCACTCAGTTCACCCAGCTGTACAAATGGGTACCTGGACATGGGAATGTATGGACCTATATACGGTCGCGCGAAGCGCTTAATAGGCGGCACCGAAAGTACGATTCCTTCAGGGTCATAACTGTGTAGGCCTTGAGCATGCTTTGAGCATATGTGTGCGCATTATAAATATATTATTAAGGATTCAGCAATTTGCTGAATCCTTATTTTTATTGGCGTGTTTATTATTTTTATTATTTCACGAATTTTGTAAGAACGATTCAATAGAACTGCGAAGCTTTTGGGACCATTCGGACCAACCATTAGAGGTCCAGTTCGAATCCAAATGTCCATTTTTAACATGGGAAAAATTTTCAAAATGCACTTAGAAACTTGCAACTTTTTTTAAAAGATGCGCATTAACAATGCGAACAGAAAAGTTAACGAGGACAATTTCGTAGGTCACGTGGTTTTGCCGCCATTTTGATTTTAGACACATTTTTTCATTTTCCGACCCCATGCACCTTGACAATCTTCTCCTCTGAAGATGCTAGCATCTTAGAGCTGAAACTTTCATATTTGTGTAGCTAAAGGATTGGTGATTAAACGATAGTCCAATGCATTAGCAAACTCCCAATACTTTTTTCACAATGACCTTTCAAAGTCAGGCAATTTTTTAAAATCGCGAACTTTCAGGGGAGATAATTCAAAAACCTACCCACCGAATTGAAAGATTTTTTTAGGAGAGTAAGACAGGACTATCGTCTTTATGAATCAATAATAAAATCGCTCGCGAACAGTCATTTCCGGTCCTAATAAAGAAACACTTTAACATGGGGAAAATCTTCAAAATCCAAATAGAGATTCAA
Source organism: Gibbula magus (assembly GCA_936450465.1). Taxonomy (NCBI): domain Eukaryota; kingdom Metazoa; phylum Mollusca; class Gastropoda; order Trochida; family Trochidae; genus Gibbula; species Gibbula magus. The sequence continues at coordinate 52,144,645 of OW388302.1, forward strand.
TAGAGAGCAAAAAAGTAAATCATAACGAAGTCATAGCTCTTGTGGTTTAGCCGCCATTTTGATTTTCTTTACAATTCATTGATATGACATGTACATATTGGGTATCAATAATCTTAGAGACATACTAGAACCTTGCAGCTTGTATTAAAAAATGCCCAATAACAATGGAAAGATGTCTTAATTCATTATATTTAAAATAATCAAACCTTTCTGCGTTGAATCCTTTTATTGTCACTTGTGACTATATTTAATATTATGCACAACTGCTGAAAAATGTATGTCTACACACGATTTCAGAATTCTAATGCCTTTCGTTTATTTAAAGAACCCATGGTTCGCTAGTTCCAGCCGATGCTCGCAGGTTTCACCGCAAAGCATAGCCACATGGCGATGCGGGCTTTCTCCCTGCCATACTATTAGTAGCCGTGATATAAGTGAAATATTCTTGAAAGCAGCGTTAAACACCAACTCACTCACTCATTTAAAGAGGTAAAGATACACAAAGTACAAATCCCGCCCCTATGCCTAATAACCCTCCAAACGCCTGCACCCGGACTGTTTAAAAAAAAATTAAAAAATCTCTCCCCAGCACTCAATACTGCACTTGTCTCAGCACTGATGTAATAAAGGCGTAGAGAAAACATACGATGTGTTGCCGGGGAGTTTCAGGAACAAACGACTATATATAGGTGCATTTATGTTATTTATAGTGCTTTAGACTTTTTGGCTCATTTGATATCCATTATACAAAGATGATATTTTCAAACTTTTAGCTTTCTAGCATTATTGATTCTTGAGGTGGAAAACACATCTTAAAATTGCAACCCCACCACGCCCATATTTGTGGAAGTAGAGTAATGAAATTTACAAATCTGAGCCTCCATCCAAGGTTTATTTCGTGCTTTAATGACAGATGGTCCATTAGGCATATTTTGTTTTAAACCATAAAGTACTTTGAATAGGCATGTTCACAAAGGGTGGAGATTTGACAGCAAATAGTTGAGGGCAAGTGGCATAGAGTCACACTGTGCGAGCCATAGAGTCCTGGAGTAGAAGCCTTATGTAGCAGCAGATTATAGTTGTATTTTCTTGATGACAATTCATTGTATATTTTAAAGGGGCAGTAGCACGTTTTTTGCAAAATTAATTTTTAAAATTTCTTATTTATAATGATAGTTTGTGCCATTTAAATTTATTTTAGAGAATATATCATCTTATTACACAAAGCAATTATCAGTAGTAGTAATAACGGTGTTGCGTATAAAGCAAAAATTGCATGGCGGCCATTTTATTGTGAACACATTTTATTATTTCGAATGACAAAAATGATTCCAATGGCTTTTCTTAGCCATGTACACTCATTTATAACTTGATTTTACGAAAAGAAAAGGGTATTTTACGATTGGTGAAATTATTTTTCAAATACATTTCATCGAGTTATTTGACCGAAAAAACGTGCTACTTCCCCTTTAAACCTATTATTCTATAGATAATTATTTAATCATAGATGATAAATCGTCGTTATTATGGTGAGCTGCAGAGCCTTTAGTTCAAATACAAAAAGCTAAACTACTAATTTATTTGATCAGTCGTAACAAAATGATAGTTTATTTCAGAAGTGAAACATAAAACACGAAAATGTCAATAAAGATGACGTCATAAATTGGTTCCATGCTCCTTTTGTCTATTTCTTGGTACATCTGCACTCTGGTTCAAGAAACTGTTCATACTCTGGTCACTACCATATTTGGGAAACGTGTTCGACCCATGAAGTGAAACTTTTTCATCATGTGATATTGCCTTTCCCTGCGGAGCTATCAAAAATACTTTGTCCGTTTCTTCCGATCTGATTTTCTGAAAAAGAAATAATGACATTATTAAATTGTATTATCCAAAACTGCGCCACAAAGTGTTTAATAATTTAACTTGTATATATAGATTATTTTCTGAGAAAGCTACAATAACGCCACGAACAATTGTTTCATGACGTCACAGGCGACGAAGTACAGAGGAACAATGGTTTGTAGACAAACGGCATGTGTGTGCATGTGCTCCCGTATCGATAGTACTATATGACGTCACAAAATTTATGGCAATGCTACATATATGTCTTCAAAATGCTTATGACTTTACAATGCTACTGCACTTTTTGTTTTCAGTTATATATATACAATGGCGGGGTAGATTTAAAGCCGTTATTTTCACGAGATGAGATATTATTAAAACTTTCAGTTTAAAATATTCAGTTTATAATGTTTTTTTTACGTCAAATATTGCTTCAATCGAACGAGTTCTGACAACGTCATATCATTGTTGCACCGTCACTTAGCAACGGCAATGACGTTGCGTTATTTGTGGACATGACGTCATACCACTGTATACATGACTGCATATGTAATAGCTGCTTTGGTCAGAGGTGTACATGCTCATTGAATAATGACTTTGGATGAGTAAAATCTTCTCACCCTCGTGTCTTATGATAACAATTATATTTTGACATTGGCGCTTCCCGTTATAGTTTATATCAGAAGACACAGGGGAAGGGTTTCTATTTATTCTTATCCTGATATCTGTTGAAAATGATTTTGGATGATTGCTTGAAAGATAACATCAACCTGGCGTTTTTCCAAGGCTTTTTGTACTTTTGGGGTAGTTTAAGCAAACAAAATGGTGCATTTATGCTATAGCTTTTGTATAGTTGTATTATATCTGTGTGTATTTTGGAAATGAAGGTCTAAATAAATGAATAATAAAATTGCACCAATCGCACTCTCCCGTTAGGTTACCTCCGGGTCTTCAAAATCCTGGTAGCAGCGAAGCCCTCGACTGATTGGTCCGGGCAAGCAGCAGAACAGCCGGTCAAAGAATGGAGAGAGATATTTTGTGTCAACATCCCCAATATGGTCAATTCCTGAAAAAGATAGTTTGTAAGTGTAGGTACACACATCCCAAACTTTATCTTACTTCTAAAAACTGACTTTGCATGTATAACAATATTTAAAATCCTATATTATAATTAAATAATGATATATCTAAGTCACAAACGGTAACATTGTTGTTGAGGCCAGTGTCCATAAGTGAGATTACTCTGTAGAGGTCATTGTCACAAAGGGAGATAACTTTGGAGAGGTCAGTGTGACAAAGGTAGAGTACTTTGTAGAGGTCATTGTCACAAAGGGAGATTACTCTGTAGAGGTCAGTGTCACAAAGGGAGATTACTCTGTATAGATCAGTGTCACAAAGGGAGATTACTCTGTGGAGGTCAGTTTCACAAAGAGAGATAACTCACCAGTTAAGACACTCACTATTAGGCCGACTACAACCACCGTTGCTGCTCCTATAGCGGGGTACCACATATACGACACAGTGTACATCGAGGATAACCCTGTACTGAAACAGATATATCAGATTTTATGTTATGGTGATTGCAGGGTTCTAAATTGGATTGAACAATATAAACCTATACATATACCCAGGATGATACTGAAATCCTCAAGTAGACCTAAACTCACGTACTCACGTAGTATGGAGTGCACCGATGTTGTTGAAAATGCTGCCCTGGGCCAGATATCGAGGGGGGGGGGGGGGGGATCTGTACTCATAACTCCTGCTCTTGGCTAGGGAATGTGATGTGTGGGGTGGGAGGGAAGGGGGAGACGGGTGATGGGTGTGATGGCAGGGTTCCAATTCTTGGAGAAACTTAGTACCCACTTTTCCCGACTAAACCTAAACTCACGTAGTGGGGTACACCAATGTTGTTGAGACATACTGTTCTAGGGTCTATACTCATATCTCCTGTTCTCGGCTAGCGAATATGAGGGATGGGTTGAGAGTGGGTTGGGGAGAGAGGTTGTACTGTTGAGATTGCTGCTCCGCATGCATCGACTTTGAGAGAGCTATTCTCATATATCTTGCTCATGGCTAGCGAATGTGAGGGGTAGGGGTTTGGGGAATAGTTTGGAGTTGGATCGAGTTTTGAGAGAGGTTGTACTCACATCTCGTGTGTGGGTGTTGTTGTAGAAGGAGTACCGGTACTGTTGAGGTTGCTGCAGTTAGCTGTGGGGTAGGGCAGACCAGGTGGGTTACCGATCACACTGTAGGCGCCGATACTGATCCACATGGGAAGCACAAGACCCAGGATACCTCCCACCACTGCTCCCTGGAGGGTTATAACTGTATTTATATTTAAAGGAGCAGTCCAGCATATCTTCAGCTTTTAAACTAGACTGTTTTCCTACAATTATTTAACATGGATTTGTGGCAAAATTCCGTCGATTATTTTTCGATTGCACCTTCATCCCCATCCTAGTCACCACCATCTTCGTCATGATCATAAATATATCATAATTGTCAACAGCTTCATCATCATCATCATCATCATCATCATCATCATCATCATCATCACCACCACATCATTAACATCATCATCATCATTAAAACATCATCCATGTCAAAATAATTATCAGAGACATCACCGTCGTCATCATCTTCATCATCACCTGTCCAATTTTATCATCATATTAAATGTTGTCCTAAAATCAGTGAGGATCAGGGTTATTGCATTCTCTTCCCACAGAGGTACGTTACCCAACTCAGGTCTTCCATCCTAACCTCTGTATATAGAGCACTTTCTGGAACACTGATTTGTTGCATTAGAAGTTAGTTGTGTGATTCAAACTGAGCGTTCCGTAACTTTCGACTAGAGATGCTTTATCTGTGCGATGCGCTCATTTCGCTTACAAGAGAGAACTTATAGTCTCATGTGTGAAACGATGTTTGATTGGATAATAATAGAAGGTTACCAGTGATGAAATCTTTCACCGCCAGGGGATTTTTCGAGAATTGTGGCACATGGTCCATGTGCAACAAAGGTTACGATGGAAGAAATGAGTGGGGAGAGAAGGCAGATTGATGCGGAAACATCTGATTTCCCCTGGTAAGCGTTATCCTTTCATTGTTATACCAGGTATTACTCTATAATCCCAGCCAATGGTCATAGATTTCACTTCCGGACATAATGCCGTTGCATGCTTTCTTCCTGTAATGAAACCAGCCGTTTGTTGTCGTTATTATATTTGCAGAACATATCATATACTCGTTTACTATCCACAAGTTTAAGTATAAAGGGATCCACTCACTATCCAGTTGGCCCAGGGGAAGAAGGCGCCGAGAGCAAACATCCCTAGTAGCGGCCCTGAAGCAGCTCCTGTGAAACTGATAGATGCCTGCAATAGACGGGGGTTTGGTTGAAGTTATACGTGAATATTGCAGGAATAACAATGCAAACCGCTATCTATCCATTAGCACTGGTTCTAAGTTTAAATAAACTGGATGTCGATCAAGAGTACCAACGGAGGTGTATCATCATAAAATTATGTTCACCGAGGTGTAACAGTTTCCAAGAAAACTTGTCATCATTTAACACAAAAGAATTCGAACACTATAAAATTTAGTCCAAAAGGTGACCTTTCCAAAGATTGAAACCAAATATTTAAATCCCAGAAAGTTGCAAATCGATAAGAACTGTTGAGAAAAACATGGTTCGAGAGAAATCTGACAATCCTGTTACCTGAAGAACTGTTCCTCCTAGGTTCATGGCAACAAAGGCTGTTCCTATCCCTGCACCTCCGAATAACAACACTGTTCAACAGTAATAACAACACTGTTTAACATAAATAACAACACTGTTCAACATAAATAACAACACTGTTCAACATAAATAACAACACTGTTCAACATAAATAACAACACTGTTCAACATAAATAACAATACTGTTTAACAGTTATAACAATGTTCAACATTAACAAATTTTAACAACATTGTTTAACAGTAACAACCATTGTTCCTCAATGTTTATCATTTCTGTTATTCAGCCAACAACTTAAACAGCACTTGCGTCAATTTTGTCATATTCATTTTGTTACACATGCCCTTTTAAACTTGTTTTCTATGTATATTGTCTATTGTCTTATTGTGCTTATTCAGTAAACTACATTTGGTGGATCAAACGCATTATATTGAGACTGAGAAAAGAATAAAATGATCGTCCAGCTCCTCAAGGTTTCTGTACCCTCCCTGATTGTGTTTGTAGATTTCGAAATTTTGGCGTGTGGATCACTGGATCTGCTATACTGGATTTAATCAGTTAGAGGCGGTTACACAAATTATGGGCGGGCTAGGAGGTAGCAGGTATTACCTTGGTTCGACTCTTTCTTTCAACAAAGGTTAGCTCAGTGATTTGAAAAAGGAGACGCAGGTTTCCTAGGGTATTGAGCTAACGGTGACACGCTTTAAAGGGGCAGTAGCAGGTTCTTTCGCTCAAATAAGTCGATGAAATGTATTTGAAAAATAAGTTCACCAATAGTAAAACACCCTTCTCTCTAAAGTAAAAAAATGAGTCTACAGGGTTCCGTAAAGCCACGAGAATAGGTTTTTTTCATTCGAAATAATAAAATGTGCATGATCACAATAAAATGGCCGCCATGCCATTTTTGCTTTATACGCAACACTGTCGTTACCACTACGGACAATTTGATTGTGTAATAAGATGTTTTACCCTCTAAAGTACATATAAATGACATAAACTATCATGATAAATGGAAAATTTGAAAAAATAAAATTTGCAAAAAACGTGCTACTGCCCCTTTAAAGTGCTTGTTTGCAAGAAGTGGAGATAACTCAAAGTAACGAATTAAAATATGTCATGGAAATATGTATCCTACCGAGCAGTTTGGTGACGACTGTACGCTGTGCCTCTGTGAGCGAGTCCTCTAGATGAGGTTTGAGGATGTCCTCCCAGCACACGGCCGATAGAGCGTTCAGACACGAGGACATCGAGCTACAAACAGGTTTACCGTTTTTAATGTTACAATTTGGAAGAGATTCGACCCATTGCTTATGTTACGCTGTATATTCACCATCCAACATCTGTGTGAGATTAAGGGATATCTCCCATTTTGACAGTAGAGTTAGCACAATGCTCTGCCATCGTCAACTACATAACATCACAAATATTGTATATCATCAAGCATTGATATCAAGATATAACGTCCAAATTCTCTAGCACTGGCCGACCTCCTAAATGAAGACTTGCTGCATTTCGTTACATTTTCTTGAAAGCGTAGCAGCGCGCACTGTGAAGTTTAGGTGCAGTGCGCCGACAGGTTACAGCTCAGAATAGACAAATGGGCTCTGTTCCCTAACAGCGAGCGCTTATAATCGCTCATTGAGGGATACATTGAGCGCTCATTCTTCCTGAACGACACGGTGCGATGACTCGAGGTTTGCTCGCTTTGCTACGTAGCGCTACATTGAGCAATCGCGTTCAAGAGAGGTTTATGGAACAGCGCCCAAATGTCGCAGGACTGAACTTAGCCAGTGATGGAAACAGGCGTGGTCGAGTTGTGACTTGTAGGGGACATTGCTGAGCTGTAACTTCTTGTTAAGATGGATCATTGTCGAGAAGTTTGAAGGACGACTGCGCCACATCGAAATATTTTTGAAATATGTGATATGCTTATGCATAGCCAGCTTGCCGAGGTTATTCAAGCGTCTGCGGTCAGAAAGAGGTACCAGGGCCATGTTCAAGAAAGGTTTAAAAGTAATCGCCCATTGCTCAATGTAGCGCTACGTAGCAAAGCAAGCAAACCTAGAGGAATCGCACCGTGTCATTCAGGAAAGAATGAGTGCTACATTGAGCGCTCAATGAGCGATTATAAGCGCTCACTTAATGGAACGGAGCCATGATCTATTAGTCTTACATCCAAACTCTGAAAAAAGTATTTTTTCTTAAACTATCACCATTTTATTAAATATTGAAAAGGAGACTATGAGAAACGGGATTTTCAGAAACAGGCTCCTTTTCAATTTAAAAAAAATACAATTTCCGAGTCAAAATGTTAGACTACTTAGAGCACGTTAGACCCCCAACAACCAAGCGCTGTATGGGTCGTTGTGTCACCACGTGTTTCATTTTAACAATGGGTAATTCGGGGAGCGGTATAAGTAAACATGCCAAAGAGTAAAAAAGAGTAAACTAATTCACCTGAGAGCTCCACTGAAGAGACTGGAGATGAACAAACCAGGTAGACCGGGAAATCCTAGCACGTCCATCACGAAGTAGGGAATAAGCTGGAAATAAGGGAATTAATTATTTGATGGTGTATGTTTTGTGTTGACTTTTTGAATGAATGGCTAATTCCCTGACAATAAAATGTAAGCATCTTACCAGATGTAAATGCACCGATTTGTACTTTTAGTTTTGTTGAAATAGTTTTTTTCTCAATGTATACATACCTACGCTAGCAACTGATTCAATCCAGAGGTTAAAACAAGATGTAAGGTTTTATGGGACTACATCTAGTTTTAACTAAATTTAAAATTAGTTGAAGTGGGGTGAGTTGGGGTTTAACAATCATAGGGAGAAAGTCCGCAACACCATTGTGGCTACGCATTGCGGTGAAAACTGCATCGGCTGGAACTAGCGAACCGGCCATGGGTGTTACTGTATACTGTAGACAAAGTTGCCGTGCCCCTGGCGGGATACGAACCCCGGACCTCTTGATCCAAAGCCGAACGCGTTAACCACTGCTGCTATCCTGCTATCCCCTGATTTATGTGAACACTTTAACTAGATTGCAAATGACAACGCCGTAATCATTAATTGAGATGTGTTTTCAGCTGTTTGACTTCAAGTACCTACATTACATTTTAAGTGCCTGACACATGTATTTCGAAGTTAGTTTAATTTGAAATAGAAATACTTGCCATTTAGATAGTGAACAATATAACATGGTTATATTTGGGATAACACTACCTTCAATAGCAGAAATTTTTTTACTTTTTCGGGGCGAGTCCCATGCAGGGCTCGAACCCAAACCCTCAGAGCAAGGCAACTATTGCCAGCACTGACTGTACATGTACCAACAGCTTACCACACGACCATTTCGCCTTATACTCTGAGGGTGGACTATTTGAAACCTTTAGGCCTATTCCTCGGGAAACGGTCGATTTTAATCCGATCTTAGCAGAATACTTCCTTCAACTGTATACAATTGTTCACTATACTCGAACATGACTTGCTTTGGTTGTAGCAAGTTAGTGAGTCGAACGTTGAATACAGAATCATTAACTCGTGTAATAAAAATGGTATTAAATTGTAGCTCGATTAGTATGGTTTATTTACCTGGTTCGTGTTGCCGATGACGTTGTCGGAGAGAGGGTCGCATCCTTTCTTGGCGTAGTAAGCAAACACGGTGATACCGGCCAGACAGACCATCGTGTTTAGGATGATTATCCCGATAACTGTTATCATCACTGATCTGAACGAAATGTTATCAAACAAGACACTGAGAAGAAGAAGAATGTTTAAAGAGGCAGTAACCCGTTTTTTTCGCTCAAATAAGTTGATGAAATGTATTTGAAAAATAATGTCACTTAGGAAAATAAAGTTAAAAAATTAGTATACAGGCTTCGGTAAAGCCATGGGAATCGTTTTCGAAATAATATAATGTGTTCACATTAAAATGGCCGCCATGCATTTTTTTGCTTTATACGCAACACCTTTATTAAAACTACCGACATTTGGTTTGTGTAATAAGATGTTTTACCCTCTAAAGTAAATATAAATGACATAAACTATCATTATAAATGGGAGATTTGAAAAAATTAAATTTGTAAAAAAACCTGCTACTGCCCCTTTAATATATAAGTGTCGCACAGCGCACATATTCAGATACAGGTACATTAAAACATGTACAGCACGCTGTGTCACCAACAATGGCCTACGAAACAGTAAACACAGTTATCAACCCTCTTGTGTTCCTTACTTCTAAATCGTATCACCCGTGCGTCTGAAACCGTATCACTGTAACGCGATTTTCAAACAAAGCGTCTTTTCGACTTGAACGGTTGTTATATAGAGAAACTATTCTATTCAACCTCGGATATGGTAAGGTTGTAAAACCCTTGGCCGTGTTCAAGAGAGGTTTCAAAGTAATCGCTCAATAAGCGATTACTTTTAAACCTATCTTGAACGCGATTTCTCAATGTAGCGCTACGTAGCAAAGCGAACGAACTTTGAGGTTTTGCACCGTGTCGTTCAGGAGAGAATGAGCGCTACTTGAGCGCTACTTGAGCGTTACATTGAGCAACCACTGAGCGATTATAAGCGCTCGCTGTTATGGAACAGAGCCCTGATATCGGTATCATGGTTTCTCTGTATAATAAAAGCGCTTACACTATAAAATATATTCATATATCCAACAGTCCCTTGCACCAATGCTATTCACACGTTCTGATTACAAACATAAAAACAAACACACAAGCAAACAAACATTAAAGGTGCATCCATTGTGTTTCATAACATTTTATTAGGCTTTAAAATACGTTCCGACTCACCATACAAGGGCGGATCCAGGATTTTTGAAAGGGGGGGGGGGGGGGGGGGGGGGGGGGGGGGGGTTCCACAATAATTTTTCTCCACTCAGGAGAGGGGGGGGTGATCCCAAAATCCCAACAGTGAACTTATACATGGTTCCGCTAGTGCCATATGTGCTGTTTACAGTGCAAATAAATTAACTCAGCTTGCATATTCATCCCCAATCGCCAAATATATCATAATTAGTTTCCAATTAAAATCATCATTATGCATGTGCAGAAACCGAAACTGCGCGTCCCATTTACATGCACAGTACTAATATGACCTATAAAACAACATCACACCACATTTCTCATTGTATCTGTTATAAATAAGATTCCAAAATTACGTTTAACTCATTGGCGCGCGTCAAAAAAAGCCCCTTTTGACTCACTTATCTCGGATTATAAGCGCTCGCTGTTATGGAACGGAACCCTTATTGCGTGTAGAACAGTTCTCCACTGCAGACAAAGTTGCTGTGCCCCTGGTGGGATTTATAAGCCAGTGAACAAACACATAGATCCTATTTCTTAAATAGATGTATTCAACTGCAATCCTCACATCTTGGCTTTCTGTAGAGTGGGCAGTGCGCAGTACCGCTGGACACTGGCCTGGTCGACTCCGTAAGTGGCCAAGTAGCTGACAGTACCCCCGATGACCAGTGTCCAGAACGTGTGCCGGACAGTCGGGTCAGGGTTGAAGCTGCAACACAGTAACCGTTAGGTTAAAGAGACATCCAGTGTGTTGCTGTAGTCACATATACTATCTGTTATAAATGATGATATTTTAACGAGAAAATAACCGTTTTTATGCTCTTCGATTCAGCCCAGTGACGCATAAAAGAGAAAGTAGTAATTTTACGTGGATTCTGGCAGAAAACGGACAATGCACCATGGCTTGTGGTCGCCAATTTTCAAACGTATTTTTTGAAACTTAACTGCAACAGACAAGAAGACAAATGTGGGTAGGTAATGTTAATAGGTCATATAACTATTATAACAGGAAGAACAGGACTAACCATTGTACACGGAAATAGGACTTGTAGTTTTGGTTTCTGTACATTGTGTATAAGGTTGTTGCTCGAGTTTCATTGGAAATAAGTACTGATAGCAGGCTATGAGTCAGGGAGCCTGTAACCATTGATATGGTTAAAGTTCTACTTTCAGAACATTATCAATATCGTAAGTCAACAGTTAAAGGGGCAGTAGCACGTTTTTTTTTTGCAAATTTTATTTTTTCAAATTTCCCATTTATAAAGATGGTTTATGTTATTTATATTTACTTTAGAGGGTAAAACATCTTATTACACTAACCATTTATCCATAGTGGTAATAACGGTGTTGCGTTAAAAGCAAAAGTTGCATGGCGGCCATTTTATTGTGAACACATTTTATTATTTCGAATGACAAAAACGATTCCCATGGCTTTACTGAACCAAGTACACTCATTTTTTAACTTGATTTTCCAAAGAGAGAAGGGTGTTTTACTTTTGGTGACATTATTATTCAAATACACTTTATCGACTTATTTCAGCGAAAAAACGTGCTTATAATTAAGGTATTTTCAACCGTGTTCAAATAAAATTGAGTCGGAAATACGTCAACCATAAGTTCAATTTCTAGTTCATATATTGAAGTTCTATTTATATCATAAAAATGTAATAAATAGAAATTTCTGAAAAGTTTGATATTTAAATACTAAGTTTCAAAGATTTTGTCAGATTTACATAATGTCTTGTGTCCGAGGCTGTGGCAATTGAAGATGTTGGACAGCTGTATCGGTTCTGATCAGCTACCGGTACTTGCCTTACTAACTTAAGTTGACTTGCTTGGGTTTCGAAGCGGCCTTAAATTAGCCCCTAATCTTAACTCACGAGGCATATTTTTAAAATCCCCGATATATACAGGCAACCAGTTCAATACTTATTTCATATTTATCTGAGTATACTGAAACAAAGCATACCGTTTTCGGTCTCAATACTCACTCAAAGAAATGAATCCTTCTCCATTCTTCATTTATCCGCCAAACTTCACTTAAACCTCCGACGGCACTGATGCCCTGAAAATAAGCACACGATACTCGAGTTAAGCGAGCGTGTTTGCTATTTGCAAAGAGGGAATTAATCCCTATTGCCTAAAATTAATATTTTGCTTTTGCTTTTCAGAGCCATTGTTAAAATAAAATAATTGTGCTTGACCTTCAGTAAATTCGCAGGAAAAGAGTTAAAATGAATATTTCAATGAGCCAAAATATGTATATTCGCCAAACTTTAATCATCCTCGGTTACCCATGGTTTTATATATGCTCCGTTACTCTCCACAATATCACCCCTGGGAAACTCTATCATAAAAAATCTGTACTAAAATTACCCGCCCTTGGCCGGCGTGACGAAGTCAGTAGTCAAAGAAAATGCTCGATAGGATAAGACGGAAATGGTCAAGGGAGATAACCGGTTAGAGATGGCTAACAAAACGACCGCGCATGCTTTGCAACGAAGTGATAATGAATTGTCATTGGCTCGCTTGTCCAAGCTGCGTAGCAGTTTGATTGGCTCACGCCGACTAAGGGCGGGTTAATTTGACTACAGATATCTCTGATAGATTTTCCCAGGGGTGATATAGTGGAGAGCGACGGAGCATATAGAAAATCCTGGGTAACCGAGGATGAACTTTAAGTTACTTAAATGAATACGCGCTCAAGGAACGAGTGCGTGATCAGTCTTCCTCACTGCCTATAGTTTAACCCTTGCTGCATTTTCTTCGCATCTTCAGGAGACTAGTGCGCGTTGCTACGCTAACACAGACAAACAGTCTGTTCCATAACAGTGATCGATTATAATAAATGAGCGCTCATTCCCTTCTGAACGAAACGGAGCGATGCCTCGAGACTTGCTCCCTTTGATACATAGCGCTACATTGAGGAATCGCGTTCAAGAGGGGTTTACAAGTAATCGCTCATTGAGCGATTACTTTTAAACGCTTATTGAACATGGCCCGGGTAACGAAGTGCAGATAGGAAGCAGGAAATTTCCAATCATGGAGAGTTATGACATGGGGGTGAGTTGGACCGTACGTGTGACTCTAGCAAGGAGTGGTGAAATAGAGAATCTCACCTAAGTGTCTTCTGATATCAAATATATCACCACAAAGTTACAAATATCCGAGGATTGCTGAGAGTATTTTTACTTTAATCAACGAGTGTTGATTTTGATATCAGAAGACACGAGGCTGATATTTTATTTATCATTCCAAATCATTCTTCAATTATTATTAGCCAAAGACCTTCATATCTGAAACACAAAACTGCCATTTAGCTTATTCAACAGTAATCTCAGGGAGGTCATAGCATTAAATATTGTGGCATCGCCATCACCGTTGTGACGTCATAACATTGATAGCAGTGTTCTCTGTGATGCCAATGTGAGGATAGTTTTACTTTTATCAACGAGTGTTGATATATTTGATATCAGAAGACACAAGAGTGAGATTCTATTTAACACCCATTCTTATTTCGTTTAAGTGAAAATAATCTGAGCACAGTTCTGCCATTTGACTTGCAATGCGGTGAGATCATAGCATTGTGACGTCATCATGTTTATGACGTCATATCATTGTGATGTCATTGCTGGATGATGTAAAAGCATTGTAATGTCATGTAGTTGACGGTGACAGGCATTGTTCAATATCTACTGCCAAAACGATATGTCCTAGGAGATATCGCTTGATCTCACACAAGCGATATCTCCTGTGGAACCAAGTTTGGATGATAAATCAAGTTATCTTGTTTATTTTGTCTCACCTCAATTAATATTGCCAGTAAACCAGCTAACATCACTACGGATTGAAACACATCGGTCCATACTACTGCTTTCATTCCTCCCTGGAAAATAACAGTTTTTGTTTAATAGTTGGTATATACATGGTGAATAACTTAAACTTAATGAAGTACTCCGGCGTTATTATTTTAATTATCCATGAAAATAAAAGGAATTTTAAATGGCAAAATCATGAAAAGTATTAAATGAATTATTGATAAGTAAATGTTCTGAAAATGTATAATTAAACATATTTGTCTCTTGAAAAAAGTGTCCGTTAAAATTGGAACAAAATCTATCGAGATGGTCACTGGTTATTAAATGAAGTGGCTGGTAATGCTATTAGACTAGCATTTAGTCTCAGAGATATATTTTTAAAAATTGTCACCAACACCATTTTACAAACAATTCAAATATTTATACAAAATGGAGCCCTAAAGATGCCTTAATTTCTAGAGCTGAGTAATCTAGACTTGTTTTAATTTTCTAGACTGGGTTGGTTGTCAATTGAATATTTTGCTCTAGGATCTGGATGACAGACTAGTACTAGTATTGTTATGTTCGGCAAATGTTAATTTCGCATTAAGAAAAGAGAAATAGTTAGCCAGATTGGCGTCGGTAATGACGTTGACAAGATATATTATGCTTTCAGTGTTTCTCGTTCAAAATATTATCCTTTAAATTTGGTAATCATCCACTGCAAACAATTGCCGGGAATTTAGATTTGAGTAAATTTGTAGGCAGAAATTCCTCATTGACATATGCACTAAGCTCGTTTTCTCTTCATACTAAGACGTATATAATAACTATCAATAACAGAAATATATTATCAAACACAGGCCACAAGTGGCGCAATTGAGTTCCGTAACTGAAATGAAAGACCAGGGCTCTGTTCCATCCACATCAGCGAGCGCTTATAATCGCTTATTGAGCGCTACATTAAACCTCTCTTAAACGCGATTGCTCAATGTAGCGCTACGTGGCAAAGCGAGCAAACCGCGAGGAATCGCACTGTGTCGTTCAGGAGAGAATGCACTACATTGAGCGCTTATTGAGCGCTACATTGAGCAATCAATGAGCGTTTATAAACGCTCGCTGTTATGGAACGGATCCCTGTTCGATGTTCAAGGACTGGTCATGTATCTCATTTGCGCATCCCCTTTGCGGTACATTTTGTCTGCAGTGGACCAAGTTTGAGCCTTACCAGAGAAGTGTAAAACGTGGAGACCAGCCCAACTAAGATGATTGTAGCCCATGTTGGGAATCCAGTCACTACAATAGATTTGTGAAACTGGTCAATATGTCAATAATAATCAATACACAAATACATTTTGCTATGTTTATCCCATGGACATCGCTATACTTGTTGCAATGAATGAACAGCTTTATTTACGTTAACAAAATTACTCTTATTGAAGCCCTGGATTACTTTCCAAGGTTTTGACAGAAATCGGCAATCCAGGTATATGCAATGACTGCTCGACAAGGCTCACATCTCGGGCACTTCCTGTGACTATCGCCTTCAATAAATTCAACCAATCATAGACCTGCATTGATATCGACTCGTACCGATGATGTACTAGCCTCGTCGCTGATTGGCTGGAGCGAAAGGGCACGAAGCTTTACCCCCTGTCAAACAATGGTCAGATCTTAAAAATGCATTTTCATTATTATTACCTTTACGTACATTATTTAAACACCTATCTGTTGACTAGACCTACTATGCCTACCTCCTCTCTAGGTATGCTATTTCAACCTTAACACAGACGAAACTTGAACAGTGGAGTAAGGGATGCGTAAAATCCCTATCCAAGGGCGGTAAGTCTGCATGGTCTCGTGACGTCACCACCGGAATATGTCACTCTCCGAAAGTCCCAAAAGGCAAGACAGACCAAGCGGGGAGGACGGACTGGCCTAGCGCGTAGGTCTAGTCAACAGGTAAGTATAAATAATTACGTTTAATCAAAAACGTACTATTATTTAAATACCTATCTGTTGACTAGATCTACTATGCCTAGAATCCCACTGCATGGAGGCGGGTCAGTAGATATGTGGTAGAGACGAGACCAGCAACAAGCCCTGAGTGTAAGCTAGCCTACTAGTCCTCCACCCTGTGGTGAGGACAAGGCACAGCCCGGGAGGTCTAGTCAACAGGTAAGTATAAATAATTACGTTTAATCAAAAACGTACTATTATATAACGGAATCAATTATAATCAAGTATAAAATCGAGACAATAAACACTTGCAATTGATTATACAGACGTTTTGAATTTATCCATTTTAACAATTCCGCAATCAGCACCGGCGGTCTGCTTTGAAGACAATCCTTGAGGCGTGACTGCGATTAACCACAGACGAGGGTCGTCTGTGACCCGCTCCGTGGAGTCTCATTAATTAATTAATGATGATTACCACTGCCGCTAGATGTATTCATAAGGTGTGTTAAATCGCCAAAAACACATGTTCATGCAATAATTATGTAATGGTCATCTGCGGAATTACCTAGTTGGGTATCTAAACATTCGATATATTGAAAATTTAAGTTGTTAAATTGAAGATTTGTTAGTGGAATTAACAATCAAAATGTTGCGAAATTATGTTGAATTATGACTATCGGTGATAATGAGATTACTTCAGTGACGTCACAGGAGTCATCGCTTCATTCTGGCCGCCGGGGCGGAATAAGGCGGTTTTTCTAAAAAGCAGTATAAACGTAATATATGGGCCTATTTCAGAAACTTAAAATCAAGCAATTGTCAAATTGAAATCCCATTTTAATGAATCAGAATGTGACCATATGTCATGACATCTAACCTTTAACGTAGGAACTGATTTGAGTGAGATTGAGCTGTAGATGGGAGTGTAGGCCGGCCTATTACGATTATGAGGCATCAACTTAAAGTAGCGCACCTATGCATGATAAATAAAGGGCGACACAATTTCAAATTAAGATATAGTGCACATAATATTAAAAGTATCAAAGAACTGATAAATCAATAATGTATGTATTAGTGGTAGATAAATAAAGATAAATACCCGCCTCCAATGCTGTTGACGGAGCAAACGACGCAATTCCCATGTATATCACCTGCAAGTTGAAAGAGGTCAATGTCATTGACGTTTTTTGTATGTAGACATTATAAACGGCAATAAAACACAGGCGGTCAATGAGACCGACAGCATGCCCTATCAGACAATATAAGATACCTACGACAGTATTACACAGGCGGTCAATGGGACCGACAGCGTGCTTTATGAGACAATAAAACATGCTCGTGATTTTAGACGTCAGTTAGAGCGTCGCTTAGCAAATGACGTCACACTTTATTTCACTTTGATTGTTCAATGGTAGAGAATGTGTTCTACGACGGGAGGCATTAATATTTTCAAAATATAGATTATACAAATAACATAACATCTCCACGGTTTTTATAGAAAAGCGAGCAACTATTTAAGGGCATCTCATATAAGAAATAGAAGAATCGTTGTTGTGCTTTATCGTAGAATAAAACATAGCAGAGAGCATAAAACACTCAGGGCTTCGCCCTTCGTGTTTTTTATGCTCCCTGCTATGTTTTATTCAACGATAAAGCACGCCAACTCGTCTTATATTTCTTAAATAAACACGCTCGTGATTTAGGACTACGCGTCGCTTAGCAAATGACGTCATATTGTCACTGTGATTGTTCAATTGCTAGTAAATGTGTTTTACGACGGGAGGCATAAATATTTTGGAAAAAACAACAGTTTATACAAATAACATAATACCTCAACTATTTTTTTTATACAAAAGTGAGTAATTGTTTAAGGACATCTGATCGTAGAATAAAACATAGCAGATAGCATAAAACAATCAACTACAATATAGATATCATTCTGATCTCACCACACAAATTAAGCCACTATTGGATGTTACACGCAACTTGACCCTACCTCCATGTACACCCACCTGTTGGACTACCATTAGAAAGGTGCCTGTTAATCTGGCGGCACGCGACCGGAAGCGCTTCTCCAGGTACTGATGGTAAAGCATAAACATAAAACATATGAATAACAGTTGATATTGGGACGCGTTCAGATACGCCCACATCGCACATCTCATGGATTCAACTTTAAGAAGCTTGTTATAAGCTCCCACACCCACACGTAACTTATATTCTATTCTTAAAATACAGTAAGTTCTTGTATAATCGCGGGGTCTCACGTTGAAATAAATAATTGCTTGATTTGAAAGCAGATAGATCTGGGTTCTGTTCCATAACAGCGAGCGCTTTTAGTCGCTCATTGATTGCTCAATGTAGCGCTTAAGTAGCGCTCAAGTAGCGCTCATTCTCTCTTTAATGACACAGTGCAAATTCCTCGGAGTTTGCTCGCCTTGCTACGTAGCGCTACATTGAGCAATCGCGTTCAAGAGAGGTTTAAAAGTAATCGCTAATTGTTATGAAATGAGGTTACCCTGATTCTCTCCTGTTTATCTGTTTTATACGTAGATCAAACCACATGCAATGTTTAGCGCAAATATGTTCCAAGGTTTCAATTATTGAAAGGGGGAGGGGGTGTCAATTATTGCCAAGCGGTTCACTATGGGGGTCATCAAATTTACGTAACATACCCCCTGAGTCCACCACTGTCTACGAGAAATAT
The DNA here is from genome assembly GCA_936450465.1 of Gibbula magus. Taxonomy (NCBI): domain Eukaryota; kingdom Metazoa; phylum Mollusca; class Gastropoda; order Trochida; family Trochidae; genus Gibbula; species Gibbula magus. The sequence continues at coordinate 52,163,522 of OW388302.1, forward strand.
GTGCCTCCTAAACATCATAAGATGCTTTTTTAAAAATTGTTTTCGAAGAAAAATATGGGGTGGAGATGACGTTGGGAGCGTATAAAAATAGATCCAAATACGGTCACAGCAAAAAAACACCCACGTTCTACTACTAAACATTCAGCACGAACGAGGAGATTTCGTCGTCTGTGACGTAATAAAGCAGCTGTTCAAGACGTCAGTGTGGTTTGCCGTCGCAAGAGAAGTGACAATTTTTACGGGAATAGAATAGAATGGGTAATAAAGAGACTATTGTATTTCGTCCTCAACCACCGTGGTATCACATACGGTACAAGTCCTGTTTGACAGAGGTGCTACAGGGCGGGAGAATCTTCCAGTTTCTACTGCTAGAGGTAGAGTTCCACATCTCAATTTGGCGAAGGCACTTCGATCAACAGCTGTTTTTAAATAGGCTTCAGTGTTTAATGAATATTTATACAACCGATATGTTCGAAGCTTATTCCCATTTATACGTCCTTTATCATTCCACAGTTCATCCAGCCAATCACGTTGATCTAATAGGAACAACCAGTGTTTAACAAATTCCATGTCAGTTATGATGATATTCATTATGTCAGGAACAGGTAGCTGCCAAGATAAGATTGTAGAATTGACTCTGCTAGTCCATGATTTACGATACTTTTGAGACCATGTGTTGTTTTTATGGACGATTCGATCGTTGTCCCTTTTACTGATTACACGCCACAGACGTATATATACTAAATAAAATATAAATATATTAAAGAGACTATTACACTCGAAAGTGTTTCATCTGACTTTTACTTTTTCTCGGGTAATAATGTCTTTATATTATTCCTACCATTTATAGCAAGTTCTGGCTGGGGGTTCTTCCAACATATTTGTATGTTTAGGACAAAGAAACCTGAAGTGATGAAAAATTAATGACAAAATCTTTCTGATAAAACAACGATATTAAGTAAAGTATTCAAGCAAGCAACAAGCAACGAAAGATGTAAAAGTAGAGAACTGTTGTGTGAGGATGGGAAAACATGAGTATAGATTTTGTAGAGATGTACGACATTAAGACATATATCTGGTCAAGGATTGCTTAACCGAACCATGTATATTCGATTTAGAACTCTTTTTGTCATTGATTATGGAGTATTATTTTGCCACTAGTAACACTGTTTGCCTTTTTGTGAGAGCACTCTACTTAAGTGAGAACGGTGTGCTACAGTGCCTTTAAATAACCAGACCCTATATTATGTACTTTATTTGTTTTATTTACCAACAAGGTAGTTAGGCATTTTATTCAACTTTATTGAATTTAAATTTTAGAGAATTCAAAATAATTTTGACATTGGAAGATTATTTACAAAATGCTATACTGCCGGAGCCATAGTGGGAACATATACGATGGTGAAATGATGTACACAAAGTAGTGAATTAGGATGATTTAAAAAATTGCATGGTGGCCATTTTATTGTGAGAATATTTTATTATTTCGAATGACAAAAACGATTCCCATGACGTTACGGAAAAATGTAGAACATTAATCTTTTAACTTGATTTTCCAAAGAGAGAAGGGTGTTTTACTGTTGGTGACATTATTTTTGAAATATACATTTCATCGACTTATTTCACCGAAAAAACGTGCTACTGCCCCTTTAAAACATACAATTGAAACATTTAATTTACAGTTATATGCAGTGATATTACAGTTTAACACTGGACTCTGTGAAAATGTTTAAACAGGATATGAAAAAAATACGTTGTATAACAATTACGGTATACCAATTGAATAGAGAATTTATCTTTCAAACATTACACACCTTGATCATGATATTTGATGGCCAATAGGAACACACAAGTAGTGAATATACACCCGGATGTAAACACGGAAGTCTATTGGTTGGAAGCAAACAAAGACACTAGTGACTTTGTAGACTTAAACTATATGCGGGCCACACGACCGAAAGGACAGCAGGCAAACTCCCTATAGCAATGTTCCGCCTGAACAAACACTGCGTATTGAGCACAGGTGGAGAGACGACTGTTCAAGACGGCGAGAACACGCAGCGCTGACGTGTCGCGCATAACTAAGTGTCAGTTAAAAGCTCGAGTATACGAGTGCGAAATCAGCTCTGCTGGAAGGTACTCGTACAATCTCTAACAAGAAGAAACACTCGAAAATAAAACCCTAGATAAAGTTGACAAATAAAGAGGGAATATGGGAAGCATATGGTATGTGTTTCCGTTTCGTTCATCCTAATGTATATTGTACGAACAATTAATTCATTCTTTTTACTCATGATAAATTAAAAATGTAGTTACTCATACGTACGAAATAAGTACGTAAATTTGGTTCCAGAAGTTTAGATTTTGTTTATACAAACTAAGTTTAAAGTTCTGCTCTTTTTGGGATTAAGTTATATTTTGTTACGAAATGAATATTCGCTGTAAAAATTACATCCTCGGTTACCCAGGGTTTTATATATGCTCCGATTCTTTCCACTATATAGTGGAGAGTAACGGAGCATATATATAAAGGAGAGTAACGGAGCATATATATAGTGGAGAGTAACGGAGCATATATATAGTGGAGAGAAATGGAGCATATATATAGTGGAGAGAAATGGAGCATATATATGTTGGAGAGTAACGGAGCATATATATAGTGGAGAGAAACGGAGCATATATATAGTGGGGAGTAACGGAGCATATATATAGTGAAAAGTAACGGAGCATATATATAGTGGAGAGAAATGGAGCATATATATAGTGGAGAGTAACGGAGCATATATATAGTGGAGAGTAACGGAGCATATATATGTTGGAGAGTAACGGAGCATATATATAGTGGAGAGTAACGGAGCATATATATAGTGGAGAGAAACGGAGCATATATATAGTTGAGAGTAACGGAGCATATATATAGTGGAGAGTAACGGAGCATATATATGTTAGAGAGTAACGGAGCATATATATAGTGGAGAGTAACGGAGCATATATATGTTGGAGAGAAACGGAGCATATATATAGTGGAGAGTAACGGAGCATATATATAGTGGAGAGTAACGGAGCATATATATGTTAGAGAGTAACGGAGCATATATATAGTGGAGAGTAACGGAGCATATATATAGTGGAGAGAAACGGAGCATATATATAGTGGAGAGTAACGGAGCATATATATAGTGGAGAGTAACGGAGCATATATATGTTAGAGAGTAACGGAGCATATATATAGTGGAGAGTAACGGAGCATATATATGTTGGAGAGTAACGTAGCATATAAAACCCTGGGTAACCGAGGATGTAAAAAGTATTGCTGGTGATATGTTTCATTCTATGTTTTTCAATTGATATTTTACTTTAAACATAATTATCATGTGACATTTCCGTCTCTCTGTCTGTAAAAACGTAAGAATGATCACATATGTTTCAGTAGCTTATCGATTGCCAATCTAAATAAATTCAGATCGACCATTCTATAGTCTGTTAACACAGTCGAAAAATTGTGAAGGTTCCAGGAATTTTGAAGGGGGTCCAAATTGTTTTCCCAAAAACCGCCCATGCAAAATATTCTATAAATCGTCACTAGTGTGCTAGCGAAATTTGATATAGCTCAACCTGGTGTGCATTTTCCATCATTTTAGACATTTTGTGATAATTATTCTGGTAACCCGATTTTGTTTGGTCCTTTTGTAAACATAATTGATTGCAATTTAGAAGTATTTACACATCCAACGACCATACAACGGCTACTTGTAACTGCTGGGAGAAACACTCCATTCCTTAAAAACCATGGAACCAAGAACAATAGGATGGCGTCCTACATGTGTACCAAGGTGAAAAATCAAGAGAAATATGGAGTTGGTCAAGGAAGGGTTGTTTCTGCTTGGTTCTTCCTAGTTTTTATAAATGATCGAATCACCTCTCTCAGAGAAGCTATTTGCGGCATTTGTGATGGGAACGTATGTTGCATCTGAATTACAAGACGAAACAGACATGCTAGCTTTCCTTCTAGGAGGCATAACTGATTTTAATCAATATATTCAACACGAAACTTGGGAAACAATTGTTCTAAACTTTTCACTATATGTTATCAAACTAAGACGCCACCTGTTACACTATTACACTTAATGTTAAATCTGCTCTATTATCTCTGTTACATACTAGTAGTATATGGCTTATCATTGTGTTTATATTTTCTTAACTATACATCATAACGATTGTTTTATAGAGCTGGTATATACAAGTTTTGTAAATATGTGTATACGCTCCAATTTGTTAATTGTACATGTTCACCTATTAATGTATTTGTATAATTGTTGCTTGTCTCCGGTGTACACTGGAGGAAATAAAGAATTTCTCTCTTAAAAAACCTTTTGAATACAAATACATGTAAAGCTCTATGGTTCTACGTGTTCAATTAAGTCCCGAGCTTGCTTTACAAATAGTTTTACGCTATACGACTCACTGTGTTATGGTGTCCAACGCAAATCTATTTTTTTTTCTTAACCGGATCTATACTGTCAAACGCTGATTGGTCGAGTTAAAAGTAGCAAAATATTTGAACAGTTTGATGGAGAAACTGTATCCTGGTGTATTGTACACCAAGGGTATATAACCCGAGGAGTGCGGCGTTAGAGTCACAAGTCCCAGAAGTACTGATTATTACAGCAAGAAAATGGAAGCAACAAAGATGCTGGCAGTCGCCGTGGTTGTCTGTGGTATGATCGTCATTGGTGAGTATATCATTAAGTTTGGGTTAATAATGGTATTATATTCCCGGGTATAAGAGAAACGTCACCTGAGTTTCTATATCGTCGCCATACATAGAGATTATTACCCGAGGAAGTGTGTCGTATGACTTTTACGAAACGAGTGCGAATTTTTGTATTGCCCGAGCGAGAGCGAGGGTAATACATACATTTGCACGAGTTTCGTAAAAGTCATATGGCACGTTTTCGAGTGTAATAATTTCTTTATTACCCATTTTATTCCATTTGATTCGCGTTAAAATAGTCAGGAAACGGCCCACTTCCCTTGCGACGGCAAGCTACAGTGACGTCACGAACAATCATTTTATGACGTCACAGGCGACGTAATACGTGAAGCTGCGGTGAAACAATCGTTGCTAGGCAAACGTGATATGTGCACATGTGCTCATATCAAAAATATTAACTCGGTTATTTTCAACCATATGGGTAATAAGCTTAAATACAGCATGTGTTCAATAACTAACTACTTGTGTGAAAATTATCAATTTGGACTTTTGGTATATATTTTTTAGATTATCAAAATTTCGAAAACATGCATGGTCGAAAAGAGGAGCTACTAAACTGCCAGGCAAAAGAAAGTACTCACGTTTTCAATTGCAAATATCTTAAGTCTTCGATGTCATAATCTAAATATACAAAAAATAAACGAAAAGCTTGCTGTGTACGCCGCCATCTTTGAAACGCGCGGGTCTTGTTCTTGTCGTCTGATTAAAACAACACTCCATCCTCACTGAGCATGCGCAAACCTAACCCGACTCGACCCGAGTGTTGTCTAATCAAACGCTCTCTTGCATGCTGCTGGGGAACAACGGCCCACTCATGTGTTAAAACGGTGCAGCACAGAGCTATCAGGTTCTATCTGGGACTCGGCAAGTACGCCCCGAACTTTGCCATCACCGGTGATGTTGGATGGACACCCCCCGAGATAAAACAATGGACAAGTGTTTCTCGACTATGGGACCGTAATGTGAACATGACACAGAGGCGAGTAAATAAGAGAGTTTTCCTCTGGGCACACAGCAGTTATGAAAAAGAAAAGAAATTGGAACTTCAGAGTACACGAGCATTTTATGAAAATAAACTTGAATCACCTGTTTAGTTCAGACTGCATGGAGAACTGAGAAGAAACTAGTTGTAAAAACAGTGGAAAGAGTAATTAATGCTCAATAACTTCAAGACTTCATGGGAAGAAACGCTGATGAGTGATAAGCAACGAAAGCTAAGGACTTACGTAACTTTTAAACAGAATTATGAATGTGAGAAATATGTGAATGTCAATCTGTCAAGAAAACAACGAAGTGCTCTAGCAAAGTTCAGATGTGGTGTCGCCCCTTTAAGAATAGAGACGGGAAGATATGAACGCATTCCTGTAGATGAGAGACTTTGTTTTAACTGCCCGGACTGTGTTGAAGACGAAGCGCACGTTTTACTTTCCTGTCCCTTTTATTCTCATTTACGGTCTGATCTTTTACACCGTTGTCTTTTAAAGTGGCCAGATTTTTCATTTTTACCAGTCTTACAACAACTTGCCCGTATTTTTAATTGTGATGATTTTATTTTTAGTCTTGCCAAAACCTGTAGTAATATTTTAGAACACCGGCGTTATTCCCTTTACAAATAACTTTTAACACCAATTATATTCTCTTACTTGCATGATTTTACAGTTTATAACATGTACTTTTGTATGTATTGTAACCATCTCTCATAAATCGCTGAGCGATTGGTCGTGTATTTTTAATGTATTTATTTTTACGCACCCTGTATATTGTTTTACGAGTGAGATGTAAATAAAAATATCTGTCTGTCTGTCTGTCTGCTGCTTCGCCTTGCAAGTTTGATACTGTCATTACGGTCTCGGAAACTTAGATTGAACATGATTTTATATTTAATGTGTTTAACTGACGTGTGACTTCAATTAGGTATGCTCGAAATTGTTCAATTATGTGATTTAGCTTAAACAGGATAGCTAAGCAATTCATGAATGAACAAAGTAGTTCCATCAACCAATCAAAACGCAAGTTATATTTAGAAAAAATGTAATTCCCATGACCATTAGGGTATCCTGTCAAAACGCAGAACTGCAAAACGCAGAACTGCTAAAACAACAACATTTATGGTTGGTTGCACACACCTGAACCCTCATAATATAATGGAACGGCCCGCAAGGAAATGAAGACAAAATACAGGTTGTTGTATAAACATGAATTGTGCATGTTGTAAATGATATGTTTCTTGGATTTCTTGGATTATGTTATTGTATCTCTTCATATATAATATGATTCTGACATCTTATCAATAACTTACACCCTTCTGAGACATTACATAGTTTACTTTCCGTAACCCAGCCATTGTTGAATTGGAATGTCTATCCCATGTTTCTAACACCTATATGTGTGGACAAAGATTGTATTGGAAAATGAAATATGATTAAGTAAAGATTTGTGTTCATCTTTATTTACTTCATGATATTCTACATCATCTACATGCTTTTAAAATACAAATGAAATAAAGAAAAGGTGACTTTAGAACCTCTAAAAAGTGCTTAAACAGCATATTAACTGGCCTAAATTTGACTAAAAACGGTGTTTTCGGGTACATTTTGTTTCAAAGCTTTAAAAAAAAACCACTACCAAATATATTTTTTCATCGATTTAGGTAGGGTAGCATCGACCTTGTAACATATCAAAAAATGAACAAAAGTTTAATACTAGAAATGTAGTATTTTAAAGTTTTTAGCAGTTTTTCTCATTTTCCCATAGATTAAAATTGTTAAAATTGTACATCTTACAGGCGTCATATTTCGAAAAAAAACCACTACCCCCTATTTTTTAATGCTGATTTTCCAATCATATACTTTGATCTTTTAAACAATAGAATTTAGAAAAAAAGTTGAATTCTAAGAATTTAAGGAGTGAACATCCTTAAAGTTAAATGGTCCACTCTAAACGAACCAATGGATATATCGTTCAAAGTTGTTGTTACAATGCGTTACTACTCCGTATTTACTTACAAACACATGTACCTGGGAGGATTATACTGTTTAACAATGTTTTGATAGAGTGTTGAATATATTGTTACAGTGTGTTACTACTCAGTATTTACATATAAACATATACCGGGAGGATCATACTGTAAAACATTGACATGTTGAGTTATTGATCTGCTAAGTTGACTGTGTCGCTCTACTCACTGTCAGAGTGGAACAGTCCATTACTTGAATAGGTGTGACCTGCCTGACAATGAACTTTTCATTTCTGCTAATTGGGAATTCTGCGTTTTGCAGTTCTGCGTTTTGACAGGTAACCAAAACTTTAATACCCGGCATATCTGTGCCCGCTTGGGTAAGAATGATAGTTAATGCCATGTTAATTTACTTTACAGGGTAAAACATCTTATTACACAAACCAATTATCCGCAGTAGTAATAACGGTGTTGCGTATAAAGCAAAAATTGCATGGCGACCATTTTTTTGTGAACACATATTATTATTTCAAATGACAAATACGATTCCCGTGGCTTTACTGAGCCATGTACACTCATTTTAAACTTGATTTTCTTAAGAGAGAAGTGTGTTTTACGATTGGTGAAATTATTTTTCAAATACATTTCATCGACTTATTTGAGCGAAAAAACGTGCTACTGCCCCTTTAAATCACATATCCTATCTATATAAATGTTATACAACGCATACTTGATGCTGTTATTTATAAAATATTTGTCAAAGCTCTATGATTAAAGACGTATACCTTTCAACCCATGATCCACTGTCATGTCTAATGGCTTGTTGCAGGTGACGGAAGGATTGCCCCGGAAGAAGAAGAGGCTTTTCCAGGCCCAATATGCTCGCGGGTCGCTGTACCCAGATGCCCCATACGCTCGGTCTTAAAGTGCAGCTTGGACAGAAGAGGGTGCGAAAATGATTGCTATTGCTACAATCCTTGCCCAAAACTAGACTGTCTGAACGACGCTGCCGAGAAATGCAAGGCGGGAAACGGTGTTCAACTGGATAGCAGAGGCTGTCTGACGTGCAAGTGCCGTGTGCCAGAATGCCCGTGCTGCACATTAGACAAAGACAAGTGCATGATGGGAATTCGTTACTTCTTTAACGCGAAGGGCTGCAGGGTGTGCGCGTGCATAGGTAAGATATCGATGAACTTCCCTGTCCTAAAGTAACGTCGTCTTCCCTCGCTCCAGTCACAATCAATGGCCAATTTAAACCTTGCTGTATTTCGTTGTCTTTTCTGTGCTGGCGTAGCACTATGAAATTCAGGTGTTCTGTTACGCTAGCACAGAAAATGTAAGGAGATGTAGCAAGACTTGAATTAACCCGTGATGGAGACTAGCGAGAGTTAGGACCTGTGAGGAAGTTGAATGAAGTTCGGCTTCTTTGTTTTAATAGACTAACCATTACACAAAGAACACAGGTTTCAACGATACTAACTCAACAGCTGGGTATGTGCCCTCTACAGCTGCATCGAGAAAGTTTGTTCATCTACTTGTGTGTTTCAGTGCAAACATCATGTTATTTGGCAGGTCATTACACAAAGATCACAGGTGTCAACGATACTAACTCAACTGCCTGGTATCTGCCCTCTACCGCTGCATCCAGAAAGTTTGTTCATCTTCTTGTGTGTTTCAGTGCAAAGATCATGTTATTTGGCAGGTCTTTGAAGCATCGTATCAACGCGAAAACTTAACCGATCATTTTGCATTTTTGCTCTATAAAATACAGTTGAGTATTCCATAACATAATCTGATTTGATATCTCATACGTGTAGTACACATTTACAGTTTTGGCAGCTCTTTGAAGTGACCAGGGGTCAACCTTTGCAAAATAAAAATTCTTCTGTGAAATATTAAGTAAGTTATAAACTGGGTCTAACATACCTCACAATTTCCCTCTTATACCCAATCAATATATCTGTGATAAATGTGTTATCATTCAGTTAATATGAAAACTTTTATTCGAAAATTAATGAAATATCATTTTTTTTAATTTGACCCCTTCTATATTTTTCATTATGCCGAATTTCATAAACATGCGACACATTTGAAAATGGTTGTTTTACTCTTGGATAAATGATGATTCATTGTCATTGTATGTGATGTAATTTTATTCACGTTACAATGAACGTCAATTTACATGATATTTGCACTCAGATGCATACGGAGGTGAACACAGTGAAATTACGCAGCTGTATGTGGCCTATGTACAGTATACATAAAAAAAATAATGTACATAGGCGTATATGTATATATACGTCTATAAATAACCCTGAGAGATCTAGCTCCAGAAACTGATCATTAAGTCTAAGAGGGGCATTTACAAGTGAAATACATATTATAAGATACTAAATGTTTCTGGATAACAACTTCTTCGGTGTGTAGATACACAACGTTTCGGAGTATATGCTCACTCCTTCATCAGGTGGAATGTCGGGATATAACAAGCTGGGGTACATACAACCATAATGGGTTTTTTTTATCCTCATTGTTTAAGCTTACTTTTGTATTTTAGAGGGACTGTAGCACGTTTTTGCAATTTTCGCTTTATGCCGTTATTACTACTACGGATAATTGGTTTGTGTAATAAGAGGTTTTACCCTCTAAAGTAAATATAAATCACATAAACTATCATTATAAATGGGAAATTTGAAGAAAAAAAAATTGAAAAAAAAGTTCTTCAGCCCCTTTAAGTGTAGTCTGGCCTTGTCACGAATAGGTTTTGTGGGTTTTAAATCAGCCAACAATCCCAAGCGCTCACACAAGTCAGAAACCGTAAATGATTTTACTTCGTACATTATTTATTAATGCATTTCTGTGTGAGACCGGAGAGATCGCGGATGTTTTGAAATGTGGTTTATGTTATTAAATCTCCATGTCAAATTAATTCTGTCTTTTTTCTTTCAGATTAAAAGCGATGGCCAGCGTGAACTCGAAGAATAGAGAATTATTTATCAAAAAGTCTATCTATTTTTGTAATAAAAACATTGAAAAACACATGTTGGTTTTGATCATTTTCATCAGACTGTAGATATGCATCACACCCCCACCAATGACCTTATGTAAACCTGTTGTGGATTTTCTCTGGTGGTTAGCTTAATATTAAGCTAAGCGGAGTTCTCTCCCCTAGATCAGCTCTTAACTCACAATTTTGCCGACTTGTGGACTTTTTTTGGATTTTATGAACGCTTATATATTGTGTAGATTATTTCACCAATTGATGAAGCAAGTCGACAATTCGGTCCAAATTTCTCATTTCTCAACATTAACTGTGCAGTATTGAATATAATGGTCAATTGTCTAATGAATTGATAATACAAAAGATATATATGGGCGATACTGCAGATTTCTCTATCATCAAAACAATAATTGTTTTCACAAAAATTCACTTTAGCCAAAACACATATTTTCCGACGATGTTCATTTAATTTTTGGTGAAAGGTGTTTTTAATTGTTCATTGTTGCGGGAGTTCCTTTGTTGTTTAATCAACACATTTGAACATTTTGCACTTGAATTTACGCAGTATAAGACATAAGATTGCTATTCCAGGTATGGAATTTAACAATTTTGATTAATTTGTATCACATAATCATTGATTACTGTCTGGTCTTATATATCGCTCTCATTAAAATCAGACGTAATTAAGTTGCACTACATAACAGCTATACAAATGAAAATGTTAAATCTGTTTCTTATTGTTTATGTGTGTAGATGACTTCAGTCATTGGTCCACGCTTGTACAACAGTAAAATATAGAATCTCACCCAAGTGTCTTCTGATATCAAATATATCAACAAGAGTTGATTAAAGTTACAAATATCCGAGGCTTGCCGAGGATATTTTCACTTTAATCAACGAGTGTTCATATATTTGATATCAGACGACACCAGGGTGAGATTTTGTTTATCATTCAAAATCATTTTTCAACAATTATTAGCAAAATAATGAACATATCTGCAACACAAAACTTCCAGTTGACTACTTAATAATCGGGGGGTAAAATGTGTAAATGTGATTATCCCGTTTATTTCAAATAGCCTTCGACATACTTATGCGACGTTGTCCTTCTTTTTAAAATTCACAATCTAAATATCTGATAATGATGTATTTGTCTCAATTTTCAAAATTGCGGAGAGTAATATTTTCAAAATTCGGTGTGGGTAATTAATAATCACCAGATCATTATTTAAAGGTTTGCGGTATCTTCACATTGACCAGCTCCAAGTGCACTAGAGTCAATTGTAGGCTTAAAGGGGCAGTAGCACGTTTTTTCGCTCAAATAAGTTGATGAAATGTTATTGAAAAATAATACACCAATGGTAAAACATCCTTTTCTTTTCGGAAAATAAAGTTTTCAATGAGTGTACATGTTTCGGTAAAGCCATGGGAAACGTTTTTGTAATACAAAATAATAAATTGTGGTCACAATAAAATGGCCGCCATGCAATTTTGGCTTTATACGCAACATAGTGTTTACCACTACAGATAATTGGTTTGTGTAATAAGATGTTTTACCCTCTAAAGTTATTTTAAATGACAAAAACTTTCATTATAAATGGGAAATTTGAAAAAATTGATTTTGCAAAAAACATGCTACTGCCCCTTTAAGTGAGAGAGTATCGAAACTGAAACCATTGGGTTATCAAAGGTAATTATAACCTACGTCAAATGAGATAAAGGTATACTCAAAGCCTGGGTACAAAAAGGTGATTATCGACGATCGCCTTACCTCGAAAGAACTCGTTATCTTCAGGGGGAACAACAAAGGCACAAATAGCTGCGCTGCTATCACCACTCCAACACTTCCCATTATTACAATATAGTAGTCAGTTCCTTCAGCGTACATTTCAGCTGGTGTCCCGAGAATCAAAATGGCGGAGATGAAAGAAAGCAAAAGGGAAACGGCCACAGGAATTACTCCCATGTTTCTGTCTGCCATTAAAAACTCTTTGGTTGTCTTTTGTTTCCCTCCTACACATGCGTAGTAGATTCCGATCACTGCAGAAATCGTCAACATGAGGGCGAGCATCACGTAGTCCAAAGGATGAAGATTCTTTTCCGCCATAATTTGAATTAATTTCGCAGCTCTTGCGAATCCGCTTGTTGACAACCTGGCGTTAAAATGACGATGTTTATTCTTAGATGTTGTTCAACTCTAAGTAGGTCTACATATTATCTATAAGAAATATCATTATTCATGACATCCGTGCTCACGTAGCAGATAACTTGACGAGCAGATAACAGTAGAGACAAACCACTTTGATAACAGCCAGGTGGGTCATGTGTACATGTAGGCCTACCAACATTAGGAAAACCAACTCAATTTGATCTTGTAATGCCCCTATTTCACTACGAGCCGCTTTGTCACGAATCATCACGAAAGAGAACATTTTCACATTCGTGAACATTCGTATTAAGGTTCGTTTACACTTGCACGAATTTTCCGTCCGCATTTCAAGACCTCAGTGCGTGCCAATGCGTGAAGCATTGTCTATATAATGTGTTTACACGCAAGACCAAGACTATGTTCCGTTCTGTGCACACATATGTTGCGACTATGGTCCGATGAAGTGGCGTTTTGGTCTGGAGTATGCTCAAATGCAGCACAGGCACGACTAAATCACGCATGTTTGTCAAGATCGTGACCTTTTTTAGTCATGCTTGATGTACGGTACTGCCCGCATTGGACGTGTATATAAATGCAGTACTCCATCTTAAATCAGTTCATCCTCTACTTTCACAAAGTGAACAACTCACAAGATATCGCCATTATTGAAGAGAGGAAAAGGCTCATGTATCTAAAAGTGGCTGCACTTCTACTTCTTGGAGAAGAAGAAATAATACAGGGAGCCAGAAGAACCCCACCTCATAAGAGGAAAGCTAGAACAAAGTTGGTTTGGGAATAATTGACCAGAAGCCACTCTTTCGGACACTATGAAAAGTTAGGCTACTCACTGAACTTCAACGTGAAGATCGCCCAGACTCCGTAGGGCCTATAACCCTAGAGGTATTCCAAGAAATGGTTGATACGTTAACTCCTCACCTGCAGGAGAAGAAAAAGACTTTCGTGAGAGAACCACTTGAGGTTTGGCTAAAACAAGCAAACACATTCCGCTTCCTTGCCACACAAGTCTACAATACAGCTTCAGAAGTATTGTTTATAGAATCTGCAAGGTCCTACCCGAGGTTTGCAGAGTAGCCTAATCATTGATGTGTTCTAGGTGGAAGTACTAAGGTGCCCAAGAACCCCACAATAGTGGAAGAAAGTGGCTCATGGTTACAGTTCGAGGTGGAACTACCACAAATGCTGGGGAGCTTTGAATGGAAAACTTTGGCCATGTATAATCCACCCAGTGTTGGGTCTTTCTACTACAACTACAAGGGATTCCACAGCATTGTACGTATGACCCTTGTAGATGTTGTCTCCAAATTATTATATGTAGATGTTGGGGATGATATGGTTGTCCATTCCTGGGACACCTATTTATACGGGGGTGCACGATGCGTGCTCATTGCTGATTGGTTCGGCCATGTGATTGAAAAAGACTTTTGCAGCCTGCAGTTCCGAGCCTGGAGTCGCCGCCCTAGAATATCCCGAACATGCTCCAGAGGGTTCAGATCTGTGCTTACTGCTGGCCAGGGTGAAGTTGTCGTTCATGTACTGTGGTCGTGTAGCAAGTGCATGGTTATCGAAACGAGGAACAACGACCAGCTGTAGCACGTCCCGGATGTATTGAGATCCCGTTAATTTGCCCCTGATGGTGACCAAATCCAGCTTGCAGTCATGAGACAGGCATCCCCATAGAATAACAGAGCCATCTCCATACGCAACAGCTGGCTGGATGTGCCTTGGGGTATAAGCTGTATTCTAGTAACGCCTACAGGGACAAACGCCTACAATCTCGTATTCTCCTGTCTCCAAACACGTGCACGCCCATTAGTAACATGGAGCAAGAATCGACTCTCGTCAGACCAATGAATTTTTACGCCAGGTCCTCAGATTCCAGTGTTGTCTGTCCAAACACCATGCCAAACGTGCACTTTTATGATGGTCTCTCAACAAGGGACGTTTTATTACCCTTCTTGCCTTTAGTCCTGCCGATTTGAGGCGATTTCTGACTGTTCTGGAGCTGATGTTTCGATTTGATAACCACAGGCGTTTCAGCTGAGGACTTGTCCGGAAGGGTTATCGGCGTACATGTCGAAGAAGGTGCCGGTCCTCTCGAGGTGTAGTGACAGTAGGTCTTCCAGACCTTGGACGGTCCATTGCACTTCCTGTCTGCGCATGATTCCGGACTAAACGACTAACAACAATGAAATGGTAGCCCAGATTTCGTCCTATCGCCTTAAAGGACATTCCTGCAAAGTGCATACTAATAATTTGATTTCTGAGATCCATTGACAATCTCCTTCGTTCCATGTTCAATAGATATGCTTGAATGGCTATGTAAAGCAACGTTACGTACTACCAAATGCAGTTGGGGCATATAGTCTGTCATCCAGACCCTAGAGCAAAATATTCAATTGACGACCAACCCAGTCTAGAAAATTATACCAAGTCTAGATTACTCAGCTCTAGAAATTAAGGCATCTTTAGGGCTCCATTTTCTACAAATTTTGAATTGTTTGTAAAATGGTGTTTTCGTGACAAAAAAATATTTCTGAGACTATAGTCTATTGGGGCATACTGCTTTTTGTGATCCTCGAGCGTAGCATGTTGCACGTGCATGTCCCGAACGTGTAGGTGCGACTGTCACGCATCACTGGTTGGAGCGTATCGCATAAACACTACTTATCTCACAAATGAAGCTTGTTTAACTATTTAAAATATTCTCGAAAAGATATCATCACAAATATAAGGTGGTGCTTAGCTTTTTTCTATGTGTATATCAGTAAAAGTCACAGGGAGTTGTATTGTCGAAACTAACGATTAATAAACATATGAAGTCGACTATCCAGCCCCATATACTAAACTCGACTATCCAGCCCCATATACTAAACTCGACTATCCAGCCCCATATACTAAACTCGACTATCCAGCCCCATATACTAAACTCGACTATCCAGCCCCATATACTAAACTCGACAATCCAGCCCCATATACTAAAAAAAGTACCTTTTTTATATATTGGGCTGGATCGTCGACTTCATATGCTTTCTTATCGCTATAGTTTCGACAATACAAGCCCCTTTGGTAAAAGTAACCTGGGCACTTAATTTAGCCTAAAAGGTAAAAGGTCGTAAAGAACAAACTTTAGTCTTTTTATTTGAGCTCCTTATGCCAACTGGTTTCAGAGAAGAAGTCGTTTAAAGGTTTTCGGGAAACTGCCTGCCACGCCCATATTTGAGATGAGGTAAGACTCTTATTAGAGAGCCGTTGGTGCAAGGTACACCCCTCAGCTTTGAGTGTGCAGCAGTTCTCTTGGGGAATTTAACATGTGAAAGGTTTTCGGATGACAGCTCATGCCTTAAGGATGTCCGCTCCTTCCGGTTGAACTTTTTTCTCATCTTTATTTACTTCATGATATTCTACATCATCGACAAACTTTTAAAAAACAAATGAAATCAAGAAAATGTGACTTTAGAACCTCTTAAAAGTGCTTAAACAGCATAAATGACCTAAATTTGATTAAAAAGGGGGGTTTTCATGTACATTTTGTGTCAAAGCTTAAAAAAAAAACCTTACTACCATATATATTTTTTCATCGATTTCGGTAGGGTAACATGAACTGTGTGACATACCACAAAAGGAAAAAAAAGTTTAATAGTAGAAATGTAGTATTTAAAAGTTTTTAGCAGTTTTTTTCTTATTTTCCCATAGACTCCAATGGTAAAATTGTACTTCACCCCACTATCTTACAGGCGTCATATCTCGAAAAAAAACACACTACCCCCTATTTTTTAATGCTGATTTTCCAATCATATACTTTGATCTTTTAAAAAATATAAGTTAGAAAAAAAGTTTAATACTATAAATTTGAGGAGCGAACATCCTTAAGCCCATATCTGGCCTTTCCGGTGCCTCATAACATGGTTGCACAAGTGAACAATACTGGAGTGAAGGAACAATAGGATGACGTCACAAATGTGTGTTAACGCTCTGTAAGTGCCTCAGCAACGTAAGGCAACCCGTGCTGGTATACAGTGATTGGTTCTGTACAGGTAATGTTTTGTTTGCCAGAATCGGTG
The DNA here is from genome assembly GCA_936450465.1 of Gibbula magus. Classification (NCBI taxonomy): domain Eukaryota; kingdom Metazoa; phylum Mollusca; class Gastropoda; order Trochida; family Trochidae; genus Gibbula; species Gibbula magus. The sequence goes on from OW388302.1 coordinate 52,180,484, forward strand.
CGTATTGTGTGAATGTTAACGCTCGAATCCAGGAAATCGGGTGGGCAACCCGTGTTATTGAAGTTTGCATTGATTTTAGGACACACTGATATTATTGATAAGAAAAGCACACGTCATGTGTGGCTTCTGGCTGATAACGGATGGTGACCGATACTGTGTGGGAATGTAGTGTTAGTATGTGTTGACGCATGGTCACAGTGTGGAGGTCAGATGACCGCTCTCACTGAGGTTAAGCAACATTAGACAGAGTTTATTGTGGGATGGGTGACCCGCTTGTTGGATGGACGATCTGAGGGTTTGAAGCGTTGAATCCCTGCAGGGCACCGAGACGTGAGTTGAGAGACTTGTGATGTCCACTCAGCAGTTCCTGGTTAGAAGTGAAGTGAATTCGAAAAGATATAAACATGGGCATTGATTAAGCGATTAAGCGAATTTTGAGTTTGACTTCCAGCAAGCCATGAATGAGTCTGACACTACAATATCTATATCATGAAGGCTGTACATACTGAGTAGCACAGGAGCCTGTATCGCTTAGAAATAGCGTTTGAAAGACCTACACTATTACTATCCTTATATTTAAGAAATAGAAGACGAGTTGGCGTGCTTTATCGTTGAATAAAGCATAGCAGGGAGCATAAAACACGAATAGGCCATGGGCCGAGGACTGTTTTTGTTCATTTGAGGTCCAAGTTTTTGGTGAAGGGGAAAACTTTACTTTATATTGTAGAAAATGGTTATTTTTCACAAAATATTCAATGTTTCACCAAAAACACTTGTTCATTAATTAATAAACAGTAATAGAAGGCCCTTGAGAAATATGCTATTTTCAACCAATCAGAGAGCAGCTAGGTCAGCCTGCCCGGTACAACAAAGATGGCCGCCCCCATTATAGATTGTGTGTCTGTCTGTTTGTGAGTCTTCAACTGATCAAATTGTGGCATCAGAAGTTTCCAGGGGTCATATATATGGGTATATTAAACAATGGCTACTTCTGGATGGAAAACAGAAACATAATCATAATTTTGATTATTAACACTGTGATACTGCAGAATAATGTTCAGGGGAGAGGTTTTTGTGGTCAATTTTCGAGTAAGAAGAGCTACTAAAGTTATCTGAAGGGTGACATATATTTGAAATCAACTGGGTTTGTGGAGAAATGTATAGTTGATTGGTACGTGCGTTTATTTGTGAATGTCACCGATTCTTAGCGTACATTTTGACCTGAAGTTGAATGGGCCGCTTCCTTAGATCGGCAGTATGGCTGACATTGTTTCATTATTCTTTTTATTTGATATAGGGTGTAGGGTTTTTGTTTACCTTCATTTAACCTTCGTTTTACTTACAATATCGGGTTCCTGTTGAGAAAATGGATCATTTGCCCAAATTAAATGGTACACAAGTGAGAATTTTTTTTAATTTTAATTTTAAAACTGTCTTCATGGCTATAACTAACAGTTAATTTGGTATTTGAGTAGAAAACACTTTTGATGATGGCATGTAAAAAACTTTATTGGTAGTCAATTTTGTGGCCATTAACATTAATCTGGTAACTTTTACTGACACCTATTATTATTTATCTTTGACAACAATAGACTGATGACATGTATATTTTGTTTTGTATGTATATTCTATGTATTTGAAATGAAATGGAATAAAAAAAAAATAGACAAAAAAAGAAAGAAAGAAAAAGAAGAAAAAAAGTGTTCACACCTTTTGAAAAAACACACAGAAAAAAACTTTTACCTTTAGCAATATCTGTCATATCTTAAAAAATGACAAACAATCCTGAGCAAACAATGTATTACGAACACATGATTATATTTTATATGCAAATACTAAGTTGAATTTTGTTGGGTGTTCATATTAACTCTATGCATATATCTACCTATCTACTGTCTATAAAACTGACGTGCAGATAAACTTTGCAAGCAGTAGAAACAAAAGTATGGGTCCCTCACAAAATGGCTCCAGGTCTCACTTCTTTTCATGGAAACAAATCAAAATTTGAAAGTTTTGAAACATAAAAGGCCCATATTTTTAAAAAGGTATATTGACCTTTTGTGTTGGGAAATGAAAGAAACCAATCCCTCAATAAAAGTCCAGTTCGTTTCCATGAAAACACAATACTTATATATTAAGAACAATTAACATGTCATAAGATACCACCTTTAATACTGATTACCACCTATTAAGTTTCAAAAAGATAACACAAACAGTTCTGCTCCGGAAATGAACTAATTCACAAGGTGGGTAACACATATTAGGTTAAAAAAGATAAAAGATAAACCTTTTTTATAAATTTCTTATATGGAAACGAACCTGTCCCTGTGTCCAAATCCAAACCATTTCCATAGAAACTAAATTAATAATTTTAAAATCTTAAAATAAAAAAGGCATATCGATAATACACCTAAAGAGTTTCAGAAAATATAAAATTAACAGGTTTTTAGCTATGCTTTGAAAATGAACCTATCAGTCTTGGTAACACATTTGAGTCAAAATCAAAGTTATCATTGAAAAAAGTGATAATATCTTAAAGCAACTCTTCAGTATTTGGTTGGTTACTTTAAATCCCCTGGTTCCTACGGCAATGTTGAAGATACTACGGAACATAATATTGGACGATAAAAGGTGATAGTGAGATCTCCGTGTCCATTGGAACCTTGATCAAAAGTGTATGAGGTCTGATTACAGAGAAGCTCAATAGTTTTTTTTTCTAGAAGGGCAGTAATCGTACAAATATACGGTAGTATATATTAGAATTTAACATTGTTCTAAATGCTCATCAATTGAGAATCTTACCCATGTGTCTTCTGATATCAAATTTATCAACATGACTTGATTAAAGTTACAAATATCCCCAGCATGCCAATGAAAGAAATTTCCTCCGGGATATCTTATCTTAATGAATAAACATATCTCAAACACAACACTGCCTTTTAGCTTCTTTGTCAGTGATCTCAGTGAAGTAGAATAGCATTGTGACGTCATCAGCACTATGGCATCATAACATAACATTACATCATCAACTTTGAGGTCATAACATTGTCAGCAGTGGCGGATCCCGGAACTTTGAGAGGGGGTGGGGGGTCAATACACGCTCGTGCAAAAGAGAGAGATGAAAGTATGTTGTCGATTAATAGTTTGATGTCATTAGTTCAATCCATAATCATGACAGATGGTATAACACTATTTGGTTTGATGTTTGTGGGTAGTAAGAATTGTAGTTTGTAACCAGTATGTTTTCATTGGTAAAGCAAATAATTATTTTTTTTATATATTTTTATGGTCAAGAAAAGACAGAATTTCTCTATTTATCTGTTTGAGAAAACGTTCTCACCAGTGCCACTGCAGTTTGATCGCAGTTCTCAACACAGTGAGAATATCACACAGGGAATGACATCATGTCCACAATAATATGACGTCACGTCTACTATCAACAACGTCAGCGTATGATATCACAAGAACTCCCTAACTTTTTAACTTTTTAACTTTAAAACACCACATTTTTTTAAAACACAGAAGCATATAATATATAGAATATTTTGTATTTACAGTGTAATGTCACTTATCTCATCTTATATATATATTTTTCATTGTATCTGCGCCACTTAAGAAATACTGGCACTCGCTGAGAGATAAACTGCAACATCATACTGAAAACATTGAAGAATCCTCGATTTATCTGGCCTACCAAACACATAAGTTCTTTTGAATCAAATTCTGATAATCAAAAAATTATGAGCATTCAAAGGATTCAAAGAAGTAAGTAAAGGGGAAAACATAATTGTTTTATAACCTTTTTTTAAATCAAAGATATTTTCATTCTCATTTTTATTCTTAAAAAAAGCTCAAACCTTTAACTACTTCTACAGAAAATGGGTATCTTTAGCGAACAGACTTAACACACCTTTAATAAAATTTTAATTTCTTATGTTCAATTTTGTATCGCTTCATTATTGTAGTTGATGTTTGCATTTTTTTTTTTACATATTTATGCCATTGGGAAAAAAGGGGGAAAAATAAAGAATTTATATTTACATTCTTCTACTTGTTTGTAACATATCATTCCATAATGTGTTTTCGTACGTTTGTAATAAGAATCAGTTGTTACTTGATGGCAAATTCTATGAGAAATGTTAAAAAAATTAGAAATACTTGCAAGAGTTACCTCCCTTTGCTAAGAAAAAACTCTCACCCCTGTTATAAAAATTCATTTAGCTCTCTTGAAAATTTATGTAGTTTAAAAATTCCAACTTCTCATTGATGTAATTACATCGGTTTCTTACACTATGAATTGAATTAGGGCTAAAATTTAATTTTCTTTTTAAAATCATAAACGAAATGGGACGGTTTGAGAAAAATTAATTTTTGTCAGAACATTTTTTGCAGAAATTTCACATTTTTTGAATAGGAAACCCAGTTGGATCACAATATTTAGATAGAACAACATATTCTCTTTCAACAGATATGTGATATGTGGAAATATATTAAAAACTTTTGTCAAAAAATCAGTTTTTCCGTGGCTAAGAAGACCTTTTGCGAAACTGCTGATTCATCACTTAAACATGCCTTAATTTCATAATGAACAAGTATCCTAGGTGAAACATTGCATTTTTGGAAGCAGTAAACACTCAGGATTAAATTGATATATTGTTTCTGCCTTCACCAAAAACTTGGACCTAAAGTCACTTTAGAGACAAGCTACGGCTTTCGGCCCATGGCCTAGAAGGGCGCAGCCCTGAGTGTTTTATGCTCTCTGCTAGGTTCTTATATGAGATGCCCTAAAACATCTACTCGCTTTTATATATAAAAAAAACAAAAAACGTGGAGATTTTTTGTTTCTAAAAACTATTTTTTTTAAATATTAATGTCTCCCGTCGAAGAACACATTGGGTATCTTATATATTGTTATATAAGATACCTACGGCAATAAAACACAGGCGGCCAATGGAACCGACAGCGTGCTTTATGAGACAATAAAACATGCCCGTGATTTTAGACGACAGTAAGAGCGTCACTTAGCAAATGACGTCATATTTTACGTCACTTTGATTGTCCAATGCTAGAGAATGTGTTCTACGACGGGAGGCATTAATATTTTCAAAATATAGTTTATGCAAACAACATTATATCTCCGCGGTTTTTATAGAAAGCGACGCCCTTCGTGTTTTATGCTCCCTGCTATGTTTTATTCAACGATAAAGCACTCCAACTCGTCTTCTATTTCTTAAATATAGGGTAGGTCTATATAGGTATATGTCTTTCAAACGCTATTTCTACACGCCCCTGTGCTGAGTAGAGGATGAGACAGAATGATCATGAGTGATAACATGTTTTTTTCTTCTTTTTAAACATGAATGTGATATATTATGTGGAATCTCATCAATATTGATCCACCGAACAACTGTTGTGGAGATCGACTAACTTCCAGATAATTAAGTTCCTTTGTTTGAAATTAATAACTGGGGTTTCAAAATGACCTACAGAGTGTCCGTAGCGATTGTACAGTCCACATGTCAGCGTCGACCCTTCTCGTGCACCCATCGGGTCTACGAATTCGTTTCCAAGGCAGCTGCTGCCACTCCTCGCGGTGCAATGCAGCCTCCAAATCAGCAAAATTCTGTGGAATAGGTTCCTTTCTTTGGATTCGACGTCAAATGATGTCCCATACATGTTCTAAAGGATTCAAATCTGGATTCATAGCAGGCCTGGGAGTTAAGTGTGACGTTGTTCTGAACAGACGCCTTTACAGCACGGGGAGGTTGAAATAGAGCCATGAACTCATCATGTAGCTCATCAGGGTTGATATTGTTTGATGTTGAAGGCTGAAATAGATTGTTCTCAAAATAATATATATGAAATATGTATGTCTCCATCTAAGTTTATTCAACGTTTCGTCAACAGAATGTTGATTTCATCGGGAATGAAATGAAGTCCAAAAAGTCTGGTTTATATCACCGTGTTAACGATATGCTTGGAAGGCCTTATGTAAGCCTCAACCAGTCAAGCCTGACGGATTGTATTCATTCAGCCCTCTGGGGTGAACTGTGTTCAGCCTGTGAATCCACAGTGACCTTACACTCAGACTCTGAAAAAATAGTTATTCTGAAAATATATTACATATAAAAGATTTATTATTCTGAAACGTTGACCTCCCTATGTCAAGTCGTTTCGAAGAAGAAGTCCTTTAAGGGAAACTGCTAGCCACGCCCACGCCCACGCCCACGCCCACGCCAAAATGAACAAACATTGACCCTTTTAGCTTTCGGGGCATAGATGTTCTGGAGAAGAAGTCAAAAGTGTGAAAAGTTTATGGCCGACAGACGACTGCTGATGTCGTAAGCACATCTGGCCTTTCAGTCCTAATTTTCAAAATGAGGTCCTAGGACAGGGGCAAAGGTGTCGGTGATGTATTGCTGGCCATTGAGATTTCCCCGTACCTTGAAGAACCATGAAAATGCAGACAAGGGAAAGTGAGGTGATGCGATTTGGGGTTTAACGCCGCTTTAAAAGCAGGCTGATAAAGGGTTCAATGCCAGTAATGTGAAGTGATTATGGATTTAACATTGCTTAAAAGTTGAAGTGGTTTGGGGTTTAACGCCGCTTTAAAGGCACGTTGATTGAGGGTTCAATGCCAGTAATGTGAAGTGATTAGGGATTTAACATTGCTTAAAAGGTGAAGTGGTTTGGGGTTTAATGCCACCGTGAATAAATATAATAGCGGTTTAACGTCAATCTAAAGGTGAAATGATGTTTGGTTAACATTGTTTTCAAGTGAAGTGTTTTGGAGTTGAACATTACTTTCAAAGTGAAATGATGTGGTTTGATACCGCTTTTAAATGAAGAAAGTTTAAAGCCGAGGTTTAACATTGTTTTCAAAGTGAAGTGATTAGGGGTATAACACTGCTTTTAGTTAAGTGATATGAGGTTTAATAATTTCAAGTTGAAGTAGTTTGGAGTTTAACAATGCTTCAGAGATGTAATGATTTTGGGTTAAACGCTGCTTTTAAGAATATTTCACTTATCTACGTATTTTTGCACAGAGTAAGTCCATGATACCATTTGGGCAATGGTACTATACACAAAGAAAAAAGTTAAGCACCCCCTGATATTTTCATATAGCTGAATGTCAATTATCTGCAATAATAACGGTGTTGTGTATACAGCAGAAATTGCATGGCGGTCATTATAATGTGAACACATTTTATTATTTCGAATTACAAAAACGATTCCCATGGCTTTACCGAATCATGACACTCATATTTTAACTTGATTTTCCAAAGAGAGAAGCGCGTTTTACTTTTGTTGACATTTTTTTCCAAATACATTTCGAAGATGGTGCCGGTCCTCTCGAGGTGTAGTGACAGTAGGTCTTCCAGACGTCCACTGCACTTCCTGTCTGCGCATGCTTCCGGACTAAACGACTAACAACAGTGTAATGGTAGCCCAGATTTCGTCCTATCGCCTTAAAGGACATTCCTGCAGAGTGTATACCAATAATTTGATTTCTGAGATTCATTGACAATCGTCTTCGTGCCTTGTTCAATAGATATGCTTGAATGGCTATGGAAAGTAACGTTACATACCACCAAATGCAGTTGGGCCATACTGCTTTTTTGTGGTCCTCGAGCGTAGCATGTTGCACGTGCATGCCCCGAACGTGTAGGCGCGACTGTCACGCATCACTGGTTGGAACGTATCGCACAAACACTACTCTTCTCATAAATGAACCTTGTTTAACTATTTAAAATATAATTGAAAAGATACTATCACAAATATCAGGGGGTTCTTAACTTATTTTTGTGTGTATATTATGGCTGGGAGAAAGCCCTCAACGCCATGTGGCTATGCGAGTATCGGCTGGAACTATTAAACCATGGGTGGTACTACGCTGAAATTCAGTGTAGCATTGCACCCAAACCTTACTGTGTTTAGAACAGTTCTCTATCACAGACAAAGTTGCCTTGCCCCTGTCGGGATTCGAACCCCAGACCTCTTGATCCAAAGCCGTACGAGCTAACCACTGCGCTATATATAAAGGTGTTACTTCACTGAACCTCAAGGTGCCAGTACCTCTACCAAGATTGATAAAAAAAAAAGATGAGGCCCATTTCAATATTTATTCAGTAAAGTATACCATAACATATTTGTATCATATCAAACCAACAGTAGCACTATTTTCAGTAAATAACTTATTTTATATCATGAACATTCTTACAACACATCTTACACAAAAGCAGTGGCGGAACCGGGGGGAAGGAGGGGGGGGGGGGGGCCTGCCCCCCTTCCCCCCCCCCCCCCCCTCAAAATTCCTTGATCCGTCACTGCAAAAGTCATCTCAAAGGTCATCATTAACGTCAGCCAATCAGAGACTCTGATTCAAATCCAAGATACTCTTGAAAGAATGGTTCTTATTGGTAGCCACTCTCTATGAGGACCATTTATCACGAAAGTGATATGAATTAATTCTGTATTTGACATTAATTTCAAACAATTACTTATTGCTAAAACATAATTTATGGACGGTATTATTATGCAGTTGATGATCTCGAATTTCCGATTATATATAATAGAAAACATTTTAAAACAAAGTACAAGTATGTTTTCTAAAATGTGAGACTTTTCTAACAACTCAACAAAATGAATAATAAAGTTAAAAAGGCACTATACACCATACCAAATAAGCCTTTCCTCAGCCATAACTAATTCCAAATGCAACAATTATGACAACTTGCCTGTAAAGAAAGGCGAGGAGATTTTGATGTTTAAGAGTATTATTTTATTACGGTGTATCACCGCAGCTAGTGTTTTTGCAGGAAAAATTTTTTTATTGAGGACACACCCCAATCAGATGAAAATCCTTAATTTGCCCCTATGCATGGCAATGAAAATTTGCAAACTGCGTAAGAAATAATAATTCAAGTATGGTCTGTACTGCATTGCACTGTAACACTCACTGGTGTCAAAGCCACTGACGGGATTCGAACTAAATACCTCTAGATCTTAATGTGCTAACCAGTCCTTTTGATAGCATAAAAATGAAACTACAGAAACATCACTCTGATTGAAATAAGGAGTTTCACTTTACACAGCTTCAGTTTGTTTTAATAAGATTTTAAAATGCCTCTTAACAAACAACTGAATAATCACTTTTAACTGATTATGATTGAAAAACTACTTCTACAGTTATATATATCACTCAATATATATAAGAGGAACAATTTATGTCTTTACCTCAAAGTTTGTAACAAGTGTGTTTTAAAACATCACATATCTTTAAAGCAAATAAATAGAACATAAACAAATCCAATATTTTCAATTTCAACACCAATATCACCCTTTTGAAGTAAATTCATCAAATTACATCTATCAAATATCAATATACAAAAGTGTAATTATTATGGGATTTTTATAACAAAATACATGCCCTTCATCTCATCAGAAACAAAATAAGATCTTCCGCCCGGCTCACACATTCATCATGGAGAGGCTGAACCTGGTGCCAGTCTATTGCGCCATTTTCGTCTGACTGGCTCAAGATGGTAAGCATTGTGAATTGCAATATTCCGTCAGTAAGCCGGCTTAATCGGTCACTTAAACGTGCACAGCTGTTTTCAGCCAGTTTAAATAAAATCAAGTGTACCCATAAGATTGCTCACAGAAGCACTTTTCTTTGATTAGTAGGAACTCAGCACAACCTAAGATGCTAGCATAACCCACACTGCAACAAGTGACAACCTTTACAAATCATTCAAGTTTAAATCTAACAAACACATTTATAACTTTATTTACCTTATGGAGTTCTTTCTTGGCATATATACAAATGATTTTCTTTGTCAACTTCACCTCCCTGGCCACTGACCAAGTTTCAGAATCAACTTTTAGAAATGTTGTCATTAGAATTTTACAAACTTTGGTACCAAACTGAAAGAGTCAAGAACTGCCACAATTGAACATGGTTTCTTGGTGCCACTTTGAGGAACTCAAGAACGTCAAGACTTCTTGGCAGACATGCAGAGTATCAGTCTCGTGACCAAACCAAAGAATTTCAGATCAAAATTTGGCGCTAAGGTGAAGAATTCACGAGTATAAGGGTTCCAGACACACTGCAACCAAATAAAGAACTTGCGTCTTCACGCCCAAATTTAGAGACCAAGAAAGCATCCACTTTGAAGAAGTCAATATTCTGAAATGTTGTGCCAACACAAGAGCAAGGCTTCAAGAAGTGGCACCAAGAGTTTCAGTCTTTCTACCAAACAGATCAAGATTTGGCGCCAAGTTTCAAGGCCTCATCCTCTGCTCTAAGAGTGTCAAGGATTGGTTGCTGGTCACGGAAGAACTCTTTGGTCAGTCCACAAACAGCGTTAGTACACATCGGGCATCGGAGGAGAAGCTGGGGTGTGGACACTTTCTGGCTCAAAAGGTGGTTCTTCACAATGTCCGCTAGCGCCTGAAATTAGATATATGGAAAGTTGACATGGAATCAGATATGAAATTCTTGTCAGCTTCTGTGTTGAGAAACCGATACTGGTTTTTGGAACCAGTTCAAGTTTAAGATCCAGTTTCACTGGTTATATAAAAGTTTGTTATGGAGATTTGTTTTGAGTTATGACAAAGTTCACTGACATTAAAGTACAAATATGAACAATTGGTAACAGGAGATTTGTTTTGGAATGTTTTTGGAGTTATGGTTGTTCGTTCCCTTTCAAATATTGTAAAATGTCATTTTAATTTTAATTTTTGACAGACACAACTTTGTTGAAACTTCAGCTGCTGAATTCAGAGTTGCTAAGCAACACGCATCACAGAGGATAACCCAGTTTTGCTGATTAAAGGTTGGCTGGTTAAAGTTTAACAGATGATCGTGATTCATGTGAGCGAGTAATAAACAGAATACTTAAAGGTAGGGTTCTGCCGCCATCTTGGATATTTTGTAGGGGTGTAACAGTACATCGAACTATCGCAATAGTTGGCTTGGCAATAATGCTATATTGATAGTGTATACAAACACTATCGTTATCGCAATAGTAAGGTTAACTATCGATACTATTGAAACTATTAAATTGCCCTTAATTATGAATGATTTACACAAGCCTCACTGCATTTAATTCAAGATTTTCCATTTTAGAATGTCAAAAGGGAAAAACTAGAGATAGGAAATAGCAAAATGATAAAAACTCTTTTTATTTATGATTTCTTTAGTGATTTTGGTTTCATAGTCCTTACATCAATTAAACATTTCTGATAAAACCTATATGAAATCTAGCTGATTTTTGCATATTTGTACAAAAAACCCTATCGCAATAGTTATTGCAATAATGAGTTACAATAGTCTATCGCTATTCGCAATAGTAAGTGGCAATAGACTATCGCTATAGCAATATATAGTCTCTTTGGGTCAATAGTGAGTGAGTGAGTGAGTGAGTTATTGTTTAACGCCGCTTCGACAGTATTGCAGCCATTAGCGGCGAGGGGTCAATAGTCACCCCTAATATTTTGCATTACGTGAAATGAAAACACGCTATATATATTGTACCCAATTTTGCAACTTTTTGATAACTAAAGACATACACTGATAGAGTATTCACATAGTAACACATAACATGTCATTACACCACTAAACTATTTGCTGTTATGCTGTAGCCAAGTTTTCCCCACTCGCAACGCCGATGAATGGCTTCAGTTCTCATTGTTATATTTTTCAACAAATGTGCACTTGTTTTTATCAAGTTGTGAAATATAAAGTCATCAAAATGTTACCATCATTAGTATCTTTCAATTTCACTGTTTCAATTAATCATGTATGAATAACATATATGTGTAAACATTTCCACAAAAAATACCCCGATAAAACCCTCCTTTTAACTCCCTACAAGGAGTCGAATGTCAGGGGTTAAGAGATCAAACTTAGGTTTTTCTTATACACATAGTTTATAGTCATGTTTTATTCTTCACAGATTAGTTACTTCATATAGTGAATAATGTGGTAACATATGACTACTTCATGTGAGGTCAGATGAGTGGGGTTTAATGCAGCTTTCAAGAGTTTTTCACTTATATCTTGACTACTAGTACTAGTATTATTGCAGGGAGAAAACTTGCAACACAGATGTGGCTATGTATTGTGATGAAACCTGCGGGCACTGACTGAAACTAATGAATGATCGGCTAATTCAGGGCCAAAGAAAAAGGGTTAACATTTCGACTCCAAATATTTCAGGGCCATAGATAAAGGGTTAATAGGTCGACTCCAAATAATTCAGGGCCATAGATAAAGGGTTAACAGATCGACTCCAAATAATTCAGGGCCATAGATAAAGGGTTAACAGATCGACTCCAACTTACCTCAATAAAGACGGGGTTGTCGTTGAGAGACGCAGCTCTCCTGATTTGCTTGGCTCCAACCTGGTTACAACAACATAACTTCAGAATCTTTTTGTTAACATTTCAACACAGTGCTAAACACTCTCTGGATTTAAAGATAGTAGTTAAAGTTGGCTATAGTAGTGAGAATATTGCTATACTAACAAAGCATCACAGTTAACATTGTTTCTGCATAACAGGCCAGAACCCAATCAAAACTAGAAATATGTGCATGTGATGCACTGTGATGTCCCCCGCTCCAACTTTCAATCCAAACTTGCCATCTTAACCTTATTTTTCACTTATGCCAGAGACAATCCAAAAAGGACAATCCAAAAAGGTTAATCTATTAGAATGAATGAACTTGTTTCCATGTAGCCTCTTAGTTCAAATTGTATCCGTTAATTCCTGGCCTCTTTGTTAAAATGGTTTCCATGGAAATCAGAAGAAAAATTATTCCTTCTTTGAGTCTAAACACGTACCAAGTCTCATTAAATTATACTTAATGGATTTTGAGATGGAGGTCAGAAAAGGTTCCTTATCCCATATGCACTAAATTCAAACTGTTTCCATGGAAACCAGAAAACACATAAAATCAGAATAATCTAAGTAGCAAAAGGCACCACTCCAAAACTCGGTCTAACCACACAGCAAGTTTCGTGAAAAGATACTGAAGAGATTTTGAGATAGAGGCCGGAAAAGGTTCCTACCCACCATATATGCAACTGTTTCCATGGAAACCAGAAACAATATAAAAATAGAGCCATTGGCTCTATAGCTCATCAGTATTTGAATGATTTATTATCTAAGATTGAGGATCTAAAAAAAAAGCAAAGCTTTGCAGGAGGTTCATATTTTTTCATATGATGCCCTAGGGCTTACAACGTGACATCATAAACATTGTGATGATGTCACGCTCCTTCTATGACGTTGCACTCTAAATGCGGAGACGACGAGCAGCAGCCTAAGTATGAAAGTTGATTACAGAATATTTTCCTCTATTGCGTGTCTTCAGTAATAAATAGAACATTATGTTCTTGTCTCTGTCCTACTGTGTTTATGACACTGGTGCCTTAATATTGATATCTCCCTCGCTCTCGCTCACGAAATTATTCTGGCACTTGTGTCGTAAACACAGTATGACAGACACTCATAGAATATTATCTATGTATCTACCCAGTCATCAAAAAACATTCAATGAAATCATATACCAGATAATTAAGAATAAACCTAAATGTTATCATATAAATATCAAATGTATCTAAAATCCATTCAACACCATCTGTCCATACCTCCGCACCCAACATCTGTGCATATTCATAGTCCAGCTCAAAGAGAGTCTCAATATGGTCGCTCGTGAAGGCAATCGGGACGAGCAGTAAATTCTTTCTACCTCGAGTCACCAAACCTTTGATTGCATCGTCTGTTTGGGGACTTAACCAAGGCAGAGGCCCAACCTGAAATAGCAATGATAACAACCACAATGATAACAACCACAATCATGTCAACATTGACAACAATAAAATTAACAATTGTATGATTTGAAAAAGCGTCAATTCAAAGGAGGATGATTCGAGATAACCTTTGCAAAGAACAGCAAGCTGTATAAGCTGAACTCCACCATGAACTATTTGGGACAAGTACCCTACATCTGCCGTTAGCAGTCTCTTTGAGGAAATAAAGAATTATATTTGCCTGGTGGTGTTTATGCAGTGGTCCTGTTCGGTGATTATACACACTTAGCAATTAGGAGACTTTGTAAATATAGCCAATGGTGCTTGTAAATGATCACTATTTTGCAAATTTTATTCCTCAGAACAGTCAATTAGATTTAGAATCAGACTGTATGTTTTGGACACTACATCATATTCAACAAACCTTGGACTGCCAGACGAGCCTGTACGCGTGACTGTGACCTAGAGACTCCATCACTCGTTGAACGGTCGCTGCAACCTCTGTACTGTAAGGGTCACCCCTATTCACGACCTGTTGATGTAACAGAATATTGTCAGAACGTCATGAGGTGAGTTGAGTTGGGGTTTAACGCTGCTTTCAAGAGTATTTCACTTATATCGCGGCTGCTAGTATTATGGCAAGGAGAAAGCCTGCAACGCCATGTGGTTATGCATAGTGGTGAAAAATGCGAGCATCGCCTGGAACTAGCGAACCATGGGTGGAAATTCAGTGTAGCATTGCACCCAAACCTTACTGCGTGTAGAACAGTTCTCTACTATAGACAAAGTTGCCGTGCCCCTGGCGGGATTCAAACCCCGGACCTCTTGATCCGATACCGAACGCGCTAACCACTGCGATATCCCGCCCCCTTAGGACGTCATGAAGCAACAAGGTTGTACTGTGTTGTTTCTCCTGTGTAACAGAAGCTAATTTATATTAAACTTTAAAAACCATAAATATTTTAATAGCATTTTTGTTATTGTTAACAGGTAATCAGGCGAGATTTTATGGATCACTTGTTTTTTCACCACAAATAAGAAATTATGTCGGAAGTCTGTCTTTATCTAATACTGAATTTAATTACCTTGAGAGGCACTAATACTGATTAAGCCTTACCTTGAGAGGCACTAATACTGATTAAGCCTTACCTTGAGAGGAACTAATACTGATTAAGTCTTACCTTGAGAGGCACTAATACCGATTAAGTCTTACCTTGAGAGGCACTAATACTGATTAAGCCTTACCTTGAGAGGCACTAATACTGATTAAGTCTTACCTTGAGAGGCACTAATACCGATTAAGTCTTACCTTGAGAGGCACTAATACTGATTAAGCCTTACCTTGAGAGGCACTAATACCGATTAAGTCTTACCTTGAGAGGCACTAATACCGATTAAGCCTTACCTTGAGAGGCACTAATACTGATTAAGCCTTACCTTGAGAGGCACTAATACTGATTAAGTCTTACCTTGAGAGGCACTAATACCGATTAAGTCTTACCTTGAGAGGCACTAATACTGCTTAAGCCTTACCTTGAGAGGCACTTATACTGATTAAGCCTTACCTTGAGAGGCACTAATACTGATTAAGTCTTACCTTGAGAGGCACTAATACTGATTAAGTCTTACCTTGAGAGGCACTAACACCGATTAAGTCTTACCTTGAGAGGCACTAATACTGATTAAGTCTTACCTTGAGAGGCACTAATACTGATTAAGCCTTACCTTGAGAGGCACTAATACTGCTTAAGCCTTACCTTGAGAGGCACTTATACTGATTAAGCCTTACCTTGAGAGGCACTAATACTGATTAAGTCTTACCTTGAGAGGCACTAATACTGATTAAGTCTTACCTTGAGAAGCACTAATACTGACTGCTTAAGCCTTACCTTGAGAGGCACTAATACCGATTAAGTCTTACCTTGAGAGGCACTAATACTGATTAAGTCTTACCTTGAGAGGCACTAATACTGCTTAAGCCTTACCTTGAGAGGCACTTATACTGATTAAGCCTTACCTTGAGAGGCACTAATACTGATTAAGTCTTACCTTGAGAGGCACTAATACTGATTAAGTCTTACCTTGAGAGGCACTAATACCGATTTAGTCTTACCTTGAGAGGCACTAATACTGATTAAGTCTTACCTTGAGAGGCACTAATACTGCTTAAGCCTTACCTTGAGAGGCACTTATACTGATTAAGCCTTACCTTGAGAGGCACTAATACTGATTAAGTCTTACCTTGAGAGGCACTAATACTGATTAAGTCTTACCTTGAGAGGCACTAATACTGATTAAGTCTTACCTTGAGAGGCACTAATACTGATTAAGTCTTACCTTGAGAGGCACTAATACTGATTAAGTCTTACCTTGAGAGGCACTAATACTGCTTAAGCCTTACCTTGAGAGGCACTTATACTGATTAAGCCTTACCTTGAGAGGCACTAATACTGATTAAGTCTTACCTTGAGAGGCACTAATACTGATTAAGTCTTACCTTGAGAGGCACTAATACCGATTAAGTCTTACCTTGAGAGGCACTAATACTGATTAAGTCTTACCTTGAGAGGCACTAATACTGATTAAGCCTTACCTTGAGAGGAACTAATACTGATTAAGTCTTACCTTGAGAGGCACTAATACCGATTAAGTCTTACCTTGAGAGGCACTAATACCGATTAAGTCTTACCTTGAGAGGCACTAATACCGATTAAGTCTTACCTTGAGAGGCACTAATACTGCTTAAGCCTTACCTTGAGAGGCACTTATACTGATTAAGCCTTACCTTGAGAGGCACTAATACTGATTAAGTCTTACCTTGAGAGGCACTAATACTGATTAAGTCTTACCTTGAGAGGCACTAAAACTGACTGCTTAAGCCTTACCTTGAGAGGCACTAATACCGATTAAGTCTTACCTTGAGAGGCACTAATACTGATTAAGTCTTACCTTGAGAGGCACTAATACTGCTTAAGCCTTACCTTGAGAGGCACTTATACTGATTAAGCCTTACCTTGAGAGGCACTAATACTGATTAAGTCTTACCTTGAGAGGCACTAATACTGATTAAGTCTTACCTTGAGAGGCACTAATACCGATTTAGTCTTACCTTGAGAGGCACTAATACTGATTAAGTCTTACCTTGAGAGGCACTAATACTGCTTAAGCCTTACCTTGAGAGGCACTTATACTGATTAAGCCTTACCTTGAGAGGCACTAATACTGATTAAGTCTTACCTTGAGAGGCACTAATACTGATTAAGTCTTACCTTGAGAGGCACTAATACTGATTAAGTCTTACCTTGAGAGGCACTAATACTGATTAAGTCTTACCTTGAGAGGCACTAATACTGATTAAGTCTTACCTTGAGAGGCACTAATACTGATTAAGCCTTACCTTGAGAGGCACTAATACTGATTAAGTCTTACCTTGAGAGGCACTAATACTGATTAAGCCTTACCTTGAGAGGCAGTGAATGTGCTGAAAACAGGATGACTACTTCATCTTGATCTTCTTTAGGAAACTTGGCTATTTCTTCTCTTATGTTCTGTGCGAAAGCCTGGCAAACAAAAGAAAAGGTTGTTATGACAAATTTTAAAATCTGAATTTATCTTCATCGATCAATGTAGTAGATGATATAATTGATTAATTAACAAACAGTGGGGAAAGGGAATTGATGCATTAGTTATTAATTAAACATTCTGTGAGTGATCAAGGGTTTCCATATAATTTGATTAGATTTCTGTATGTTCAACTACTCTACCGAGTGATAACAGATTCTGCTGAGTGAAAATAGGATTATGCAGAGAAATCAAAGGATTCTGCTGAGTGAAAATAGGATTATGCAGAGAAATCAAAGGATTCTGCTGAGTGAAAATAGGATAATGCAGAGAAATCAAAGGATTCTGCTGAGTGAAAATAGGATTATGCAGAGAAATCAAAGGATTCTGCTGAGTGAAAATAGGATAATGCAGAGAAATCAAAGGATTCTGTTGAGTGATATAATAGGATTCTGCCAGATGACAATAGGAATTCTGCCAGGTGACAATAGGAATTCTGTCAAGTGATAATAAGATTCTGTTAAGTGATAAAAGGATTCTGTAAAGTGAAAAAAGGATAATGCACAGTATTCAAAGGATTCTGTGGAGTGATAATAGGATTCTGCTGAGTGATAACAAGATTCTGTCGAGTGAAAACAGGATTCTGTTTAGTGATAATAGGATTCTGTCGAGTAATAACAGGATTCTTATGAAAAACATGAGCAAAACTTATTTATATCGTTCATAAAGGATGGTGACATTGAGACACCGATCGTTTAAGGCTGATTACAGGATATATAGACTTGCTAAGCGAGTCAGTCGTCAAAGTCCGTTTTCGCGATGTAGACATGATATATTTCATAAAAAATAGAGCCATTGGCTCTGTAGCTCAACAGGATTTCATTGATTTACTATCTAAGGTTAAATATTTAAGTTATCTCAAGTAATACATTGTTTACAAGCAAAAGATGGGTTCATAGATCATGACCCCTGTGACCTAAATTGGGAACACAGGGTCACCAAATCTACCAAAATACGGCTGCGAGCTAGATTGTCAGAATATTCCGCATTTACGAATGTTCAAGTGTTAAATTCACCTCTACAAGTCCGGCATGCGTCGGCCAGCGGTCGATGACGCTCCACACCAGATTGCTAGGTCCCGGTCGATTGGAATAGTGCCGGTAGATGGCATTGAGGCTACTTCCTGTCGTGGAACAGCTGTATTGTGGGTACTGAGTGAAAGCTACAGCTCGCTCAATCCCATCTCTGAAGTAGGAAAGTTTTTGAAATAATAAAAATAAAGACGATTATCCCTCAATTTAATATGGCTGAAATTTTACATCAAATGATTATCATATTGATAGATAACTGAAATCCTTACTTTTCCATTTGTTCGATGGCATCCTCTGTCAACGGGTTTGCGTAGCGAAAGCCAACATAGAACTTGTGTGGTGCTAAAAGATATAAATTATTTGATGGAAATGATTTAACTGCACACAAAATTGTCATTCATTCAGCAATAGAAAAAAGGAGTCTCAAAATAGCCCCACAAAATTAATCCCCCAATTTTGTGTCACACAAAAGAGTGTCCCCTTTAACTACTCGATGTCCCAATACTAGGAATGGATGTTTTACCTACTCGGTTAAAGGGACCTGGGTTTGACACATCTTTGTTTGGTGTATCGTGTAGTAAAGGGACCTGGGTTTGACACATCTTTGTTCGGTGTATCGTGTAGTAAAGGGACCTGGGTTTGACACATCTTTGTTTGGTGTATCGTGTAGTAAAGGGACCTGGGTTTGACACATCTTTGTTCAGTGTATCGTGTCGTAAAGGGACCTGGGTTTGACACATCTTTGTTCGGTGTATCGTGTAGTAAAGGGACCTGGGTTTGACACATCTTTGTTCGGTGTATCGTGTAGTAAAGGGACCTGGGTTTGACACATCTTTGTTCGGTGTATCGTGTAGTAAAGGGACCTGGGTTTGACACATCTTTGTTCGGTGTATCGTGTAGTAAAGGGACCTGGGTTTGACACATCTTTGTTCGGTGTATCGTGTAGTAAAGGGACCTGGGTTTGACACATCTTTGTTCGGTGTATCGTGTAGTAAAGGGACCTGGGTTTGACACATCTTTGTTCGGTGTATCGTGTAGTAAAGGGACCTGGGTTTGACACATCTTTGTTCGGTGTATCGTGTAGTAAAGGGACCTGGGTTTGACACATCTTTGTTCGGTGTATCGTGTAGTAAAGGGACCTGGGTTTGACACATCTTTGTTCGGTGTATCGTGTAGTAAAGGGACCTGGGTTTGACACATCTTTGTTCGGTGTATCGTGTAGTAAAGGGACCTGGGTTTGACACATCTTTGTTTGGTATAGAACCATGAATACAACAAACCAAACTTATTTTTGTGCACAAAACATTAATGTATATTATAAATTATTACTTGCCCGTGGATGATACTGCAGTGTTATATCTATATTGCAATATTAAACTACTGTAATACCGCTACAAGTTTGACAACACAATATTGTACAGTTGTTGTCACAATAGTCGTGCCGCCATCATGGAAGTCTTAGTTTCAGTATATTGTCGACAATTTTGTTTGATAAATTTGGGCAAGTAATAAACAGAATACTAAACTTCCTTTCATATAATACCATTTTTATTAAACTATTAAAAGATTTCAAATTCGCTTTTTGCTCATTTCATACCAAATCATTAACTCGCACATGGTTTAATAGTATTAAATTGCAGGAAATACTCTGTGATTCACTATGTTCTAAACCAAAGCAGAACAGCACATTAGAAGCCAAGTCAGGGCTTGACAAATGAAATTTTACTGGTCCAATTAGTATGCATTTCAAAGTTATTTTTCAATTAAGGACACATGATTACATGATTGACGCTGTAAATGATCAAATCACTCTTTTCTGTGATCAATGCACCCTTGAATTTTGGTTCTAGATTGTCACTGATTATTTTCTCACCAGTTTCTGGACTGATCGTGTCGAGTAGTTCCACCATACCCTGTCCCTGTAGCTCCGTCCAGCGCTTGATTGGGGATCCACCGCCAATCTTCCCGTACTGGCGTTGAATCCCGGGGGTACGTCGCCGAGCGATAATTGGGGCTAGCTTACTGGATAGAGACAGAGATATGATCATTAAATTAGATCACCCCTGACCAACACTCTGAATCAATACTGCCGAAGCTGCGTTAAACAATAACTCACTCACTCACTGAATCAAAAGGAAGATTTAATTTGGTAGGTAATTAACGAGTGCTTCAGTTCAATTCTATGTTAATACATTTACCACTTTAAAAGGGACTATGGCCCAATCCCCCTCCCCTTTTGAAAAGTTTTGCATGTAAATTTGAAAGGTGATCCCCATTGTCTTTTTAATAAGTAAAACCCCTCCCTCCATTATTGACTGACTCAAGCCTTGCAGTATTTCCTTAAGGTTTCCATGCCAGGGAATCGGAGCCCACTTTTCTTTTCATCGGCAGCAAATCGACTATCTTAGAACGGAATAGCGAGGGAATACTGCAAGGCTTAAATTAGCCAGTTATGGAGGCCGGCAAGAGTTATGCCTTGTGTAAGTTGATGCATAGAGCGGATCATGTGGGAGGCTCGATGCAATCAATCACTGTACTTGAGGACATCATTAGCGTCATCATGGATCAGTTTCATACTCACTGTGTGTGTTGTAACTCACCTCTGTGCAGGGAGAGGAATGAGATCTTTGTCCGAGAAAAGTCGTAAAAGAAAGTCGTGAACATCCTCTGTTTTTTCTGGTCCACCCAGATTCAACATAAGTATCCCAGTTCTTGGCTTGCTGAAATTGAAATATAGTCAATCAAGTCTCAGCCAGGAAATGTCAATATTTTAGTGACATGATGGGACAATTATTCATTCTAATTTTTCTATTTATTGATCAGATATTAAGAAAAAATTCTGGGCTTGCAGGCACAGATCGAACAATAATTCCTTGCCTTTCCATTTGAAAAAGAGGCACAAAAAACTGAATTGAGAGTGCTAGGGGAGTCGGAACTCGTTATCGTAAATAAAACGTAAGTAAAAAAAAACGACACACTATATCAAATAGAGTTCAGGAGGAAGGGCAGACATATTGCCGATTTAAGGGTTCATCTCTCATGAATGTTAATCCACCGTTGATACCCATTCGATCGATCTGATTTGTTCGTTTTTCACGTGAGTAATTATGAATGAATTATTTACTGTACATTCTAGTTCTGATCAACAGACCAATAAAATTTTGCAGTCGATTATCGAGTTTGAAGAGCTATTTAAATTTTTTAAAGGGGTACATATGTTGGAAATCAGTCGGGTTTTGCAGAGAAATATATATTTGATAGTTGGGCTGTGTGTCTCAGTTTTCGTATTGCGATACATATTGCTGAACTGTAATGTATTGCAATACGTACCACAATATATCGCAAGATCCTCTGACAATGAGATATTACTCTAGAAACCATTTTAACTAGTGCCAATGATGTTGCAACATGCTAAATGAATTCTACATTCAACTTTTTTACTTCCTTTTGCAGTTTTAACATGACACATTTGACAAAATGACTTTAAGATCTTTAAAAGGATCACTTGTCAAACAGTCCAACACATTCTAGCACTTCAAAATAATGTTCACAATACAAGTGAAGCCAGTAACGTGGCTTTTACAGGATAAATGAATAAATTTGACTTAATATTTGTTGGTGCAATATATTGCGAAGTGAAAATTGTATTGCAATACGTGTATTGGACAACTCTGTATTACAATATATCGGTGTGTGCATTCATTTGTGAATGTCACAATTTCTTTGCGTAAATGTTGACCTAATGTTGAATGGACCCTTTATATCGGCAACATGGCTGCCCTTGCTCCTTTACTCTATATTCTAGGGTGTAGTTTTAGGAACGTCACAATACACCGGTGCATCGACGTGGTTCAGTTCACGATACAGTAAAATAAATCACGATCCAAATTTTAGTGTATATCGATATTTTTTTAGTGTTTATTGATCCAATAAAAAAATAAAAGTTCCTATCATTATTTATTTCAGAAACTCAGTTCTTGAAATTGATAGGAGTTCTGACTTTTTGTTCATGTTCAAGTTGGAAAACTATTAAAATATGAGATTCATTATCAAGTTGGCTTGTATTTGTTTTTAAGTGTTGTTCACTATCGTGTTAGAAATGTTGTATTGACATCCTGAAATGATATCTCTCCGCAAGAATGTTGCATTTACTGTATCGTGATATGTATCGAATCGTGACCTCAGTATCGTGATATGTATCGTTACGTGAGGTACCTGTATCGTGACATCCCTAGTTGTAATTACGATATAGAGTTCATGAGGCTAGGAGCCAATCAATTGCATCTAGTACTTAGTATATATTTTTTGTATAAATCTTACAAATTATCTTTCCAAATGCCATTCCACAAGTCAAAGAAGGGATCTTCTTCTTTTTTTTCATGTAAGTGTAACCAAGTATTATTATACCGCAAACTTGAATTCGAAATTTTTTCTATTAAATTGATACCCGAATTCACAAATTCAACAAATTCACAAAGCAACTCTGGTAAACCTAAACTCCTACTGCGTCATGGTTACCTTTAAAGCGGCAGTAGTACGGGGTTTTTTTCCGCTCAAATAAGTCGATGTATTTGAAAAATAATGTCACCAATAGTAAAACACCATTCTCTCTTCAGAATATCAAGTTACAGAATGAGTGTACATGGTTTGGTAAAGTCATGGGAATTGTTTTTGTAATTCGAAATAATAAAAGGTGTTCACATTAAAAAGGCCGCCGTGTAATTTTTGCTGCATACTCAACACCAATATTACCATTACGGATGAATAGTTTGGTAAATAAGATGTTTTACCTTCAAAAGTAAACATAAATGACAAACTAATATGCTATGTTTATAAATGAGAAATTTGAAAAAGTTAAATTTGCAAAAAATGTGTTACAGCCCCTTTAAAGTGACTTACGATTGCTAATTGCTTTATGAGGATAACCCAGATCACCTTTGAGCGATGGCCGAGACATAAGTTACGGATATTGGATGTTTAATGATTAATATTTCAGAATCATTAGTATATCAAGGAATAAATACATCAGAATTTAGAATTTCAAAATTTCAAAATATCGCTGATTATTTTTGTCCAGTATAGTTAGTTTACCTGTGGGAACTGTTGAAGCGTCTGGAATCCAGGTGTTCAGAAGGAGAACACACCTGAGGTGCCACGCCCACACTGCGACCACACCCATACCTAAGTGCACCTGGAACACGCCATGGTTATATCTCGTTTGGTCGTTATAAAATATTGCAGTTTATCATATGACGAGCAATGGAATACTGGGATTTATCAGTGAAATAACCTGTCTATCAAGCTGTAGTAAAAATAACTTATATTTTCACTGCGACCAGTGACTGATATAATTTGACGTCAGCGAATTGGCTTATGACGTCACGGTGCAATTGTGGTGACGGGCTGTTCCTAGGTCAGCGTGAAACGACCTTGTTCGGACGTAAAAACAAGGATAACATCATAAAATACATAAAATATCTCTCTATTCTTGACAAATACCATGTTTATCTCATCGAGTGAGGTAGAAAGATTATATTTTCACGAGTGGCGCAGTAACTTTTTTACTACCTGAACCTAAATTTGACATGAGCCTGTTTTTTCCCCAATACTGTTCCACTAGAGAAGAAAAAGATTTGGAATTTTGGATTCTCAAAATGTCCATGTAATTGACATTTGTCTCTCTCTACTTGCTACAGATAAATAATGTTATAAATAATATTCCTTAATAAGATAAATATTTGCTTAGCATAAACATGTTTTGGCTGTACCACTTTTATTTTTGATAAAATTCACTCTGACATCGGTTAAATAATCACAAAAGATGACAATAAGGTTTACTTTTAAGATATATTTAAAATATAGTTATTTTATATTCACAATTAGCCCCCAAAATAAATTCAGATCACAAACATCATTATTTTAAGTTCTGCAGAAAATCATCTTTCCAACAGAAATCAATTAATTATTATTAACCTAAAACAAGAAAAAATTCAACTTTTGAAACTATATGGGATTTTTTTTTAAGTGATGACAAGCAAGAATATTTTTTCATAAAGTTAGATGTCCCTTATAAGCACATATGGAATTGGATATAAGCAATAAAATAAATATTATCAACCCTGCATAAAAATATTTCTAAACTTTAGGGTACCGGTAATTTGACTGAAAGGTGGCCAAAACTCCTCAAAACAGTTTTATTAAATGCTAAAACATAATTGTTATATATATACACATGTGATAAATTTCAATAACATCTGTCACTCACTGTCATAGAATTCTAAACAATGCCTCAACAGCTGGTGTATATATTTCACTCAGGTGTTATCATTGTTTTCACATACAAAGCAACACAATACAAATCTTATCTCAACATCAGAATATAATGATATTTTGATAACCTGCTGATCTATAGCTGATTCTCATTCCTTTTTGTTTATAAAAAGGAATATGGGGTTTAAATTGACCCAAGATGAAATATCTATGCAGAAATAAGATCATGGCTAACTAGTAAGAAATGAACATTTGACACTTAAAAGGAGGGTTCTATCGGGGTATTTTTTGTGGAAACGAAATTCAAGAGGATATTCCCGTTTACACATTTCAGCTAATAATACATGGTTTAAAAGCAATCAAATTGAAAGATATTAATGAAGTTATTACTTTGAAGACTTTACATTTCACAACTTGATAATGACAAGAGCACATTTGTTGAAAAATAAAAACAGTGAGAATTGAAGCCCTTCATTGGTGCTGCGAGTGGGGAAAATTTTGCTATGGCCAAATAGCATATTGTTTGTTAGTTTTATGATACGTTATGTGTTACTATGTGAATATTCTATCAGTGTATATGTTTTATTATTACAAAAAATTAAAATTGGGTTAAATATAGTGTGTTTTACATTTCACGAAATGCCAAGAAACCAAGATTGGCAGAATCTACCGATAGAACAGTGATAGAACTTTCCCTTGAAAGTAACAATCACTGTAACATCAGTGATAAACCATTCTCAGTGCGCACTTTACTGGAACAATAGCTTGTTAACAAACAAATAACAGTGTTATCATAATTTTGTTTTACTACAATTCTAGTGAACATTTTTTTGTTCAAACCATTAATTATCAGTGTCCAAATCACTGGAATAATATGTTGTTAACAAATCAAATATATAAAAGTTTATTATCATTTATTTTTACCATGTTTACTACAATTCTTCCAAACAAATAATAAGTCAATTAAACCATTCTCGACGTCCAATTTACTGAAACAATTATCCTATTAAAGCACAAATAATAGTGTTAAATTATCATTTTGTTTTTCTTTTTTTACTAGCTTCTTCTAACAAATATTTAGCCAAACCATTCTCAGTGTCCAATTTACTGGAACAAAACATGTAATAGTGTTACATTCTTTTTGTTTCACACTGTTTACTTCGATTTTTCTCAAGAAATAATTGTCTACTCATATTGTTAACATACAGAACCATTTAAGGTAACAAATACGCCTCTTTTTATTCCTGTTGTCCCAATGCACGACAACTTACATAAGTATGCCAGAAGTCACTGAGTAAGAGGCCTACATTGTGAACTTGTTCAAAGTAAACATAACAAAATGCATCTAAATTCCTATTTTAACACATTTATGAAACTATACCAAATTACATTAATGAAAAGATGTATTGTCATGCAATATGGCAAACGTTTAGATCGAAAATGCTACACGTCGCGTGATGTTTACTCAACCGTGAAAAAGTGATGGAAAACAATCACTATTATACAACACAGATCTAAAAGGAAATCTAGTGTTTCAGGTCGTGCAAATAAGATTCATAATGAAATCCCCATGTTACATTATAAATTTGACACATTGTCAACAAAGTCATGTATTTCGTTTTTTTTATAAATAAAACTTACCGGTCAAACCTTGACGCACGAATTTAGCCATCGTGACCTGCCGACTGAGAACCGATGAAGGTCTTTCCTGAAAATTATTCAGAGTTACTTCCCTTCACTTAGCACACGATCTAGACTTGATGAGGCGTCTGGTAAAAAACATAACTTGAAATACTGAGAATTATGCAATCAGTGTGTGAAATAAGGCCCTTCCGACAGTCTGCATGGAAATTGGTTACTTTTGATCCGGACTGGTAACTTTGACTTTTTTCTTTGATTTTTCCATTGAAATTGACAAAAGTTCAATCACTTTTGAGTTAGTAAATAGGGTAGGCCTATTTCATACTTTGAATAAGTACACATCGATCAACAGTATACAGTTAAACAATTCTACACTTTCAAATGGATTATTCAATATTTTATTTTTTCATTGGTCGTTTTCATATTTTCTTTGCTTTAGCAAGTCCATATATTAACTGATTAGGATTTTGGGAGAAATAACAACACAAACAAACTTTGAGAATTTTGATGTAATGATAAATCATATTCAAATAGAACAACGTTGACACCTAAAAAAATGTCTCTGGCGAATATAGCTAAAACTAACTCGAGAGAGACTATTATCATTTATGACCCCAATTTGTTTTACACGTATGGCATGAACATGTTTTCGACACATTTTCTGCGACACTAAAAAAGAGATTTCATATTATTTGGGTTAAGTTTGCTTGCTTGGTAAAAAGAATCAAAGACAACCATAACACGTGCGACTGAATAATTGGCGGGGGTTAGTGGAACTATTCTATTCGCTCTTATGACGCAAGTTCTGTTGTGACGTCACGTATTACTGGTATGTCACACAGTTACAAGAAAACGTAAATGTGGAAATGGAGGGGTTTTGTCTTTCGTACGGTTCAAGGTAATCTATGTAAGTTTTCGTATTTCTAAAAATGATAATAGCCAATTTTGATTATTTCAAGATTATTTAAAAATTAAGTATGTATGTAATTAAAGTCAGAAATGTTAAAATATTCCCAAATTATATCTTCTTTTTCAGCATCTTGTTCGAGAGCAAAGACCTTACTTTCCGGAAATGACGAAGATAACATATGTTTATTGTTATTTTCATATTGTTGGCGTCAGGTACGTATTTATATAATATGCAGTCGTTAGTGATCATCTGTAATTGAATGTCTTTTAAATACCGATTACCAACGTCAAAACCGGCTTCATTTATTCAGGAAAACTCATTATCATCTAACAGGGATTCAGACACTTCGCCTACATATGTAATATTTCGATAAGATTCCTATCTGTTGCCGTTTCGTCTGCCTTTCATTCGGTATAAAGAGGATTAAGATGAACAAGCACCCCTGCTCTCTCCTCCCCTCCCCATCTGATTCTCCCATCCGTGATACAAGAAAACCATAATAATAAAAAAAGAACGAACTGGGGGAAAAGACAAACGACAAACAAAACATTATGCCAATACGGAGTTTGTATAATCCGAGAATTTTCCATTTTATAAATTTGAATGAATTGGTATCAAATTATTGTTATAACCCGGGAAAATACGTTGCTCCAGTGTCAGAAAAAAATCTTTTCTTGAAAAGTCTTGTCTGTGACAATTTATTACTTTCACCAATTTCAATGGTTTTCAGAAAAAGAACGCCACCAACATAGGACCTACATCTAAAAGTAAAATATGGACTCCGGGCTCCGTTATATCTGTGGTTATATCAAACTTATTGAATACGCTTTTAAAGTCCTTACCCTCGCCTTGTATTCTCAAGAGTCAAATGCAAAAGACTCTGTCACTAAATATACTGTGTCATAAAACTCAGAAATAGTCCGAACACGTTGAAAACAAGTTCCTGACCCGCGACTGAGATGAAACACGCATCTAAAAAAAAGTCATCGCTTCGCATATGAAATAAACACCACGTTTCACATGAAAAATGCACATTTGACATGCAGCCCGTGAAGTGAGACCATTTCATGAAAGTGTGTACATCGTAAATGCACGTGCTCTTGTCACGCGGTCTGGAGATAGTTAATTCTGAACAGACAGGGTGGAGTTTGTCTTTTGCCTATCGCCAACGATCGTTAACTATTGAGTTGGGTGTAGGTTTGGAAATGGGAGAAACCTTTTTATCACTAAATATTACTTAACTTCTTAGAAACTTTTTATTATCCAAGAAACTAAAAAACTTCAAAAGGTACCTTGCACCTGGGGGGTAAAAGTTTGTATGTTCATTTGTTCCTTACCCCAGCAAATATGAGCGTGGCAGGCGTTATTAGTGAAACGATTTCTTTTTGGACTTTTTTTTTGGTATTAGGCGTGGCAGAAGGTCATCCTTAAAATCTTTAAACGACTGGGATGTTAGGAGGGAGAGATGAATGGCCTGAATGTGATAAAGATGTTTTGCTTATTTGCTTTTGTGTTTTATTTGTTTGTGTTTTGAAATCAAAGGTGTGCATTTGTGCAGGGGCGGATTTTTTTTATAAGGGATGCACTTTATCCAGACCTTTAAAATGCTCTCGGGGATGCATTCAATAGGATGCAAAAAGTGACACACTACAGTCAGTGTTCGGTGTGCACCATCTCTCTCGCAAAAGGGGGAGGGGCACTTCGGCTATGGTTTCAATGGTCAAAGGGTACCTTTAAAGTATGATGTGTCAGCCTTCCTTTTAAAGATTTTTAACTGTCCGATGTGATGGGTTTTTTTTAAATCATGCAAACATCTGATGAGCTAATGAGGCAATGGCTCTATTTAAGGTTTCTCCTAGGATATCGTTCAAACATTATAAATAATACGCAAATTATATGGACTTTGGTCGATGATGATGCATGAGCATTATCCCCATCCTAATGAGGAAACGAATCGGCCAGACCTCGTTTAACCGAACCCTGTATAAATTATGCGGAAACCCGGGCCATGTTCAAGATAGGTTTCAAAGTAATCGCTCAATGCCATTACTTTTAAACCTCTCTTGAATGCGATTGCTCAATGTAGCGCTACGTAGCAAGGCGAGCAAACTTCGAGGAATTTGCACCCTGTCGTTCAAGAGAGAATGAGCGCTACATTGAGCAATCAATGAGTGATTATAATTAAGCGCTCGCTGTTATGGAACGGAGCACTGGCCATCCGCACAGAAGTATTTCAAATCATCTCTACATTTCTATACAAAATGCTGATTCGCTTAACCGCAAGACTTGCTATCCGGACACTTTTCAACTGAAACCAGATTGTGCGGATAAACGGGGTCTATCTGTAAACTAAATGAACGTTGTCCGACCGTCTGTTCATGTGTAAGTCGTGGTTTACGATACCTTCATGTGTAAGTCGTGGTTTACGATACCTTCATGTGTAAGTCGTGGTTTACGATACCTTCATGTGTAAGTCGTGGTTTACGATACCTTCATGTGTAAGTCGTGGTTGGCGATATACCTTCATTTGTAAGTCGTGGTTGGCGATATACCTTCATGTGTAAGTCGTGGTTTACGATACCTTCATGTGTAAGTCGTGGTTTACGATACCTTCATGTGTAAGTCGTGGTTTACGATACCTTCATGTGTAAGTCGTGGTTGGCGATATGCCTTCATTTGTAAGTCGTGGTTGGCGATATACCTTCATGTGTAAGTCGTGGTTGGCGATATACCTTCATTTGTAAGTCGTGGTTGGCGATATACCTTCATGTGTGAGTCGTGGTTTGCGATACCTTCATGTGTAAGTCGTGGTTTACGATACCTTCATGTGTAAGTCGTGGTTGGCGATATACCTTCATGTGTAAGTCGTGGTTTACGATACCTTCATGTGTAAGTCGTGGTTTACGATACCTTCATGTGTAAGTCGTGGTTTACGATACCTTCATGTGTAAGTCGTGGATGGCGATATACCTTCATGTGTAAGTCGTGGTTTACGATACCTTCATGTGTAAGTCGTGGTTGGCGATATACCTTCATTTGTAAGTCGTGGTTGGCGATATACCTTCATGTGTAAGTCGTGGTTTACGATACCTTCATGTGTAAGTCGTGGTTTACGATACCTTCATGTGTAAGTCGTGGTTTACGATACCTTCATGTGTAAGTCGTGGTTTACGATACCTTCATGTGTAAGTCGTGGTTGGCGATATACCTTCATGCGTAAGTCGTGGTTGGCGATACCTTCATTTGTAAGTCGTGGTTGGCGATACCTTCGTGTGTAAATCGTGGTTGGCGATACCTTCATGTGTAAGTCGTGGTTTACGATACCTTCATGTGTAAGTCGTGGTTTGCGATACCTTCATGTGTAAGTCGTGGTTTACGATACCTTCATGTGTAAGTCGTGGTTTGCGATACCTTCATGTGTAAGTCGTGGTTTACGATACCTTCATGTGTAAGTCGTGGTTGGCGATATACCTTCATTTGTAAGTCGTGGTTGGCGATATACCTTCATGTGTAAGTCGTGGTTTACGATACCTTCATGTGTAAGTCGTGGTTTACGATACCTTCATGTGTAAGTCGTGGTTTACGATACCTTCATGTGTAAGTCGTGGTTTACGATACCTTCATGTGTAAGTCGTGGTTGGCGATATACCTTCATGTGTAAGTCGTGGTTGGCGATATACCTTCATGTGTAAGTCGTGGTTTACGATACCTTCATGTGTAAGTCGTGGTTTACGATACCTTCATGTGTAAGTCGTGGTTTACGATACCTTCATGTGTAAGTCGTGGTTTACGATACCTTCATGTGTAAGTCGTGGTTTACGATACCTTCATGTGTAAGTCGTGGTTTACGATACCTTCATGTGTAAGTCGTGGTTAACGATACCTTCATGAAATCCGTTATATGTATGAACTATGTGACCCGGTGCCTTTTGATTTTATGACATTTCAGAAAAAAATGGTATTTTAGTAGGAAAGTTTAATTTTGTGAAGATCGAGGCCGGGTTTGTTTCAGCTCTGGGTCAAACCTGGCTGACGATAACTCAGTGTAATTGTGTATTCATATTAATTGATGGTTTCAAGGTGAATATGTCGCAGCCGAGAAATCTGAAAAGACGACGTTACTACTGGCAACCAAACCAGTGGTGAAACGCAGCGCTCATCTGTCTGGACTTGCTAATAAAGACTGGAAAGTGGGTTGGACCACACCCAATACAGGCGTTAGTGTGGAGACGTATGACTCCGAGGATTTTCAGGTGTGTATATCCACAGGAACCCTTTATTTTTTTAGCGCAAATAGCTGACGCAATAGAGATGAAATGGCCAGTTTTCGCCACGTGAGTACGAAGTGAAATTCAAACACTACCCATGTTGCTAAACTTACAAGTTCGCGTCAAAGTGGAACCAGCGAGATAAATATAAACATTTGCCAAATGCTTTGTTCTACCTTCAGAGCAATGGACCGTAGGCGATAGTCCAATCAGAAGCCATTACGCAAATGCTCATCGAGCAGGGGGGTCTAGCTAGTCGTGACGTCATCACCGAGAGATTCACAAATAAAAATGCTCCAGTATACAGGTGCTCCCTTGCGCTTTGACAATATCAGAAAAAAGTCAACGAACAGGGGCATGTATGGTC
Source organism: Gibbula magus (assembly GCA_936450465.1). Taxonomy (NCBI): domain Eukaryota; kingdom Metazoa; phylum Mollusca; class Gastropoda; order Trochida; family Trochidae; genus Gibbula; species Gibbula magus. Next base: position 52,212,412 of record OW388302.1, read on the forward strand.
GACGATCAAAGCCCCTCATACCATATATACATGTAGTTTGTGTGTTTGTATGTATGTTTCTAGTCGCTAGTTTTCGACAATACATACATACATGCCCCTGTGGTTCAGATGAATCAAAAGCAGAGTCTAGTGAAAGGCTTGTGTAAGGTTTGGTTTGGATGCTTGAAATCTTCTTGGATTCTGATATAGTAGTCCTAAATGCTTAAAAAGTTTGGACTGCAGACTGCAGATCAACTGATTGATTTGAACGATCGGAGTAAACGGATCTTGCCACTGACAGTAAAGAGGGATGCGCCAACCTCCAAGTCAGGGCGCTCTCCCTCCGAGTAGCTCTACGGTAATAACGTCAAGGAGCTAGGGGTTGCACTCCCCGCAAGGCATAACTCGCGCCACTCCCTTCATTGGCTAGGTTCAGACTTGGTGCATTTCGTTAGCTTTGCTGTACTAGCGTATCGGCGCACACTATGAAAATTAGTTTCAGCGCGTTGCTGCGAACGCACACACAACTTAAATACTTAATTAAGCCAGTGCTGGAGACTGGCGCGAGTTAAAACTTGCAGGAGAAGTTGCATTTGATGAGATTCATAATTGTCTTTTATCATATTTCGTGTATCCATTTTTATTTTCAGGTCATCAACGAAGAAGAGTTGCTGAGAGCCAAACACCTGTATATGAAGAACGTCTTGACCTACGTCGGCGTCACTTTGGGGGCAGTCCTCTCCTTCGTCGTCGTCGCCTTTTGTTTTCTTGTAAACCCGAAACAATGCATCCTTGCGTTCGGCACGGGGAGCCCGTGTTGTCTGATCATCTCCCCGTGCATTCTGAAGTGCGTGGAGAAGTTCCTTGACCCCGGCAAGATAGTTCAAGGTCAAATGAACAAGTACGTGCCAGGGGTCATCATCAACGAGAAGGGCAAGGTCGCCGAGACGTACGAACCCACACAGGAGGAGCTTGACGCTCTCAGGGATGTGGTGGAAGAGGTCATGGAGATGGTGTGAAAAAAGGTCAAGGTCATTTGAGATAACCTTGTCAAGGTCACATTTTCTAGTTCTTGATTGGCGGGTTACTGAACTATTGATACTGACTAAAAGATCGTTAAACACGGTCAGACAACATACCGCCAGATGACCTTGTCAAGGTGATGATGACTTAAAATTGGACAAGACTGTAGCAACGAAAGTCGAGATCAATTGCGATGTATAAAAGGTATTTGCTAAGAAGCCTGACTATTTGGTGGGAAAGACAGAGGAGAATACACGAACCCTATCCCTACAAATGGACGATATGGGTTAAATATGTTCTACGGTTTTGCATCCATACTCGATGCTGTTCAGAAAGTGCTTTCAAGATCTCCGGAAACAGGTTTGAAAGCAAACTTGAAATTCTACAGTTTCAGTGTGTAGGTCATCAGTTATATTTGATTGAAACTGCTCGTCATAGTAAGAATATTTCTATATAGTTCTATATTTTTTGGAGTCTATGAACATATCTTAAGTATTATCGCCAGCCCACAATTGTCTTCTGTTGTATGTTAGTACCCTTTTATAAGATCTGTTATTCTTGACTACCCTTTCAAGAACCTACATGCTAAAATTTAATATCATTAAAGCACCATTGAAGTCCATTTGAACTCGCCTATCGTCCAATATTATTTACAAAAGTATAAAATGCCACGTTTCCAGTGAATAGTAATCATATGTTTCCTTAATTGACGTTTTCTTGTTCTCATTCTGGTAATAAACTAGTTATAGCAGACAGCGCTATAGGAACAGTAAGACTTAATCGGTTACTTTTTAAAACGAAAATCATGAAACTATTTTTTTTATTGCATGATTAATAAATATCGTAGCCCGGTCCAAACATTTACTTGCTTTTAGGTGACACCATCCTCGATAATCCAGCGCTATTGTTCCGATAAATCTACACACAAGCGCTGGAAAACAGTAAGGGTAATTATCCTTAACCTAGTTACCTCCCTTGGGTCCATGTTATCCAATCAGAAACGAAACGCAGACACTATCTGCGTAAACAACTCGACCAATCAAAACGCATCACTACCGTTGTTTATAGAAACAAACATGGCTCACTCACTCGATTACGATAAAATTTGTACGTGAGAAGGGTGTATTCATGTCCATCAAAACGGGTGGACGTAAATGATTAAAACCCCTGTGCTGTGCTGTGCTACTGCGAAAGCCAAGATCCTGACACGAGAGTGCTTGTTATTTCACCCTTGATTTCAAGTGATCTCATTGGTTGTTAGAAAGCAAGCGTTTCGCTGAGTCATTGCGAAGGGAGGTAACTAGGTTAAGGATAATTACCCTTACTGTTTTCCAGCGCTTGTGTGTAGATTTATCGGAACAATAGCGCTGGATTATCGAGGATGAGGTGACACGGGTGTAGCATTATTCATGTCTCTCACCGTCTTAGATCAGAACATTTTAAAGAGCTATGGACATTCATCGAACAAAGAGAGGATGGTAATGGTGATATTTACGTGATTTTGAATACAATAGATGCACAAGAGTGTATGTACAGATCCCAGTTTGTGTCTGTGAATTCAGGATCGTATCGTCCCTTTAACTACTGGAGATGCACGACCAACGGTTATGAAGACTATGAGGGCTTCCCTTCACACAAGGTACAACTCTCATCATTCCAATTCAAATTGTTCATCTACTCTGTGAGTGTATACATGTAAAAAGGTTGTGCCAGAAATTAGTCAACTGGATTGAATATGATACAGGTACAAGATTAATTCTAGATGAAAAACATATACCCTTTGGATTTAAAGAAAAAAGAAATGATGTTCTAAATTTAATCCTCATTGCAACGAAATACGACGAATATAAAAAAAATCGCTTTCAAACTTTGTTGGATTGAAAATTGCCTTCGTATCGTATATGAAGTTGTGAGATTTACTGCTTTTTCAAACTGTTACTTCGGAAATTCTTCACTTTTTGGTCATCGTGCCGCAACCTCTTCACATAACTATTTGTATAATAAACAGTTTCTACCATCTGTCCAAAATGTGTGTATATTGTATGTATAAATGACTCATGTAACCAATGCTAAAAAAATCGATGTACCCATGAAAAAAAAATAAAGTGATAAAAAAAAAATCTCTCACCATTCCCTATCACCTGATGCTTTCAGCATTTCGTAAGCTTTTCTGGGCCAGCGTAGCAGCTCCACGCACCCGGGTTTCTGACGAGCTAGCACGGAAAATGTAACGAAATGCATCAAGGATTGAATTAGTGAGTGATAGAGACTAGTGCGAGTTATCCCTTGTTCGCTCCTTCCTGTTGAACTTCAAAAATGAAATATGATAAAGTAAAGATTTTTTGGCATTTTTATTTACGTCATGATATCTACATCATATACACACTTTTACAAAACAATTAAAATAAAGAAAATGTGACTTTAGAACCTCTAAAAGTGCTTAAATAGCATAAATGGCCTAAATTTGATAAACAAGGGGGGTGTTCAGGTACATTTTGTGTCAAAGCTTTAAAAAACGCACACTACCATATATATTTTTTCATCGATTTCGGTAGGGGAACATGAACTTTGCAACATATCAAAAAAGGAAAGAAAATGTTTAATACTAGGAATGTAGTATTTTAAAGTTTTTAGCAGTTTTTTTCTCATTTTCCCATAGACTCCAATGTTAAAATTGTACTTCACCCCACTATCTTACAGGCGTCATATCTCGAAAAAAAAAACCACTACCCCCTATTTTTTAATGCTGATTTTCCAATCATATACTTTGATCTTTTAAAAAATATAAGTTAGAAAAAAAGTTTAATACTATAAATTTGAGGAGCGAACATCCTTAAGCCCATATCTGGCCTTTCCGGTGCCTCATAACATGGTTGCACAAGTGAACAATACTGGAGTGAAGGAACAATAGGATGACTTTAGAACCTCTTAAAAGTGCTTAAACAGCATAAATGACCTAAATTTGATTAAAAAGGGGGGTTTTCATGTACATTTTGTGTCAAAGCTTAAAAAAAAAACCTTACTACCATATATATTTTTTCATCGATTTCGGTAGGGTAACATGAACTTTGTGACATACCACAAAAGGAAAAAAAAGTTTAATAGTAGAAATGTAGTATTTAAAAGTTTTTAGCAGTTTTTTTCTCATTTTCCCATAGACTCCCATGTTAAAATTGTACTTCACCCCACTATCTTACAGGCGTCATATCTCGAAAAAACCCACACTACCCCATATGTTTTAATGCTGATTTTTCAATCGTACACTTTGATCTTTTAAAAAATATAGGTTAGGAAAAACGTTTAATACTATAAATTTGAGGAGCGTACATCCTTAAGTCACTAGGGTAGCCTTAGACGCCCTTAGTGAAATGTTAAAAGATGGCACTAAGGTTAACCTTTTTTTAGCCAAATTTAGCTTGATTTATTTAATTTAATGATTGTTTATGTCATTTGAATTTACTTTAGAGGGTAAAACATCTTATTACACAAACCAATTATAGGTAGTGGTAATAATGGTTGCGTATAAAGCAAGAATTGCATGGCGGCCATTTTATTGTGAACACATTTTATTAGTTCGAATTACAAAAACGATTCCCATGGTTTTACCGAACTATGCATGCACACTGTTTGTATGCCCCTGAATCGGAGATTCCGGGGGGTATAGTGTTTTTCACTTGTCCGTCTGTCTGTCTGTCTGTGTGTGTATGTGTGTGTGTTTGTCCACACAAACTTTAACCTTGGCCATAACTTTGGATTGCTCAGAGCTAGGGCTTTCATTCTTGGCATGTGCATACCTTGTGATGAGATCTTCAGATGAGGTCATCATATTTGACCTTGTGACCTTGACCTTGCCACAGTGGACATCTTCAGAAATTTTAACCTTGGCCATAACTTTGGTATATCCGGGGGCATCCGTGTCAAACACATCTTGTTTAACTTGATTTTCCAAAGAGAGAAGGGTGTTTTACTATTTGCCAGAGCTACAGATAAGGTTTTGGTTGATTGAGTAATGTACTCGCTTGTGTTCATCTTAATTGAGTATCCAAATGAATTGTACGCAGCTCAATCAAATAAATTGGGTATTTTAACAATTTTGCATTAACTGTCGAAATGACCAAAAATAAAAGATGTTTCACACGCTTGGTAAAATCCATTAAATATTCATATGAATATGTCATAAGACAGAGTGAATACTGACTCTTACAAAGAAAATGAAAAAAGTACCTCACCATTGAAATAATAATTCTACAAGATGGCGCCGCAAGTTGATGGGGACACCTTTCATACGTTTCGTCTCTGTCTAACACAATTAAAATCTTTCAAAGTATGCAATATTTGTTTTTTTATTACATGGCGAGCGATGAAATACTGGGATTTATCAGTGAAATAAACTGTCTATCAAGCTACAGTGAAAATAACTTACATTTTCACTGCGAACGGTGACTGATATCATTTGACGTCATAAAACAATGGTCTCACGCGGCGAATTGGCTTATGACGTCACAGTGTTACTGTGGTGACGGGCTGTTCCTAGCGGCCGCTCGGCGTGAAAATGACCCTTTTCGGACTTAATTACATGGATAACATCATATAATAAATAGAATATCCGTCAATTCTTGACAAATACCATGTTTATCTCATCTCGTGAGGTAGAAAAGTTATATATTTTCACTCATGGCTGCGCCACTCGTGAAAATATAACCTTTCTACCTCACTCGATTAGATAAACATGGTATTAGTCAAGAAAAGACAGATATCCTCTATTTATTTTGATCTCAATTTAAAGTATAAATTATGAAGACAGTATCAATGAAATAAAAGGCTTTTCCATATTGATTAATAATGTTTAAAAACAATTCTAAAGTTCTAGGAATTCTGGGGATAAGGAGGTTTGTACATTCAAAAACCATAACAGTGGCCCCAAAATTTAAAGTACCATAGAATTGAATATACAAATCAATATAACGAAAGAAAAGAAAAAGGAGTTCACCATACTATTTTATCACAATTTTGTCAAAAGAGATAAGTCCAAAGCTTGACTGAATACTACTTAAATAAAATATTCACTTTAAATATATTATAGGCAAAATATTTTCTATCATAAAACAAAGTCTATTTCGATTAGTTATAATAAAATAATAATAATGTTCCTATTTCTATTGACACATTAAAAATGCCAATGCACATGTACGACACTGTTACTGAAAATAGCCACATAAGCTGTAAGACAATGCACTTCTGCAACTGGGAATGTTCAGAAACAAGGTTTGTTGAACCTCCTTAACTGCTGATTCATCTGTTATTTATAGTATATATTCGATCTACAGGTATTGTAATATGAGCGATGATTCTAAAGACTTCCAAGTTGAATAATGTAACATGTGAAAATAGTTTAACCTCTCATTCATTAATTATTTTCACCGAAACAGTAATTAAAAAGCCAGCCAGACTGATCAGTTTTATCGAATGGTATGGTCGCGAATATAACTGGTAGCTTTGTTGGCCAGCGGAAATAGGTCTCATTGTTTGGATTATATATGGAGGCCTAGCAATCAAATGTGATTGTATGCCCAAAAAATTCATTCAAATTACAATTTCGCAAACAAATTTCAGAAAATGGTTGAGAATTAATGTTTTTATCATATGCTGGCTTGAGTTTATTGAAGTTCATTATGTGTACATTAACGATTTCACTACTTGATAAGAAAACGTTGTTCCACCTCGCCATTGAAAACATTATTTCTGAATCAAAACGTTATTCTTATTCAGTATTTTTGAGAAAATAAAGAGTGTATAGCTCTATGACACTATGTAGCCTAATCCTGTATTTTACACCTCATAGCCAAATGTGGGCTGATTAAATACGACTTTTGGAGTTAGGTGTACACGTTAAACTCACAGGAATTTGAGGATACCCAAGATCTCAATGTAAACAATGTATATAAAAGTATCCACGCCCCCCTCTATACAATGGTAGCCTATTGTATAGAGGGGGGCGTGGATACTTTTATATACATTGTTTACATTGAGATCTTGGGTATCCTCAAATTCCTGTGGTTAAACTCTATATTATAAATGCAGCCCCCCTTTCACAACACCTTTTGAGAGAAAACTATGAAATTGCATTTTGTTCTTGCCCACAGGGGCCAATATTGTCGAAAAAGTGTCAGTTATTTTATAATTCTTGCGTGACCTGATGCATCTGTACAGCGTTTTGAAACTGGGTCACTTTTAGCTGACGGGATATTTTAAGTGATTCAATGTGATTTTTCTTATCATTTTGGTTGGCCCACTGCAGCAAAATATTAATATCTAAAGCTTTGAAAATTCATATCTTTGTAAATGCGCGTTAGATTTTTATATTTTATGACTTATTTTAAAGGAATCTATATTGCCTTTGACCTGGTATATGATATTGAAGGATAATACGATGACAACATTCTGACATTTAATTTCAAACAGTCATGCATGGGGTGTTGACCTCGTTACATCATTTTACTTTTTTTGTAGTTTATGGGCCTGGATCGTCAACTTCATGTGCTTCCAAGTCTTGCTAATTTTAAATCAACTTCCCCCCTATTCCTACGCCTATGCTACGTCATTTGTAAACATAATGAAGTTCAAACAATCGTTATCACTGTTCCTACGCCAATGCTACGTCATGTGGAAACATAATGAAATTCAAACCGTCGTTATCTGAAGTGACAAGTGTTTCAAGTTACGGGCGACTATTGCGAGCTTCGGATGACACGATAAGGGTTGTATATATATATATATATATATATATATATATATATATATATATATATATATATATATATATATATATATATATATATATATATATATATATATATATATATATATATATATATATATATATTTTCGTGCTCATATACCTACTTCTCATTTCTGAGTAGACCAGCGTATTCGCCCATGAAGATGCTGGGAGCCGCCATTTCACTGTTGCTGCTTGCTATAGCTTTCGTGAAGTCGGGTATCTATGTTTATTTTATACAATTTTTTCACATGTTAATAAGTTTCAAAAGTAATCGCAAAACATACGTTTTTCTTTTAATTTGTAAAATAATTATAGATATAGATACGTTGCATAAGTCTCGTTTTTCGTTGAGAAGGATTAGAAAACTTTCTTGGTCTGTGTGCCGGTCCGATTTTGTATAATAAGGAAACACATTGATTAAAAGCATAACTATGTAAATTAAAAACAGACATTTATAGTAGTAGTCTTATATTGTCTGTTTATTATGACGCCCGCCTGTCTTCGCGCAAACGCACTGCAGTTGATATTTCCGGCTCGCCAAGCTGTGGTGACCATTAATCTTGGCATCAATTTAGCGTCATAGTGCACCTTTAAATTCCACAACGCACTTCTCCTAGTGGTGAAGAATATATGTGCCAAATATGAAAAGGATGAGATAAATAACCTTCCAGGGTAATCATATCGGGCTTCATATTTTTCAAACGATGCCCTAGGACAAAATATCACTTTGTCATGGTGTCATGACGTCATAAACAATGTTATGACGTCACGCTTCGGCTATGACGTTGCGAACGAAATGTGGCGACCTAAGGTTGAACGTGGATTTTAGCGTATTTTCATTAATTTCTCGACTTCGGTAATAAATAACAGAATATTATATTCGTGTCTATGCCATACTATGTTTACGACACTCGTGCCTGAATATCGGTATATCCCTCGCTCTCGCTCGTGAAATACTAATATTCAGGCACTCGTGTCGTAAAAATAGTATGACATAGACACTCATATAATATCCTCTATTTATTAAATAGTTTTTCTGTAATCCATCGGACATTCTAGCTCCGAATATACAAAAAAAATCCACAAAAAATTAAAAAATCACCAATTCGGATTACATTTTGCCCTACATTTTTAGACATGTGCCAAATTTGAAAAGGATGAGATGAATAGTTTTTCTGTAATCGATTGGACAAAAAAATGTCTTCGGACGAACGGAAGAACGGAAGAACGGAATCCGTTGGTATTGATAAATACCCCCAACCTTTGGGTAAAATAAAGGGGAATCACAAAATTGAAGTGAAAGTGAAACAATTCTCTTCAATCAATAATTATAGTTCTTAAAAAAGCAACGCGGATCCATTTTCCATCCTCGAATTATTAAACAGCGTTCACACTAAAATGGCCACTAGTAGTTTTCGGTTTAATTTGTTCTACGACTACTGATAATCAGGTTGTGTAATGTGCTGCTTAGTAAATATATTTATACTTGATAAACTTTTATTTTGAACGGCAAATTTGAACATGCTACAATGCCTTTACTTATATAATAATTATAAGTGAACCCAAGTTTTGGAGTGACCTTGTCTATTGCAGATACTCATATTAAACGGGTCCTCAACGAATCCCAAACCTTCAATAAAATCGATAATCCTTTTCCCATAGGCCTTTTCATAATTTCTTGTATGTTAAATGTCATTTGGAAATAAAAAAAATCGAATGAAAAATATAAGCCTGTAAACAATTAAGCTAAATTGTATTGATATCGCTTCTATAGAGGACGGGGCAGCTGTCTACACGAGATGGGGGAGGGACGACTGCCCTGATGGCATCCACGTGGTGTACAAAGGTAGGATGTTCCAAATAATTTCACTTTATATCATTGAGTCCTTGGAGAACTTAGTTTAATTTCATCTGAAATGCCTACTTAAATGAATATGAACTGTAAATAATATATTATGAATATTTATAGGGCACACGTTTCTACCCACTAGTGAACGCTCAAGGCTAACACTCCCGACACAACGTTAATTACCAGGTACCCATTTGTACTGCTGGGTGAACAGAGGCAGCTTTTGTATAAGGTCACTTACCCTGGATGACACCGTAAGACTCAGCTCATCCCTTAGTGTGAAGCAGTACACAATCTCTTGCGGTTTATCCAGCCATGAAGCGGGCCACCGCCATCTACAGAGCTGGGCTCAATTGTTACTGAACTTCTCTGACGGTGATCAATTGAGCTATACATAGGACCATATATATGCAAACATATTTTAGAAGTTTACGCCCAAGGTTAACTCCACTGAACGCAAATCTAATTCATGAAAGTAACGTCCCTAAGTAACTCCGGTACTCTTCCTTTTATCCAACCTCCCAATGCAAGGCATAACTCTTGCCAGTCTCCAATACTGGCTGATTTAGGCCTTGCAGTATTTCCTTAAGAAATCTGTGTTTAGAAATCCAGGCCCGCTATGCATTTCCAGTGCAGCGATTCACTGCCTCGACACAAGATAGCTAGGGAAATACCGCAAGGGTTAAATCAGCTAGTAATGCAGACTGGCAAGAGTTATGCCTTGCGTTTGGAAGTTGCCTTTTATCTTGCGGCCAAAACTAAAACACGACTGCCTGTAATAACATGATAATAAACTGTCGATCTCAATGTTATATAAACTGTTGATCTAAAACTGTCGATCTCAATGTAATAAAAATATAAACTGTCGATCTCAATGTAATATAAACTTTCGATCTAAATGTAATATAAACTGTCGTTCTAAATGTTATATAAACTGTCGATCTAAATGTTATATAAACTGTCGATCTAAATGTAATTATATAAACTGTCGATCTAAATGTTATATTCAACTGTCGATCTAAATGTAATATAAAATGTTGATCTTAATGTAATATGAAATGTCGATCTAAATGTAATATAAAATGTCGATCTCCATGTTATATAAAATGTCCATCAAAATGTAATAAAAAAATGTCGATCTTAATGTTATATAAAATGTCGATCTAAATGTAATATAAAGTGTTGATCTTAATGTAATATAAAATATTGATGTAAATGAAATATAAAATGTTGATGTAAATGTTATATAAAATTTGATCTTAATGTTATATAAAATGTCGATCTAAATGTTATGCTAAATGTAATATAAAAATGTCGATCTAAATGTAAGATACAACTGTCGATCTAAATGTTATATAAAATGTCGATCTTAATGTTATATAAAATGTCCACTCAATGTATTTAGATTGCTGGCGCCCTTGCTGTACCAAATTGATGGCAAATGTCAATATATTCGCTCTTTCACATGTCTATAACATTTCAATTTAAGGATACGCGGGCGGATCTTCATGGACTCAGATGGGCGGATCGTCGGAGGTCATCTGTCTGCCATGGAACCCATCTACGCTGAGACAACTGCCGGGTTCCAGGGGTACAGCTACATCTACGCAGCAGAGTACGAAAGCGATCAGCGTCACCCAAACGTAGTTAGCTTGAACGACCACGACATGCCTTGTGCAGTGTGTATGAAAAGATACCACAAAACGACCCTTATGATACCCGCAAGAAACCAGTGCTACCCAGGGTGGACTCTGCAGTATCACGGCTATCTCTGGGGCGGACCCACCAACCGAGGCAGGAGAGAATACGCCCCAAAGGATTACATATGTGTGGATGTTAACCCCGAGTCGGCCGGGGGAAGGCACGGGGGAGGGCTGCCCAAGGTGTCTATGTATGTTGTGGAAGCGTCCTGTGGTAGACGGGGTACGCCATTGCCCTGTCCTCCGTACATCAGTGGCTTCGAGTTAACCTGCGCGGTCTGTACGCTTTAACCAAACCTATTCCTATCTTTATTACGTCATCAGGCAAATATGGCAAGATGGGATTATGGTCCGGGTTGTCCGTAGTTTCCCGTGTTCGACTTCTTCTCCAGAACTGCTTCATCACCTTACTGAAATTTTGTGGATCAAGGTTTGCATAGTTGGTCCTGACCCTCCCTCTCAAATATGGCCGTGGCCCATTGGGCATTTCTTTTTACCCATATACCTCTTTACGAAGGCACTGTCACAATATTTGAGTGCAAATGTATGAGATTAAACAGACATTGAGCGTGATTCATAGAGATCACTCCATAAGATGTATTGTTCTACTTCTTCTAATGGGCATGAAGCACTAGAATGTTAGGGCCTATGTTTGTTGACGGTTCGTTGTATATTTATATGTATTCATGTATAGCATAAACCTATTGATGTACAATATATGTCTTGATTATAAGTCATACAAAGTCTAATAAGCTACAGAGCCAATGCCTCTATTTTTATTTAATAAAAAACTTTCTTGAAACCATGCCAATCGTCAATTTTCACACGCAAGACATAATGCGCGCCAGTCTTCATAACCTGCTGATTTAAGACTTGCAGCATTTCCTCTACTTAACCGTGCTAAGATAGTGGAGCGCTGCTCTTTAAATGCATGATGGGCTCTGATTCGCTGGCACAGAAACCTTAAGGAATTGCGAAGGCTTTAATTAGCCAGTAATCGAGAATGACGCGCATTATACGCCTCGCGGGGAAGTTGTTCAATCGTGTGATAATACACAAATCATTAAGGAGGTTCCTTTCTATTGTTTCCGAGCATCCTAAGTTGTCAGATTCAGATAGGCTGGATATTTTACAAACGCTTCCAGGAGAGCTGATCTCGCACTAAGATAGGCCTTGTAGCCACATAGCCTTGTAGCCTTAGTGTACACGTTCAGTAACGGTGTTCGTTATGCACATTAGAAACTAAAATAACTGTCTAGAAATATGATAACAAGATTTTTTAAATTGTAAGGAACCTCCTTAAATATACACAGGGTATTTGACTCAGTAATGCGCTTGTGAACAGTCGTCTTCACGTGAGCCAACGTGGTGGACGGCCCTAAGCTTTATCACACTGATTTGGTTTGGCCATTTCTTGAAGCTCGTAGGCCATCTCTCTAATTTTGACCGCCACCTTTGAAGGATTATTCGCGTTCATTTTCATGTTGGAGTCTAGATAGTTCTTGAAGTCGAGACCCACTGACAAGACGGAAAGGGCGCCCCCTGCCCCTGCCACAACCCTTCCCGCCACGTTCAGAGCTCTCAGCGCAGGGGTTGAACGGGACATCATCGAAGCCAATCCTCGAACTCCCGCCATTCCATAAGCTAGTTTAGAAACATTATCCGTTATACCCATAAAGGTAAGTGCTTTGCCAACAAGACTGACGACCTGCAGAGTCCTCGGGTCAACTGCACGAGCAGCAATACTCGATTTCACTACGAGCAGCCCAAGGCCGGAAAGGGCAGATAACACTGAACTGGAGCAAGTTACTTCGGCCCGAGTTATGTCTCGTCGCCTGCCTTCATGATCAGTGACGCCATCCCCCTCCTCGACCTGTCTGAACGTCAAATAGACGTTGCAGTCTTCTGCGAGTTCCTGGAGCTCTTTTAGTGTGTCTGCAAATCGAGTCGATACATTAGTGAACTCTTCAACGGCGCTGTTGGCCATTTCTATCATCTCCCCGTTCTTTTTCTTCTCAGTTTTATCCTGGTAAAATCCCCCGACTCCACTTACGACGCTACAACCTGCTCCGGCTACAGTTGTCCCTACAGCGACAAGGCCAAGACTGGCGCCCCCGGTGAACACAGACATGCCAATTCCAAGTACCGTTAGGCCTCCCCCTGCCATCCCCGCCATTGACAACGTTTTTTTGTTTGACTCGACTCCTCGTTGAAAAAGGTCAAGGTCGTCTGCAAGTTTGAATAATGCTTCGATTGCTTTTTCACGACACATATCCCACTCCTCACCTAGTTCAGATAATTGTGCCTCCAACCTTTTAAATTCAAGGTCAAATTTTTTCTTCAGGTTCATGATGACCTGAAATATAAAAACATAGTAAGAACTATTGGCTAATAGATCCTCACTGCCCATTATTCCTATTCAAACCTAACCCTAGCTAAGACTAAACAATCGACTAAAATTTAGTCTATGGAATTTTAAAAAAATTAATGTACCTTCATCCTTATGAGTATATATTTTTCAATATCACAAGTTCCATATTCAGTTTATATAGATTGCTATATAAGGATGTAGACTGTATTAAAGGCTCTTATTTTTTTACACAGTAATGGTCGCAATACCGTACCTCAATTCCTTGTCATAACCACTTAGTTAGTCGTAAGCTACACAACGATTTCAAAAAGATTTTTCAAGATTTTGCTTCAAAATATCAAACGTAAAAGTAAAAGTTGTTGTTGCTTCTCAGTCGTAAGTTGAATTCGAGATATATAAACCGTAAATCCTTGAATAAATGCCCGGCGGTTATAAATTTAAAACACCGATTCGATCATGTGTTTAATCAAGGCAGGGAATTACTTGTCGAAGTCGTGATATGTGTAGGCATTTTGTTTAAATTGAAAGAAAACATACGTTTGGGTATTCGTTATGTGAAAAATGTATTCTTTTATGTCTTTAGATGTTATCGTGAACTGAAAGGTGGCATATATCAAGGGTCGCTAAACTTTCTAAAACGACAACCGTAAAATTTCTTGCGGAGGGGTCAATTAAAATTGTTTCTGTTTCTAAGGCCATCCCGTAGCATCACGTGACTAAAATGTACACCTAAAAAGTGTCTTGAGCGGAACTTCCGTACGGTGTCTTGAGCTCCATGTGAGAATGATCAGTAATGGAAGAGAAAAATCACGCAGAAATTGGCAGAATGTGTTATAAATTGCAAACATCAGGTTGTAATATGTCACCAAATGTTCCAAGCATGATCAGGAATAGCTACGTATTGTTGTCAATGTGCAGAACTAAATACTTTTCAGTCCAATCTCTATTTCATGCCTTCGTTTCACAGTTGGCAGCATACAGCAAAAGATCAACATGAACTGTCTATGTTAGAAAATTATTTGAAATATGTTAGTTAATCCACTGATAACTATTCTGACTTTAACTGGTGCAAATTCCAGTTCGTTTTGACGAATATGTTGCTAGATATACCATTTAAAGGAGCAGTAGCACGTTTTTTTGCTCAAATAAGTCGATGAAATGTATTTGAAAAATAATGTCACCAATAGTGAAACACCCTTCTCTCTTCGAAAATCAAGTTAAAAAGTGAGTTTACATGTTTCGGTAAAGCCATGGGAATCGTTTTTGTAATTCGAAATAATAAATTGTGTTAACAATAAAATGGCCGCCATGCAATTTTTGCCTTACACGCAATATCGTTATTACAATTACGGACAATTGGTTTCTGTAATAAGATGTTTTACCCTCTAAAGTAAATTTAAATGGCATAAACTATCATTATAAATGGGACATTTGAAAAAATAAATTTTGCAAAAAACGGGCTACAGCCCCTTTAAACATACATGACCCTGTATTGATGTTGAAGCTGGCTAACAGTACGGTGCATTGACTCACAGGTGAAGTTTAGCGCAAATATGGTGCACATAGGGAAAACTGGTCGTTCATCTCTGTTGCGCAACATATTTGCGCTAAACTTCACTGTGCTTGACTGTACATACCACTGTGTCCGCGGTGGTGTTTTTTGATAATTTCAGAGAACATGGGCTGTTTTTCCAGGAGGTTTTACCTTCCATGATTTTTAAAGTATTTTAGAACACACTGTTGCTTTTCACGAAAAAAAACTTGTCAATTACAAAACTTGATCTAACTTTTGGCAACTTTTGGCAACCTGACAAACTTATGGGGACGGATTTGTTATATAGGAATGAACCGGTAGGGCAAACAGACCGAAATTGAGACAGTGCACGTGATCCGATTCAAATATTATGAAAGACTATGTAATGGGGCTGCACATACTTTTTTCATGTAATAACTTATTTGTTGTCACATGTAAAACTGTAATATTTCGACATATTTCCTACTTTTATAACGGCTATTTAAAGGCTTTTACATGCCTACAAAGAAAATCCAAAGTGTCCGAAACAAGGTCATTTGGACATATCATCAAAATCTGAATACTTAACCCCAGAATTGCATTATAAATACCGTTTTTGACATCTTTGACATCGTATAGACATAGAAATATAGATATTGTTCATTTTATCACAGATTGTGCAATTATTACGTGCGCTATCTTGATGAAACTTGGTCAGTGTCTTCAGTATATGCTATTCTAAAAGTATACATTGTCAAAACTAGTTTTACTTCAAAATGCATTTTGGTCAATGGTATAACGTGAACATAAGTTGTGAAAAGTCATCACCAGAGGCTAGATTAATGGCGCTATTTAGACAAAGGAAACAATACAGGCTATAACATTAAATGCTATATAGAAAAGGACACTCCAGCAAACCATAGATTATAAAATCATGAAGCAACTGCTTAATTTGGTGAGAGAGAAAATCAGTTACGTGCGGTCAACTTGTAGAACATCCTCTGTTACCCAGGGTTTTATATATGCTCCGTTACTCTCCATGGATCCACTATATCACCCATGGGAAACTCTATCAGAGAAATCTGTACTAAAATTACCCGCCCTTGGCCGGCGTGATCCAATCAAATTGCTACGCAGCTTGGACCTGCGAGCCAATGACAATTCATATCACTTCGTTGCAGAACACGCGAGGTCATTTTGTTAGCCCTCCGTCACCGGTTATCTCCCTGGACCTTTTCCGTCTCATCCTATTGAGCATTTTCTTTGGTTACTGACTTCGTCACGCCGGCCAAGGGCAGGTAATTTTAGTACAGATTTCTCCAATAGAGTTTCCCATGGGGGATATAGTGGAGAGTATCGGAACATATATAAAACCCTGGGTAACCGATGACGCTTGTAGAAGAGCTCTCCAAAACTCGAGACCGAACTTCCGCTCAAGACACGTACAGTTTAGTCTCGTGATGCTACGGCGTGAAGGCGCATATCGGACAAATATCATAACATCCTGCAATTCACACTTATTATATGACATTCATGCTAGGCTGAACTATGACAACAATAATATACTTTATTGATCATTAGAAAATATAAAATATTTGTCGATAATTGAAGAGATATTACCTCAGGAGACTGAAAATGTGCTTCCAATCAGAAAAACGAAACAAGAAAACGTACTTTGAACATTGATAAAAGTCTTGTCGTATTGATGACGTATATGTTGTTATCTGCAACTGATAACAAGTAAGCTCTGACAGAAAATATTCTAAAATATACACTCAACAATACATACAAATTGAGTAATGACAATCAACCCACAACCCTGTTTATACTACAGGAGGTTGTATACAGTTGTTGAAGTGTATCTGAACACTAGTTTTTGGAGGCAATACAGAACGAGATTGAACTAATGTATACACAACTTTATTTAAACGAGGATATACAGTGCCTGTTATTGCCAATGCATAGCCACATGGCATTATGGGCTTTCTCCCTGCCATAATAGTAGCAGCCGTGACTGATATAAGTGAAAAACTCTTGAAAGCGGCGTGAAAGGGACACTGCGACGAGAATACAAATCAAATCACGTGTATCTACCTATGCTGATTAACATGTCTGCTAACAAGTCACAGACATCGCATTTCAGAAAATTGATGTAATTGGTAATACAAAAATACTGCATGTAGACAGTGAAGTGAAGCGTAACTCGTTAGCAAACACTCTAATCAGCTTAGTGAGATAAATATGAGACGCGGTGTCCTTTTAAACCCCAAGTCACCTCGCCTCACCTTACAAAGAAACAGTTTATGTTTGATATCAACGTTAATGAAATAAATCTAAGCATTATAAATTCGACCTTTGTATCTGCCTTGTGGCCATTTTCACCTTTGGACTCAGATTTTAAAATCATTTTTTATTTCGGTCCTTTTGACTACAGTACGTGGCATGCACGGTGGACATCTCTGTATCCACATTTCCACGAACATCACATTTAATTTTTCATAAAATACATCCGTGTCGGGTAAAGATACGCAGATGGTAAAGATACGCTCTGACAAATTATATACAACATAAGTAAATGTAGATAGTTTATTGACTTTATTTTTTGTTGTTGCTTTTGGAAAGTTCAGAGGATATTACATTGTTTGTAGAAGGTGAATTTTTAGAACTTAGTTTTTTAGAATGATGTTTATTGACCCAAAATAGTGACAAATTGCTGAACATTACAATCATCGTAACGAACATGACATCATAAAACATTTTGTTCTCTCACATAGCAAATATCAAAGGAAAACAAATATTTCTACAACCATCTACTTGTCCTTTCATCAGCTTCTGGGAATATTTTAAATATTTATGATCAAATGGAAATGTGGAATTAAGGGGTAGATCCATTCTCTTCCCAAATTCGGAAATCTGAAGGGAGTATTAAACCTCTGTGGGAAGAGAATGGGGTAGATCGAGTAATCTGATTACTTTCAGCGTCATTGCATTAAACATTTCTACTTCAAACTTATACATTAATGTTAATAGCAACAGCCTACACTTTCATTTTGAGATAGATTTTTAACATGATAAATGTTTAAGTGGCATAAATGGTCCGTTATCGCTTAGGTGCGTAGCTTTACCCGACAGCACTGTAATATCACGAACATAATACACACTATCACGGTTTGGGAAAATTGTAAGGAGACCAGGGAACCAAGTGTTCTGCAGATTTTGCAGTTTGGTTTTTCACAAATGTTGTCCAAAAATTAGACTGTCCTGCCACCTATATTGGGTGGCGGGCGGGGGTACGTGATGCTTGATTTGACCAGTAGATCGTTCAGCGTTTTATCACGTCTGGAGGCAGTGATGGGTGGGGAGGGGAAGATCTTGGAGAGAGAGAGACCAGCGTTTCCTGATGATTTGTTTGAGCTCCATGTTCATGGGGTTATAGTCGCAAACAGAGAGTGTCTGTGGGTTTGCAGTAGAGTGTGAACTCGAGTTTTTCGAGTTTGTACTCATTCGAGAGCAACTTATCCAGGAAGGAGACTTTGGTACGCGGGAATTCTGCTGTGAACTTGATTGTAGGGTGTGAAGAGTTGAGATAATTGATGAATTTCTCAAGTCTGTCTTGACCTAAGTGTCCAGATGAGGAAAATATCATCTATGACCCTAATGTAGAGATCAGGTTTATCAGGGTAATTGAGAAGAATTGATTCTTCTAATTCGCCCATGAAGATGTTAGCGTAAGAGGGTGCTAGTTTGGTACACATAGCGGTGGTAGTGGAGGTAGTGACTCCCATTGAAGACAAAGTTGTTTTTTTAAGTACTAGCTTTAGGAATTTGAGGATACTACATGGTTGGATTAACCAGTCAGGTTTGTTCCTTCTTATCGCCTTAGCAACGGCTCTAAGACGTTCACCATTTGGTATGTTGGTGTAGAGGGAAGTGACATCTAGGGTGACCAGTAGAATGTCTTTAGTCTGATCAAGTTTGTATGACTCACACCTTTGGATGAAATGTGTGGTGTCCGTAACGTAACTAGGGTACTGGCTGACGAAAGTTGTAATGTGTTCGTCGACAAAGCTACTGATCTTCTCAGTGGCAGTGTTGTTACCACTAATGATCGATAGGTCTGCCTGGGACCTTGCCTTGTGAGGCATTTGTGTATTTTGGGTAGGAGATATAGTCTACCGGCGGTACAGTCCGTAGGTAAAAGCCCGGATAGGCACTTTTGACTAATCTCATCTTTGAGAAAGCGATTAGTGAGTTCTCTAGAGATAAGAGTGCAGAATTCTGCTGTGGGGTCTTCTGTTAATTTACAGTAGAACCTGGTGTCTGAGAGTTGTCTCTCAGCCTCCTTGATGTAGTCAGTGGTGTTTTGTGTGACTACAACTGAACCCTTGTCTGCCTTTTTAATGATAATTTCATTATTGTTTTTAGGCGATTAATAGCTGCTAGTTCAAGTTTGGTAATATTACTTCCTTAATTTAGAGTCTTCTAATTTGAAGAAGTCATTTACAACAGCTCTGGTGGACGATTCTAAGCTGTGATCGTTAGAGTAGGGTGGGTTCCAGGTACTTTTGGGACCGAACTTTCTATCTAATGCCGAAGTGGTGTTAGTATTTTGCATATCATGAAAGAAATGAGTGATTTTCATTCTTCTAAAGAACGCTTTAAAGGCACTGTAGCACGTTTTTTCGCTCAAATAAGTTGATGAAATGTATTTGAAAAATAATTTCACCAATGGTAAAACATCCTTCTCTCTTCGGAAACTAAAGTTTAAAATGAGTGTACATGTTTGGGTAAAGCCATGGGAAACGTTTTTGTAATATAAAATAATAAATTGTGTTCACAATAAAATGGCCGCCATGCAATTTTTGCTTTATACGCAACATATTTTTTCCCGCTACAGATAATTGGTTTGTGTAATAAGATGTTTTACCCTCTTAAGTTAGTTTAAATGACATAAACTATCATTATAAATGGGAAATTTGAAAAAATAAATTTTGCAAAAAACGTGCTACTGCTCCTTTAAGGTCAGAGGTCTGACTTTTGTTACCTTTTGCCGGGGTAGGACTAAAGGTTAATCCCTTGTTTAAGAGACTTATCTCATTGTCATCAAGCTGACATTGAGATAGATTAACAGAAAAATTCTGGTAAGATTTGTGAAATTTATTGGCATCAGCATTGTTGTTGATGTTCATTTTGCCGATGTCTACACTGAGTGGGTCTGACGAGTTGTTCAGGACCAGATTGCGTGAGATGACAGCTAGAGCATTTCTTAAGTCTGAACGACTGGGGCGTCGTTGTGGGGCATTGTCTCTGCGACTCTTGTCGTTGGGGTGATGGTGTTGTTGTGGGCGAGACGGTGCTTGACTCCCAGTGCGGCTGGGTCGTCTCCTGGAGTTGCTGCGCGAGCGAGAGAGTTCCCTTGTATGAAATTCTTCTGGACGAAGGGGTGTTCGCTGTCGAAGCTCTTTTTGAGTTCATGTAGGCGAGTGTTGAATTTGGTATGAGTACCATTTTCTTTTTGTTCTACCACCGCATTGATGGCAGTGTTGATGAGTTGTCTCTGTTTCGGTTCCAACTCAGGGGGAAGCTCTTGGTTGAGTTTTTAGCTCATCAGGCCTGAAAGGCCCGATGGGCTTATGGCATGGAATGGCGTCCGTCCATCCGTCCGTCCGTCCGTAAACTTTTCACTTTTTCAACTTCTTCTCCAGAACCAACAACTCCATAGAGCTGAAATTATATGTACAGACTCCTTGGCCAATGGAGATTCTAAATTGTAGATTTGGTGACGCTGTGGCCCCAAATAAGGGCCTCACAGGCCATTACCTAAAATCCTGTTTTCATCTTTTTCTCCGGAACAAAAAGATATAGAAGGCTGTAATATTGTATGCAAACTCTTTAGCCAATGGGGATTCTAACTTGTAAATTTGGTGACCCTGTGACCCCTAATATGGGCCTCAAAGGCCAGAACAAACTAGAAGGAATATTGCGTTCAGAATGTTTAGATGTTTGGATGACAAGGCTTAGAACCGATAAAATTGTGCAGAGATTGTTTAGCCAAGGTGATTCTAAATTGTACTATGTACCATGAGATTCATCACATTGCCTGTTCTCTTTAAGCCTTATACAGTTAGATGCTGCCAGTGTTTAGTGCAAGCAAGAGTCTATAACATAATTTGGTGGTAAAACACAAAAAACACAGCTGGCTTGTAACCAGAGCCAAGGGGTCAGAATATTGCATAATCTCATGTATGTTGACCTTGCCGAGTGCTCTCTCTCAATTTCAAGACTAAGATTTGTCAGGGTTAGGGATTGTGCATTATATTGAGACAACATATTTCTGTCTTCATCATCAAACAAAATAAACTCTGATGAGCTACAGAGCCCATGGCTCTTTTTTTTTATGGTGTCATCGGTGGACGTTTGCTGTTAGCGTAGCAGGTCAAGGTGAATGTTCATCAGGGTAGTTGAACAGGTTTGGACGGCGGTGGCCCTCAGAGGCCAATGTCTCAGGGAAGGTGGCCTGGAGACTGGGAACTTGGACCCTGTACATGGTGGGGATGAGCTCAGCCTTCACAGAAGTTTCAAGGAACTGGATTTGAACTCCCAGTTTGGTAGACTTGGAGTGGGCGTTGCGGAGAGTGCGATACACCGGCATGACCAGTACGACACCCACCGAGTCCAAACCATTTTTCTTAAATTTCACCTATATAAGTCTTTTTTCACTAGTGTCTTGTGCCTACATTTGTGACACTCACTACACAACACCTACCGGGTAAATTCTATGTGTGTTCCCTTGACACAGGCCACCTTTTACTGTACTTAGAAAAATTACACTAATTTTTCTAGCTAGATGTTCACACACACCTCCTGTGTCTCCAGACTACTAGTCACCGGTCCTCCGTGCGTCTACTCTGCAGTCTCCCGGGTTGAGGCCTTGTTTTCAGCTGCGTATCTGCACTCGCACTTACTCCTCAAAAGTTACAACAACTCCTTATTAACGTTTTTTCTGTTTAGCGAATCTCACTGACACACACCCTCTTTGGTCCATTAATAGAGACATAGTCTTGTTTATATGACTCTCTATAAACTGTCTCTCCTCAGTGTAATGAGCACACACCTGCCACACACTCCACTACACAAACAACACAACACTATACTCTATGTGTTTGTACAACATTTAATGTGTAGACCACCACGTAGACCTCAGCATCTGAAACAGAAAATTTATAATTTAATTCTCTATAAACAGAATTACACTGTCTCTCTACAGGTATACTCTCTGTCCTCACACTAGTACTCCCCACTAGTCACTGGCCCTAATTTTGCTCCGTTATTTGATTTAAATAACATCACACTGCGTCCTCCTTACGCAGTCTATTCACTGCTCATCAGGGTTTTCAAATAAAAGAAAAACTGATCATCCCATCTACACTCTGGGGAACACTGAACAAAACCTCAGACCCTCACTGGCCACAATATCACCGGTTTCTCCTCCACACCTACACAATGAGTAAACCACCGGCACATTACCGCACACCTTCGACACCACCGGCACATTACCGGCACACCTCTGACACCACCGGCACATTACCGGCACATCTCCGACACCACCGGCACATTACCGACACACCTCAGACACCACCGGCACACCTCTGACACCATCGGCACATTACCGGCACACCTCCTACACCACCGGCACATTACCGGCCAACCTCCGACACCACCGGCACATTACCGGCACACCTCCGACACCACCGGCACACCTCCGACACCACCGGCACACCTCCGACACCACCGGCACATTACCGGCATACCTCCGACACCACCGGCACACCTCCGACACCACCGGCACACCTCTGACACCACCGGCACACCTCAGACACCACCGGCACACCTCCGACACCACCCACGCCGTACCCAGGGTATATAAAGCACACACCTTGCTAGCTCACTTCATCTGATGAGTCCAACACAGGACGAAACTAGTCATCACTGCTAGCCTGCTAGACTAGTAGCCCCTACTCGCCTATTCCAGTCTCTACTCTTTTTGCATCTGAACTATTCATTTTGAACTGTAACTTCCAATGTAATCCCAAGTGAACACAGTAAGAAATATTTTGTTTGAAAATACCAGTAGGTCAAATCAGATGAGGTGAGGTGAGGCGAGTTGGGGTT
Source organism: Gibbula magus (assembly GCA_936450465.1). Taxonomy (NCBI): domain Eukaryota; kingdom Metazoa; phylum Mollusca; class Gastropoda; order Trochida; family Trochidae; genus Gibbula; species Gibbula magus. The sequence goes on from OW388302.1 coordinate 52,235,800, forward strand.
TTTAAGGCGCTTTCAAGAGTGATTCACTTATATTGCGGCTGCTAGTATAATGGCAGGGAGAAAGCCTGCAACACCATGTGGCTATGCATTGCGGTGAAACCTGCGAGCATCGGCTGGAACTAGCGAACCATGGGTGCTACTGCAATGAAATTCAGTGTAGCATTGCAAATCTTACTGCGTGTAGAACAGTTCTCTACTGCAGACAAAGTTGCCGTGCTCCTGGCGGGATTCGAACCCTGGACCTATTGATCCGAAGCCTAATGCGCTAATGGTCAAATCAGAGCATAATGTATTGCAACTAATGACATAATACGTAATTCCTTGCTTTTATAATTCTTGTAAGATACAATATGTCTACATATAAATTTGTTACAACAAAGCACATCAGAGTATATGCAGCAATCTCTTTTATTCAAAATTATAATTGAAAAGATTATAAAATAAAGAATGTTTTAAACTTCAAATGACTACTGGTAACAAAAACGCATCTATGAAAAAAGTGAAAGAATTTGTCAAACAAATACGTCTGTTAAAGCTTCTATACAGTAAGACCTTTAAATAAAGAAAATATTTATTTCATTGATGACATTTTGAATAAAAAATGTGTTGTATACTGAACTTATTCAACATTTTATTATTCAAACCTCAGAGATATTTGTTCTCAAATGAATTTTTTTCTTTACAATGCTTGTTACACTAAATATAACTGTACAAAGTACATAAATGTAAATACGTACAGATGACTTTCAATGAAATATTTTATAAAAATATCTTTTTAAAATGTGTTTCATATTAAATTGCAGATTAATAATCAGGAATGATTTCTGGTAATCTCATTTCAACTGTAAAAATTTCAATGATTCAGACAGACAAACAGATTTATTCTGTTAAATGGCCCTTATTTTGTTGGTGCCACACAACACCAAAGCCGAGTCGGAAAAGAATCACACCGTAGGAACGTGTACGCCTGGAAATTGTTACTCAACGGAAGTGAACGAATTTCTCTGCGAGAGGTCAGTTTAGTTTTGTGCATTTGGTGTAGGATTTTTTGGGATAAATCGGTTTTGAAGAATGTATGAGAAAAACAATCTCTGCACAATTTTATCGGTTCTAAGCCTTGTCATCCAAACATTCTGAACGCAATATTCCTTCTAGTTTGTTCTGGCCTGTGAGGCCCTTATTTGGGGCCACAGGGTCACCATATCTACAATTTAGAATCCCTATTGGAATCTGTACATAACATTTCAGCTCTCTAGAGTCACTGGTTGTCCAAGAGAATTTGAAAAATAGAGCCATGGGCTCTGTAGCTCATCATAGTTTATTTTGTTTGATGATGAAGACAGAAATATGTTGTCTCAATATAATGCACAATCCCTAGCACTGACAAATCTTAGTCTTGGGAGAGCACTCAGCAAGGTCAACACACAGGAGATTATGCAATATGCTGATCCCTTGGCTCTGGTTACAGGCCAGCTGTGCTTTTACAGCAAAATTATGTAATAGCCTCTGCCTTGCACTAACTGTATAAGGCTTAGAAAGAACAGGCAATGTGATGAATCTCATGGTACATACTACATAGTACAATTTAGAATCACCTTGGCTAAATAATCTTTGCACAATTTTAAGGGTTCTAAGCCTTTTCATCTAAACATCTAAACATTCTAAACACAATATTCCTTCTAGTTTGTTCTGGAGAAGATGAAAATAGATTTTTATGTTTTGACCTGTGAGGGCCTTTTTTTTATAATATCCATCATATTCAGTTCAAAAGCTATTCAATAGTTCTCATTTCACATTGATTACATCAATTTGACAAACATGTCCATAATGGAGACTTGATCTTCGACATATATTTCACATTCCTACTGAATAAGATTAACTGCAAAGTTACTTTTTTTCTCAATTCTGTATTTCTCAAACCCAAGTTAGGACTCGCATATCTAAAAGATGAGATGACTCTCCCTCAGGTATGTTATAAGGGAAAACTAAATACTGAAAGTGCCATAAAATATGAGTTCAAAATTCAATTTCAACCGTTTTTTTAGGCTGCTGCCCATATTTGGGGCCACAGGGTCACCAAATCTACAGGTTAGAATCCCCATTGGCTACAGAGTTTACACTCAATATTACAGCCTTCTAGGTCTTTTCGTTCTGGAGAAGAAGATGAAAATAGTCTTATATTATCATTTCATCATCAGTCATATGCAGTTCACATATCTCATGTAAAATAAAAGAATTGTTAACTCCTCTCCAATTTATTCCTTTGTGGCTTATCACAATATTCAGTTCATAGGCTATTTAATAGTTCCCATTTCACATTGATTGCATCAATTTGACAAACATGTCCATAATATAGACTGTAATCTTAAGTCGACATATATTTCACATTCCTACTGAATAAGATTAATTGCAAAGTTACTTTTTTTTCTCAATTCTGCATTTCTCAAAACCAAGTTAGGACTCACATATCTAAAAGATGAGATGACTCTCCCTCAGGTATTTTATTAGGGAAAACCAAATACTGAATGAAGTCCCATTAAATATCAGTTCAAAATTCAATTTCAACCATTTTTATTAGGCTGTGGCCCATAATTGGGGTCACAGGGTCACCAAATCTACAAGTTAGAATTCCCATTGGCTAAAGAGTTTACACCCAATATTACAGCATTCTAGGTCTTTTTGTTCCGGAGAAAATGATGAAAACAGGATTTTAGGTCTTGGCCTGTGAGGCCCTTATTTGGGGCCATAATTATGGTAATAATTAGTGTATGAGTATAGATAAGTATATATAAATAAGTAATACTTTTTAAAATTCAATTTCATTCATAATTTATCCCCCACACACACATTTTTGTTTTGTTTATTTATTCTATGGAGAGATTATAAGCTGCCTTAATATCCCTGTGAACATGATTGTTCTGGGGGGGGGGGGGGGGGGGGATAATGCTGAGGGGATTAGCAGGGAAGCTACCCAAGCCGGACTGCTGCTCTGTTGATTGGTGGATCTCAGTTCATTTGAATCTTCAAACTGTTGAGACACACACAGAGGTATTATGTCTTTATCATATTTGAAGGTTATGCAAATAGCATATAGTATATATCATTTATATATTATATATACCAAATAGTTTCAGATTGATTTTGTTTGAAATGTTTTGTTCCCTTTACTAATAACATTTTTCAATATTTCTAGGACCATTTATAATAGACAAAGAACCTGGACAAGCATTTTCCAAACTCTTAAAGATATATATTCTAAGCTAATGTATGGTACTTATGACTGTCTAATTTAAATCATAAAAAAGCATTGAAAATTGAGATAAACATTTTGAAATTTGTACTCCAAATTTGTTTCCCTGTTTTAAATAAACACAATATCATTAGATTTATTGACTTCTTTTCTGTCACTTAGAGATTAATTATTGTATCAAGCTTTAGATAATGCATATATAATATAAGGTTGACAATTTAGTTTTCAAGTATTTGTCAGAATGCTATCTATAAATCCACAGTTTATAATCTCTAATCTAAAGTCTGCATTCACAATTTTAATAAATTTTAAAGACGCATTCAGTCTAAGAAGAGGAATTCAAAGACGCAGTCAGGGTCAGAAGAACATTTCATAGACCCTGGAGAAGTATTTTTATAGGCGTAATGCCTGTTTACCAATCCACTCATCTTTTCATGAATAAATATTGTTTAAATCACATTTCATAGACAGTCAGTCGGACATATTCAGTACCCTTCATATAGCACTTCACTATTTATCTTTTTCACTTCATGTCTGTTTAGACACGCGCACTTCAGGAGGATGGGGAGGGTCACTTGGAGAGTGGAGTTCTTTCATATTTCAAGGTAAGCTTGCAGGGTTTTGTTGTATTATTCAAAGATGTGTGCATGTTCAAAGTAGGTTATACTAGGACTTTTGGGCCAAACATAAATAACAGGTATTTCTACTGCTGTGTGTAATGACCAAACTACTCTGCATTATGTCTGTTATCCACACCATTAAAAATAACACTATATTTATGTTTGGTCCAAAAGTGTCATCCTATTATAACCTACTTCAGAAAAATACATTCTTTCAGTTATCCAACACTTATTTCATGTTTGGATGTTAGATGATTTCATAAATAACAGAATAACAAATTCAAATCTCCCATTATCTACATTTAATTGAGCATTCATAATGACATAAGTAAACATGCTCAGGCAATGCAGTTTCAACTTCTTTGGTGATTGCGATTCTCATTCCTTCACTAATCCATTCTCAGTTCGCTTCTCGGAGCGATGTCGTTCATCATCAGCAGTTGTCCTTAGTCCTTGTCCACAAGTCATACATGCTGGTTACGAACTTACCAATATTAATTTCAGTCAGGCATAGATCTTTTATCACCATATTTGTTATGGATTACGTTCATTTTTTAAAATTCCTTGATAAAACTCCAATAAAAGTCGTTCCTGAGGCCAAGTTTCTTGGTCTCACATTTGATAGTAAATTATCATTTATCCCACACATTAAAAGCCTTAAAGCTAAATGCTTAAAGGCATTAGACCTTTTAAAGGTTGTATCAAATAATAAATGGGGTGGAGATGAAGAAACTCTTCTTCATCTCTATCGATCACTCATCCGCTCCAAACTAGATTATGGATCCATAATATATGGATCTGCTCGCCCCTCTTATATTAAAATGCTAGATACAATCCATCACCAGGGTCTCAGGCTTTGTCTTGGGGCCTTCAGAACTTCACCTGTTGAAAGCCTTTACGTTGAAGCTGATGAGCCATCTCTTGAAGATCGGCGCATCAAGCTAGCACTTCAATATATAACCAAATTAAAATCAAACCCTTCAAATCCTGCATACAACTGCGTATTCAATCCTGAATACCAGCAGTTGTATAACTCAAAACCTAAAGCAATTCCACCACTCGGTATCCGACTTCAACAACATGTTGAAGATTCTGATATCGACCTAACAACAATAGCAGAGCACGGTTTGCTTGCCACTCCGCCATGGCAGCTGGTGAGGCCCCGTGTCAACCTCTCTCTATCTTCTCATAAAAAAGCAAATACAGACCAAATTATATTTCAACAGGCATTTTTTGAACTACGTGATTTTTTCGCAGATTATAAACCAATTTACACTGACGGCTCTAAGGATGGATCCACAGTTGCAGCAGGGATATTTTTTTACTTCATAATTCTTGTCTCCAATGCGACATCGTCTTCTGCTGGCTTCCTAGCCATATGGGTATAAGAGGTAATAACAAAGCTGACTCAGCTGCTAAATCAGCATTAAACCTCAAACATATTTCTCCTACCAAAGTTCCATATACGGATTCCAAACCTGCTATTAAATCTTACATTAAACAACGTTGGAAGTCCCAATGGGACCAACAACATCATAACAAACTTCACACTATTCAACCTCTTTTAGGTTACAAATCTCTATCCTCTCTTACCCGGCAGGAAGCTTGTGTCCTATGACGATGTCGTATTGGACACTCTCATCTTACTCACTCATATCTTTTAAAGGGGGAAGATCCCCCAGTATGTATACCCTGTCAGTGTCCTCTCACAATCAAACACATTCTATGTGAGTGTTGGGACACTGCACGTTTCAGGGAAACTTTTTATCCTTCTATTTCAATCAATCAAGTTTTTACTCATTTCGGTGAGCATCGTGTTTTAGATTTTTTGAAGGCTATACACCTTATTGACAAATTGTAAATTTTAACTTTTCATTATCAGCTTTTATTCAACTTGTGATAATACGCTGATGTTTTTACGGCCTTCGGCCGTGTTCTGTTTTTCAATTGCAATTTTCTTTTTTTAATTAGACTAATAAATTAAATATCTCGCCGCTAATGGCTGCAATACTGCCGAAACGGCGTTAAACAATAACTCACTCACTCACTCATTTTTTAAAAATGGACATAACTTGATAACAATTACCATTTTTTTTAAAACTAATAACTAATAACTGAAATATGTTCCCTAATACTAGCTTAACACTTCCAATCAGAATCAATTAAATCAATATTATATCTAAGGTACATTTTGAACATTTAAAAAAAAATATTGTTCTCATATGGTTAGATATACCAAATTGATTGACAGCTCATATTAAAGATGACATATCAATTTAATTACACACGAGTATTCAAACATGCTTCTATCTTGCCTTATTGGAGATATGCATTTAAATATCTACTTCTTTCAAAACTTGTCATTTTCACCAAAGTTCAAAAACCTATTATCTGATTATTCACAATAATAATATCTTTTTTGTTAAACCTCTTGATCAACAAGTTGTAGTTAAGCTTCAAACCTCTCCCATACAAGAAATATATTTATACAATTTATGTTAATTCATCATCACTGACAAGATGCAATCATTGAAGTTTAACAAACTTTGTGATAAACAATTATACATTAACTAGAAAAGCAGTTTGTAAGGGTAAAATAGTTATGAACAGACTCTGCAATGTGTTTGTTGATATCATCAGAAAAGGAATAATTTCCAAATAAAACAGTTTGAACATCATAACCATTGACGTAAAAGAAACACTTTGATCGAAAGTGAGCATAATTTGGACAAATGAATATAAATTGAAAAGTATCTTTGTAATTATGACCGCAAGAGCAACTTGACACAGTTTGTAAAAAACGATCAAATTTATGTCCGTTTAGGTCGCTGCAGCCAAATCTTAATTTACAATGAATAATTTGGTTGTGTCTAGTTCCACTGTTTCTGAACACATGATGCACATTACATGATACATTTCGGTCAAAGTGTTTCTTCGGATCAAGAGGTCCGGGGTTCGAATCCCGCCAGGGGCACGGCAACTTAGTCTGCAGTAGAGAACTGTTCTACACGCAGTAAGGTATGTGTGCAATGCTACACTGAATTTCAGTGGAGTACCACCCATGGTTCGCTAGTTCCAGCCGATGCTTGCAGGTTTCACTGCAATGCATAGCCACATGCGGGTTTTCTCCCTGCCATAATACTAGCAGCCGCGATATAAGTGAAATAATCTTGAACCCCGGCTTTAAACCCCAACTCACCTCACCTCACCTCTTAAACGAGGCAACGGAGTCAACATTTCTTATATTATCATCAAGCATATTCCATTCCAACACAGAAGATGGTAAAAAAGATGTTTTATATGTTTCAGTACGACAAAGAGGTACTTGAAGTATGTTTGATCTTGATTCATACACGGATACAAATCGAGGATATGTTTAATGGAATTAAATCTGATAAATATCTAGGAATTTTGTTATAAATTATTTTTTATGAAAAACATGCATTTGATGAAATTTGCAACGTTCGTTAAGAGATGTACACCAGTTTCAAGATAGATTTTGGAATGGCCACCTCCTCTAACTGATTCACATCTGGTTCTTAGGGCGTCCAAACAAAGCTTTTCTAATAATTGCGTACAATTTTTCCAAATAAAATCACATTAATCAAATATCGGTAAAATAAATGAGCTATATAAAGTCTGCAAACGTTTTTCTCCGTAGGCGATATTTAAGACTTCTCAGACAATTAATCATAGGACTAACTTTAGAAACAATATCATCTATATATGTGTTTTCCAGTGGCCATCACTTTGCAAAGTCAGTCCCAGCTGTTTATGTGAATCCACAGATTTAAAGGGAAAGTTCTATCACCGATCTATCGGCAGCATCCTCCATCTTGGATTTTTGACATTTCTTGAAATGAAAACACGCTATATTTAACCCAATTTTAATTTTTTGTAATAATAAAACATATACACTGATAGAACATTCACATAGTAACAAATGACGTATCATAAAACCAATAAACACTATGCTGTTAGGCCGTAGCAAAGTTTTCCCACTCGCAGTGCCGATAAATGGCTTCAATTCTCATTGTTTTTATTTTTCAACAATTGTGTGCTTGTCTTTATCAAGTTGTGAAATGTAAAGTCATCAAAGTATTAACTTCATTAATATATTTCAGTTTGACGATGTTTTAATCATGTATTAAAAGCATATATGTTTAAACGGGAATATCCTCTGGAATTTCGTTTCCACAAAAAATACCCCAATAGAACCCTCCTTTTAACTGGTACATCATTCATTATAAGATCTGGCATTATTGTAGTTGTTTTCTTTCTTGAAAAAGTGATGGATTCTGGTTTTTTAGGGTTAAAGTCAACCTTCCATTTGCGGACCTGTTTTCCAATTAATTCTAAATCATCGTTTAGCATATTGGAAGATAAAACTGGGTCATCTATTATTACACATAAGGACGTATCATCAGCAAATAGTTTAATATTACACTGAATACCTTCAACAGTGTCATGAATATAAACTGAAAAGAGTAATTTAAAGGCCCTAAAACTGATCCCTTGAGAACCCCAGCTTCAATTGATTTTATTTTCACAGCGAACGGTGACTGATATAATTTGACGTCATAGAACAATGGTCTGACGCGGCGAATTGGCTTATGACGTCACAGTGTTACTGTGGTGACAGGCTGTTCCTAGCGGCCGCTCGGCGTGAACATGACCCTTTTCAGACGTAATTACATGGATAATATTAATAATAAATAGAATATCAATCAATTCTTGACAAATACCATGAATACTCGTAAAAATATAACACTTTTAATCTAAACGCATCTAACTCAACCGAATAGGGCTGTCTGTACAAAGAAACATAGTACCGAAAGTCTTTTATCGTTTTCATGGTTATGGTTCAAACAATGTGTGACTATAACTGTACAGAAGTGTTCCCGTCAAACAAGCCAAGGACTTATATCAATTTCTTTCCACTAAAACAAGATTCATGCAATGCTTATATATATATATATATATAGGCCTATGAGTTTGTAAATTACAAAAGTACATCAACTTAATTTACATATACACATTTTGATGATTGTGTAACTATTTCGTATGTTTGTGACAATCTAAGACGTGTTCAATTCAATGATTATGATATCACCTGTTTTCGCCATCCGATTGATAATCCATGTATACTTACCATGGGAGTACAGTAACCTCCCAAAAAGCAGAAAGCTAAAATGCTGAACTGTTAAAACAACACTATTTATGGATGGTTGCACACACCCAAACCCTCATAGTATAGTGGAATATCCCAAACCGTGCCAAAATGCAGAAAGCTAAAACGCAAAAATGAAATATTCTGGACCTAGTGTTAAGCAAATACACACTATAACTGATATAAGTATAGAACCTGCTTATAAAAAGGTAATGAATAACAAAAAGGTAATGAATTACAAAAAGGTAATGAATTACAAAAAGGAAATGAATTACAAAAAGGTAATGAATTACAAAAAGGTAAAAAGAAGGTAATAAATTACAAAAAGGTAATGAATTACAAAAAAGGTAATAAATTAAAAAAAGGTAATGAATTACAAAAAGGTAATGAATTACATCTTCGCTGTGGTATCCACAAGCACATTGAGCGTTAGTTGATATATGTCTGTTGACTTTATCTGCATTAAAGTCGCTGCAACCGAGTTTGAGAAGAATGTGAATGATCTGACAAAATGTACTGCCGTAGTTCAGATCAAGAAAATTACTTGTCTCATATTTTTAACAGAGTTTGGTGGTATGAGCATTATTTATTTTGTTTGGTAGGGAATTCCATAATCTAATTGTATCTGGTAGGATTGTTTTTTCACATAGTTTTACAATTTATGACAAAGCACAACATCATTCGAAATAGGAGGACAAACTTTGGGTTTGAATAGAGTAACATGAAATGTGTTGTGCTATATTTGTTTATGTCTGTGATGTTTCAGGATATTTCAGAAATTGAAATTAATGGTGCATAATATATGTTAATTTTATATTTACTAAAATAATGAAAAGAAATAAAATGGATGACCGAGAATACATATGGATTTCCCCGTATCAATATTATGAAGAGAAAGCAAAATTATATGTTCTGATAACAAATGAAATATTGTAAATATATTTTTGCCAGGTATATATACATGTGATTAGATTTATAAAAGTATACTATACAAACCAATAGACAATAAAATTCAATTGTACTTTAGTTTAGTTATTACACTATGTTTGTATCGCTTTGTCAAATATCTAGCTGAATTTAGGTATTACAACACACCATTAGTCAAATATATTACCTCGATTTTTGTCGAGGCGAAATGGTCATGTGGTAAGCTGTTGGTACAGTCAATGCTGGCGATAGTTGCCTTACTCTGAGGGCGTTGGTTCGAATCCCGCATGGGACTCGGCCTGAAAAAGTATTGTAAGTATACTATTGAAGGTAGTGTTATCCCAAATATAACCATGTCAAATATATTACTTATCCATTGTGTACAGTAATTAGAGATTGTCAGATGCACATGAGTATAACTCGATATAGATTGTGCATTGTGATACAGTGCATGGTCGGTTATAAGGCACTGGGCAAAAGGACTACACATCTATCAAAACAATAATTTCATTACACATAAATATATGCATACATATACATATGCATGGGCAGTTTTTGTAGTTTGGAATATATAGAGATTATTACCCGAGGAAGCGTGTCATATGACTTTTACGAAACGAGTGTGAATTTTTTTATTGCCCGAGCGAGAACTTTGATGAAAAAACTAACCTTGATGAAAATAACTGACTTTGATAAAAAAAAAACTTACTTTGATGAAAAAAATAACTTTGATGAAAAAGCTAATTTTGATGAAACTTTGATGAAAAATAAATTACTTTGATGAATAAAATAACTTTCATAAAAATAACTGACTTTCATGAAAATAACTGACTTTTTTTAAACCTTGATGAAAAACTGACTTTTGGCTGACTTTGATGAAAAAAATAACTTTGAGGAAAATTAACCTTGATGAAAAAAATAACTTTGTGAAAATAACTGACTTTGATGAAAAAAATAACCTTGATGAAAAACTAACCAAGATAAAAAAAACACCTCTGTCTTTGATACAAAAAAAAAACACAAAAAAACTAACCCTGATGAAAAACTAACTTTATAAAAATAACTGACTTTGATGAAAAAACTAACTTTGATGAAAAAATAACTTTGATGAAAAAAACTTACTTTCATGAAAATAACTGACTTTTTTTAAACCTTGATGAAAAACTAACTTTTGACTGCCTTTGATGAAAAAAATAACTTTGATGAAAAAGCTAATTTTGATGAAAACCTAACTTTTTGAAAATAACTGACTTTGATGAAAAAACTTACCTTGATGAAAAACTAACCTTGAAAAAAAAAACTCTGACTTTGATACCAAAAAAAACCCCCAAAAAACTAACCTTGATGAAAAAAACTGACTTTGATGAAAAAAATAACCTTGATGAAAAACTAACCTTGATAAAAAAAAAAAACCTCTGTCTTTCATAAAAAAAAAACAAAAAAAAACTAACCTTGATGAAAAACTAACTTTGTGAAAATAACTGACTTTGACCCTGAGGTCGTTAATTTGAATAGCATCAGACTCCCTGGGCCTTTTTATTGATCACCTTTATCCACAGGTATCATCCAGTGACAAAGTATACGATTGTAGCGTATAATCAATGGGCTATCATGCATCAAACGAATGAAATCTGTTTCTGTGACTTTATCAAATTCCAATGCAATATTCTAATTTCATATCTCAAATCAGTAGAACCTATAATAATATGTTTATATTCATTAAATGTTAGTTCGTATCCCAACGTAACTTGAAAGAAAAGCATGGCGTTGCGGGCTTTCTCCCTGCCATAATACTAGCAGCCACGATATAAGTGAAATACTCTTGAAAGAGGCGTTAAACCCCAACTCACCTCTAGGAATTCTAACTCATGAGGAATGTAAAGACAATTTCCTAGATTTCTGCCATTGCTTTATCTTCAACTATGGTCTCAACTTCGAGTTCAGATCCGATTCGGGCCTCTAACTGAATGTGTTTTATGAATAGGACTTGTTGTTTGCTGGACTGTATATACAGCGAGGCCTCGTTTAACCGGATCCTGTATATCCGGACACCCGGTCATCCACGCGGGAGTATTTCAAATATTCTCTATGCATTTTTATGCAAATGATGAATCATTTAACCACACGTCTTGCTATCTGGACAATTATCAACTGTAACCAAATTGTGCGGATAAACAGGGTCTGACTGTTCATGTTTAATATGGCAACTTAACCCCCCATATATCATGGCATATGCATCTGCCAATTCTCATGAACAAATCTTAAAGGGGCAGTAGCACGTTTTTAAAAAAAAAAAAATTCAAATTTCTCATTTAATGATAGTTTATGTCATTTATATTTACTTTAGAGGGTAAAACATCTTATTACACAAACCAATTATCCGTAGTGGTAATATTGGTGTTGCGTATAATGCAAAAATTACATGGCGGCCATTTTATTGTGAACACATTTTATTATTTCGAATGGCCAAAACGATTCCCATGGCTTTACGGAACCATGTACACTCATCTTTTAACTTGATTTTCTGAAGAGAAAAGGGTGTTTTACTATTGATGACATTATTTTTCAAATACATTTCTTCAACTTATTTGAGCAAAATAAACGTGCTACTGTCCCTTTAAATGTTACCGTACAGTTTTGTTTTCAAGAGTTACAAGAGTTGACAGCGTTTTCTTAACCATTGCAATACTCCTGAAAGTTTTATTACATTATAGTGTCTCATGATTAATTTTCCATATGACTGTCATTTAAAAATTTCCGATACAAGCCCATGTTTCCGAATATAAGCCCAGGTTTCTATTTTGTGTCCAAATTCACTCCTCAAAACCCCTATTTTCCGTATAGAAGCCCTGGGCTTGCTTTTGGAAAACCCTGGTGTGTACAAATCAGGGATGCAGAAATCGGTCTATTTGCCGGACATGTCCGATTGTAAATCCAGTTTGACCGAATGGAAAATTGACCTATCGGACATAAGTTGAAATTGAAATATGTTGATCCAGACAAGAAATCACATTTATTCTTCACAGCACGAGGCACGACGTCAATCGTCATTATCTTCAGTAAATTATAATTGTCGGCAGAAAAAACACTTACTGTTTGATATTTAATTGAAATTTCCAGTGTCATTTAGTGACTAAAAGATATGACCCATTTCACAACATTATTAATTATGAAAAAGATTTCGTTAAAATTGCATTGTAAACAAATTGTCAAAGATAAACATTGCATGAACGTGTGGCTTCACCGTACCGGTGATTCATGAATTTGTTACAGATTAAGATTTTGCTACTTTGAATCTCGATAAATAATATCTCGTTCATAAAACATAGGTAACATATTGTAACAAAATATGATAGATCAATATCGATGTATGGTAAAGCTATTATACAAATTCAAAATAAATAAACCTATCAAAAACGAATAATTAGCAATATTATTTCACAAGACGTTATGTAGTCAAACACCGTTTGTATGACGCTACGAACACGCGATCGCATTTACATGATGACACACTAGAAATACTTGCCATTTAGATAGTGAGGAAATATAACATGGTTATATTTGGGATAACACTACCTTCAATAGTACAAATTCTTGTACAAGAATTTGTACTATTGAAGGTAGTGTTATCCCAAATATATCCATGTTATATGATGACACACGTTATAAAGAGGTACGCTAATTTAATAACTCCAATTTCTCTTGCGTTTACATTAGTTCTTTTTATTCTATAATTATTCATTTACAATTGCGAAATATGTCTCCAAATAAAATATAAAAGTAATCTTATTAGAATAAGTTCAAATTCGTAACTACATCTTGAATAGGAAATTGTCGTATGGAAAATAGTTGGACCACGTGCTCTGCCGAGTTGTGAGTTTACGTAAATTATATCGCTATTGAAAACTAGTTCCTTTGAATTTAAAATGATTATTTAGAAGGTATATATCATTTGGTCCATGATTTGAACTTTTGATGAACTATGTGCAATTAAATTATTAGAATTTTCTCGTCCATCTTGACGCAAATTCGCTTGTAAACTCGCTTGTGTAAACTCGCTCAAACTAGCACTGTCGGTTAATCGTAGTTGGTAAACATTGATTTTAAATTATGAACCATTTTATGCATGTAAATGATAAATTAATAGTTATTGTTAATTGCTTTCGTGTTATGTTTAATAGTATGCAATGAATGAAGAACCAACAAATAGTAATACTTTCTGATACTTTATTCATTAAAAAAATTTTACTTCCGGGTTCGTCTTTTTTGGTCAAACATGAAATGTCCGACTGGCAAAAATTTGAATCTGCATCCCTGGTACAAATATATGTACCACTATTTTTTTTGTGTGAATGCCAATTAGTGCAAGCAGAAATACCCAATTCAATAAAAAAATGTTTGTATACTCAATATTATGAGAGTTGTTATTGGCATCTTGTGGTAATGGTACTTGTTTCACACTTAGAATGTGCCTTACATGATATTGCATCCCACTAAGACCTCGTTGTCTGTGGCAAACATTCATAAAAGTGTCCTGTTAATCATCAATATCAGGACTCTTTTGGACAAAAGAGTCTGGATATCTGATACATGGACACTTTTTTAAAACTATTTTAAACAAGGTTAAATAAACATTCTCAATGACAAACATATCAACAATGAGCTAAATGTTTAACTGAAGAAGATCATGAGGCAAGACTCCGATTTTTAAAGCTTCATTTACCCATAATATCGACATAAAAAAATATATTTGAATCAACAAATTGTTTTTGGCAGACACTATGCTAGAAAGAACGAAACCAACAAATATAATAATGATAATAATATAGTAACAAGTGACGACAAACGGATTCAGCGCATAAATACTTCAATTATTAAAATATAATTATGTAAGACATCTTACCAATGTATATCGCACATCTTTTAAAACAAGTTTCAAGTTTCCAGCATGTCTCTAGGAGTACTGAGACCAAAAATTTACATGTGAAAATCGAACAATTGTAAAGTAAAAATAATTGTGGCTAAACCACTTGACCAGCGCTAAGACATATTAAAGATAACAAATTAAGCTTAATGAAAACATGTTATGGCATCTAGTTTCAGCAACCTTTGAAGTACTGGTAATTCACATTTCGGAAAAGGAGAATAAAGTCTTTTTCAAACGGAAACATTCTTTAATAGTTTGTTTCCTGATTATCTGTTTTGATTGATACGTACTTCAAATTTGAACAGAATTGGTAAAGAATTATAGATAATATAGTAATATATTTAACAGTTATAATAAACACATATGTAGTTCAAACATGAACCAAATCGATGAATAAATAAAGAATTGCAATGAGTTCTTCTGTCCAAGTAAAAGATTACATCTGAAATATGTTTTGAAGCTAATTTGATAATTAACAAAGAATATGGCATACACTTCGATTGTATTATTTCTAGTGAAAATATTCAGGAAACACTATCCCTGTGGGAGATTAAAAATAGAGCCATTGGTTCTGTAGCTCAACAGGCTTTACAAATAAACTTAAATACTTTCCAAAATCTATCATTTGTGACCCCTGTGACCCATATTTGGAGTAACAGGCTCGGAAAATTTACAATTAAAATTCTCCATTGTCTAAGGAGTCTGGACACAACATTTCAGCCTTCTAGGGGTTTTCATTCTTGAGAAGAAGATGAAAATAGGTATTTAGGTCATGACCCACATTTGGGGTCACAGGGTCACCAAATATACAATTTAGAATCCCAATTGACCAAGGAGTCTGTACAAGACCTTTAAGCTTCCTAAAGCTTTCTGCACTGGGGAGGAAGATGTAAAAAGGTTTTAGGTCATGCATGATCCCTGTGACTCATATTTGGGGTCACTGGGTCATTGAATCTACAATTTAGAATTCCCATTGGCCAAGGAATCTGTACACAACATTTCAACTTTCTAATGTTTTCTGTATTGGAGAAAAAGATGGAAATAGGTATTTGATCCATATATGGGGTCACAGGGTTACCAAATCTACAACTTAGAATCCCCATTGTCTAAGGAGTATATATACACAACATTTCAGTTTTACTAGGTGCTTTTGTACTGGAGAAGATGATGAAAATAGGTTTTGAGATCATGTGCGAAGGATTAAACTTAATGTCTGTCGAGTTTTCAAAGTTTATGAGACGAAAGAAAACATTTTTAAAAAATGACAAAAAAGGTGCTTGAATTATGTACTGAAAATCCCAGCATCACAATAAAGACAAGAAGTTGTCACTAAGTGACATGATCCCCCGCCGCAAATTAATATTTCAAAATTGAAAAATAATGTCAAGATCAGCAAAATCAACTGTCGAACATGTAGACCTTGAGAATAATGTCAAGGTCACCAAAATCTAATCAGCCCGTCGTCTTACCTTGGAGAAGCTATGGGTAAGATATGAAGAGAATCCAGCAAATGGTTCTTGAGATATCCCGCTGACAAGGGTAAAATGGCAAAGTCTCGTTGTGATCTTGAAATGAAGGTCAAAGTCACAAACCTCTGTGGGAAAATTACTCTTCATTTGATGAACCCATATGCAAAATATGAAAAGAATCCAGTGAATAGTATTTGAGTTATTCCATTTCGTACGGACGTACGGACGCAGCCGAATAGTATATCCCCCGCTTCGTGCTAAACGCGCGGCGGGGGATAACAATCTACATTAGTTCATCTTTAAACTTTGGTTTGTTATTTTCATCTTAATATATATGAGCCTTGTATATATAAATTGGCATGATAATGCTGTTGAGCCCAATACAAATAGAATCAATTCTTATTGCGGCATTCACTAAAAGCTTTGCCCAACAGAATCTAAATCTAAATCTAAATCCATAGATTTCACATCATCTCTAAAGACTTTAGAATAATAATGTATTTTGCATACAATGTATTAGAAATTAAAACATTACATAAATCTTCATTTCCCAATTCACCTGTGTCATTCCCAAGTGTATTTTCAAATGGTTTTTACATTGTTCTACAATGTTCAATATACATGTAGTATTCCGAAGATTTTCTGATATATGTAATGGTATATAACGCTGAGCAGAAGGAGATTCATTTATACTACTACATTACTTCTTAGGAGAAAAATTCAAGCTCCCTTATTTTCTTTATTGAACCGCTGAAAATCCCCAGGATTTTCATCATATTTTTATCAATACTATGGTCTTATATTTAACATTGTCATATTTGTCACGGGTTATTGATCGGAAATATTATATTTTTTACATCAAACTTGTTTGAATTAGATAACTTGTTTGACATTCTCTTTATTATATTGTTTTATATTATACAAAACCTTTTTTTCTAATTTATTTACAAGCAAAATTAGATAAATTATTAGCAAAACTAAGCTTTTTATAAGCAAACCTTAGCTTATTAAGCAAAAAATAATTAGAATTAATTATGTACATAACAGCGGAGCTATACAAAAGAAAATATCATTATCTCTGAAAAAGGTTTCAACATAACAGCACACTGTGAAACAATCAATACACACTATGAATAAAATTTAATAGTGACCCTCAAAGTTATATATTAAACAATTCAAAGTTAATTCAAGTAACAATTGGGATTATCTCAGTACTTCAAACCAAAACTGGAGGAACATATTTTTAGTTTTGATAAAACCTAACTGGCTGGACCTCACACAGACTGGTTTGAAAAAAGTCAAATCATGTCATAGCCTAGGTAACAAATGTATTGCACAAATGATATTAATAATAATAATAATGAGGATACTTATATCGCGCTGAACTCCACAATACAAAGGGCCATGCTCAAAGCGCTACACACATTATTACCCTGGTGTAAGGACCAACATCGTTCCTTTTTCATTCTCAACTCCCTTTGGAGTATGCAACCTGGGCTACCAATTTAGGCGCTCGAAGGTTATCTGTCACATTGCCTGCACTTCCAAACCAGGTACTCAATTGTACTGCTGAGTGAACAGAGGCACATTTCGAATAAAGTCCCTTGCCCAAGGTGACACCATGAGCCTCTCAACTCATGTCTCAGTGTGGGGCAGGGAATCACCCTTCCAACTCTCAGTTTCCATTCAGCAATGAGGCGGGTAACCCACCCATCCAGCGAGCCATGCCCCTTGTTGCTGAACTTAACTGATAGCGGTCGACTAAGCTATGCACAGGACCACGTGCCACCATCAGCTGACAAATGAAATTTGAGCCAATTTTACACCAAATTAGACAAAATTGACATTATATTTTCAAATTATGAGGTATATTTATCATAAATATCTTTTGAATTCTGTGAAGAAGTCAAACATTTTCAACTAGATATATATATAAATTCACAGGAACCAATCAGGTGGACGAACTGTTTAAGGCATTGGCCTTCACCTTGACCCTGGCCTTGTTACCTTGACCTTTGGCTCTAATTTTAGCAAAACCTGTCGCTCTTGACTGATACTTATCGTGTCAAGCCTCCCTCAAGGAGAACCCACTTACTTACTACTACGTCTCCATCTCTCCTGGACGGAGAACCCTTGGTTTGGTGGGTGAACTGTCTCTTATGACTGATTATACTCCAGAAGCCTCCCTCCCTCCAGGAGACCCATCCCATTTTATACTACTGCTCCAGACTGAGATAGAACCTGAGCATGTTACTCAAAAGTAGGGTACGAAATCCGGGAAAAAGCAAAAGTATTTGCAGCCATCACATTGAGGTCCCTGCATTGGCGGAAACGCCCTGTAAACCAACATATGGTATGCAATGTGAAATTACTGTATGAATGAGTCCCTGGCATTGGTGGAAACACTTGTAAACTCAGTAAATACAGCACAGATAAAAAAATAATACTGAATAAAAGTTCAGTATTGTACGAATAAGAGACTTTGTGGGCAAATTGTCTGAGATGTGAGATAGAACATGCGCAGATGTTACTGAAGAGTAGCATGCGAATACGGGAAAAAGCAAAAGTATTTGCAGCCATCACATTGAGGTCCCTGCATTGGCAGAAACGCCCTGTAAACCAACATATGGTATGCAATGTGAAATTACTGTATGAATGAGTCCCTGGCATTGGTGGAAACACTTGTAAACTCAGTAAATACAGTACAGATAAAAAAAGCAATACTTCAGCATGGTATGTACTCATAAGAGACAGTTCACCCACCAAACCAAGTATTTAGTAAGTGGGTTCTCCTTGAGGGAGGCTTGACACGATAAGTATCAGTCAAAAGGGACAGGTTTTGCTAAAATTTGAGCCAAAGGTCAAGGACTAAAGGCCAGGGTCACGGTGAAGGCCATTCACCCATCAAGTCTCTTAATTGTTGCTTGTGAATTTTAAGTATTTATATCTAATGATGTTTACAATAAATATACCTCATACGTAAAAAATAACTGTTTTGTCTAATTTGTGTAAAATTGAGTATAATTTAGTAAAATGTCTGATTTTCACGGGGCGAGATAGCGCAGTGTTTAGCGCGTTCGGCTTCGGATCAAGAGGTCCGGGTTTACATCCCGCCAGGGGCACGGCAACTTTGTCTGCAGTAGAGAACTGTTCTACCGCCGTACATGCAGTAAGATTTGGGTGCAATGCTACACTGTATTTCAGTGTAGTACCACCCATGGATCGCTAGTTCCAGCCGATGTTCACAGGTTTCACCGCAAGGTATGGCCACATGGCGTTGCTGGCTCTCTCCCTGCCGTAATACTTGCAGCCGTGATATAAGTGAAATACTCTTGAAAGTGAAATCACCTCACCTCACCTGATTTTCACTCACCAACTGATGCAATAATACTAATAGTATACATCGATTGTGCAATACATCTGTTACCTGTAGACTATGACACGCTATGACATTTTGCAAACCGGTGTGAATTTGAGCCAGTTAAGTTATATCAGAACCAAAAATGTTTTCCTTCAGTTTTTGTTTGGAGTACTGAGATAACGCCAAATGTTACTTGAATTAACTTTAAATTGTTTTAATATATAATTTTGACGATCACTATTCAATTTTATTTATAGTATGTATTGATGGTTTCACAGTGTGCTGTAGTTTTCACAGTGTGTCCTGAGATATTGATATTTTCTTGTGAACAGCTCTAATGTTATGGATGATATTAATTCTATTTATTTTTTGCTTAATTAGCTAATTGTTGTTTATAAAAAGCTTAGTCTTGTTAATTTACTTAATTTTGTTTGAAAATAAATCAGAAAAAGATTTGTTTAAAGATATAAAACTATATAATAAAGAGAATGTCAAACAAGTTATCTACCACAAAAAGATATAATGTAAAAATATATTTTCCAACCCGCAACTCGAAATGTATGACAATGTTAAATGTAAGTCATAAATCATCATCATCATCATCATCATCATATCCAGTTTATTTGTTGATCAGGCCAGAATTAATCCTCTAAAGAGGGTGTGGCCTGACTGTCTGGTCTCGATCGAAGTCTTCCTCTCCATTCCTGTCTACTGTGAGGGTTGGTGGATTCCATTTTCAGGGTTTTCCTGTCACGTTTCACAAGTTCTTCCCAAGATAGCTTAGGCCTGCCGGAGGTTCTTTCTGATGGTATCCTCATTTGTCTCACTTGAGCTATCCAGCCATTACTGCGCTCTACGTGTCCCAACCAACGGAGCCTGCTCTTCCGCATGACGTCTGTGATGTTTTTCAGATTGACCTGTGCTAGGAGGGATTCAAACGGGATGTTGTCTTCAGATTTTGTTAGACATATCCATCTGACCATAGCTCTGTCATTGCGCTGTAGCTTCTTCAGTGTGTTAGCTGAAACAGCCCATGTTTCGGAGCCGTACAATAGCACACTTCTGACACAGGCGGAGTATACATGACCTCTTGTAGCCTTTGGTAGGTGCTTGTTTGTCAGGATTGGTAGCAGCTCTCTAAACTTCTTCCAGGCAGATCTGCATCGTGTTGCTGCAGCGAGTTCACAGCCTCCACCTGCTGAGAGCGTATCTCCAAGGTAACAAAAGTCGGTCACTACATCGAGCTTGTCATCCCCGATATCGACCTCCGTGTGTGGTCTGCCATCTATTGGTCTTGCCGCTCCTGTGCATCGTGCACATTTGAAGTTTGGATCTTCTTGCAATGCGCCCCTTATGCCACTAAATATTGATACAAATATGATGAAATACCTTGCGGTTTTCAGCGCCGTAATGAAGAAAATAAGGGAGCTTAATTTTATCCCAAACAATATAATTATTCTAGTATTAATGAATCTTGGGGAAGTATTACATACCATTACATTTGTCTGAAGATCTGAGGAATACTATATAATATACATAATAAAACAATGTAAAAACCATTTGATAGAACACTATGGGAAAGAAGCAGTTGAATTGGGAAATGAAGATATATGTAAATGTTTAAACTCTGACTTTAATACATTGTTTGCAAAAATACATTAGTATTCTAAAGTCCTTACTGCAGTGAGAGATGATGTAAAATTATGGATTTAGATTTAGATTCTCAATATACATTTTAGTGAATGCTGCAATAAAACTTGATTCTATTTGAATAGGGCCCAACAGCATTAACATGCGAATTAATATATACAAGAATTTTAGATTGAATTTAGATGAAAATAACAAACCCGAGTTTAATGATGACCTGTTGTGGAAATTTTTGCCATTGTGATGCTGCGATTTTCATCAAATTATATGGGGGCAGGATAGCGTAGTGGTAAGCGTGTTCGGCTTCGGATCAAGAGATTCAAGGGTTCGAATCCCGCCAGGGGCACGGCAACTTTGTCTGCAGTAGAGAACTGTTGTACACGCAGTCAGGTTTGGGTGCAATGCTACACTGAATTTCAGCTTTGTACCACCCACGGTTCGCTTGTTCCAGCCGATGCTCGCAGGTTTCACCGCAATGCATAGCCACATGGCGTTGCGGGCTTTCTCTTGCCGTAATACTGGCAGCCGCAATACAAGTGAAACACTTTTGAAAGCGGCGTTAAACCCCAACTCACCTCACCTCATCAAATTATTCAAGCACAACTGTGCACAACTGAAAAGTCTATCTTCTAAATAATTTCATTATGTCTCCTTTGGAAGCTAGTGGTAATTTTATCTTTATGTTGAACAACACAAGTTTTCTCTTCTACCCCTTCATCATCAAATATGTTGAAGAATTAATAACTTCCTTTCTTTTATACACACCTCCAGCAGTACACTGTAATGCATCAATGTGGTCTTTAGGAGCGGATACATTAAACCTCCAACAACTCCTAAATCAACAATCCCTAAATTACACACATTTCGCACCCAGCTCCACTTGATTCTGACGGTTCATGCATATATAATCTTTATTATCTTAAATGCAAAAGTACAGTAGCATATCCCTTGTTTAGTGGTTGGTTATCTCTAATCTTGTCTTATATTGACAATGTCAAGTTGGGTATGCGCAACATTTTCAGTTTCTTATACTGTAGGCTAGTAAATGATTCATATAAAGTTTATAAACGCCTGTTGTATTTTTCATCTCCTCAAAATAATAGTAAGTTTTGAACATTTTCACTAGAATTACTACAATGAAGTTGGATGCATAGATCTTTGTAAATTACCACATTACTGGTAGGTAAACCTTTTGCATGATGAATGCTGGTAAGACTTATATAGATAAAAGCCAAAAGTTTAAGCTAGTAGTGGTGGTACGTTAATAAAATAGTATCATCCAAGTTTGAAAAAGTCAATTTACCATCAGCATAATTTATGGTTATTTCACAACCTTTATCTTTAAAGAATTTGTTTAATACACATTTATAATAAACATCAGAAATAATGACATTTCTTTCACCTTTCTTGAATTTATTATTTCCAATTTCTTCACTTTTATTATACCATTTGTGGTAGTATAAAATATCACCCAAAGCTATTTCAAGGTTTCCACAAGTATTATCTTAAGCTCAAGTTCAAATGTTTCCCCATTATTAAAGTTAGTAATATATATGTTATTATTTAAACATATGTTCATAAATAATAAAATGCAGAGTATTTTAGCCAGTTGCAATAAGATAGCCATGTTACCATACAAGTAAAACAGTAAGGCAAAATATAACAATGGTGCAATCTACAGGAAGGTTAAAGAATTAAACCTCACAAGTCAACCGATATGGGTGGATTCTAAAGGTTTTAATTCTACTGAAAAGTTTCCAAAATTTTCAAAAGTTACGAAGTTGTTACTTCAATTGAGAATGAAATGGAAAAATATGCCAATTAATTTTTGGCAAAATCAACTTCATTTTGCTATATGGTGCGCTACTTCTTGTTGTGGTATATCCTATAAAGATCACCTGTCTTCAAAAAGAGGGGGCGGGACAGCGCAGTGGTTAGCACGTTCGGCTTCGGATCTAGAGGTCCGGGGTTCGAATCCCGCCAGGGGCGCGGCAACTTTGTCTGCAGTAGAGAACTGTTCACACTCAGTAAGGTTTGGGTGCAATGCTACACTGAATCTCAGTGCAGTACCACCCATGGTTCGCTAGTTCCAGCCGATGCTCGCAGGTTTCACCACAATGCATAACAACATGGCGCTGCAGGCTTTCTCCCTGCCATAATACTAGCAGCTGCGATATAAGTGAAATACTCTTGAAAGCGGCGTTAAACCCCAACTCACTCACTCACTCACTTACTTAGAAGCGTAAATTGACGTTTTCATTTTTGAGAAAAATACACGAATAAAGAGGACCAACAGGAGCAGTATCTTCATTTCACGTATAATATCAGGTAAGGCATATTTCAAGTGCGATACATTACAACAACATGAAGCATGGAATGCTAATAACAGCCCGTTTAATGGAAGTATATGAACAAATAAGTAATGAATTTGGTATTTCTTCTAATACTAATTGGCGTTCAAACAGAAAAAATAATGGAATTGGGAATAATTATTTGTTAGGGGAGTAACAATAGATCGTCAAACTAACAACTTATCGCATTAGTGGCTGTGTACACTATCGAAAGTAATTTTTTAAAGGAACAGTAGTATCTATAGCATGGCTGACTATCAATAGTTTATTCAATCCAGTTGTTTACTTGAATCTAAAAGTAAAATTTGCACACAAATGCGACTTTCAAATTCGAAAAATCTTTTGACTAGAAGTATAATATGATTTAGTATTTTATTGTGTGAGCACAATCCAAACATTATTATGAGTCTTGTAAGGGTAATACTACCTTGGAGATGAGTATTTAGGAAATATTCTACATTGTGCCAGAGCACTTTAAGATGAGCTACAGAGCCCATGGCTCTATTTTTTTTTCTTTTACTTTCGAAAGATTGTTTTTAATTCGGCCTCATAATATCATAACTGAAAACGAAAAAATTTGATTTATATACGGAATTGAAGACGAGTTGTTTGGCTTTACAATGATATAAAAATAAATATAAGATACCTACAGCAATAAAACACAGGCGGTCAATGGAACCGACAGCGTGCTTTATGAGACAATAAAACATGCTCGTGAATTTAGACGACAGTTAGAGCGTCGCTTAGCAAATGACGTCATATTTTACGTCACTTTGATTGTCCAATGTTAGAGAATGTGTTCTACGACGGGAGGCATTAATATTTTCAAAATATAGTTTATGCAAACAACATTATATCTCCGCGGTTTTTATATAAAGACAAGTTGGCGTGCTTTATCGTTGAATAAAACATAACAGGGAGCATAAAACACGAAGGGCGCAGCGATCTTTGGTTATATACAGGATATCTGTCATTTCTTTACTAATACCATGTTTATCTCATCATGTGAGGAAGAAATGTTATATTTTCACGAGTGGTGCATAATTGACGGATATTCTATTTATTATATGAGGTTATCCTTGTAATTACGTCCGAAAAGGGTCGTTTTCTCGCCTAACGGTCGCTGGGAACAGCCCGTCACCACAGCAACACTGTGACGTCATAAGCCAATTCGCCAAGTGAGACCATTGTTTTATCATGTCAAATTACATTAGTTACTGTTCGAAGTGAAAATATAAGTTATTTTCACTGTAGCTTGATAGACAGTTTATTTCACTGATAAATCCCAGTATTTCATTGCTCGTCAAATAATAAAACATAATAATAATTATTAAAATTCTATAGCCTTGTAAAGTTTGTCTTTATTTCCACGTATAAAATCGTAAATACTTACAACATTTATGCGGCATTGCAAACATCGTTCATCACACCTTTCCAAGAAATCATAATCTTGAACTAATTGATAAATAGGCACATGTCAACCCAAATATGGTCATGTTGTTTGACTTTTCCAATAAATGCTAACCTCAAACCATAATCTGATGAAAATATGTTGATGTGTTTGTGTGTCGTTTGGTTTTACATACCTCCCAAAACGGTAAAGTTGTATTTTTATTTCTGTGATTAAATATGCGCATTTTATATAGAATAAAAGATTATTCTTTTTGGTGTATTTTGACATACAAATTATGAAAAAGCATTCAGTAGTTAAGCAGTGATAATTTGTGCAAGAAGATGTGAAAAACGCCAATTGTTTCAAAATTTATGAAGTGTAAACATGACAAATTTTATATGAGATTGTAGGCTATTCTTTTCCCTTTATTTTGGCGTAAAAATATTTGAAAACAATCAATTGGTTCAGATGATATGAAGTGCGCAAGTAAGGAGGGTTACCGCAAAATGTTCCCGTAATAGGGACACAATCGTAGATAGCCTGTACGGGCGTGTGGGCCAGAGGCAATGCAAACACGTGGGTGATAATCAGGCCCCAGGGAGATTAGGCTTCGGAGCGAGTCCCGACAAAATTGGCCTTTTGTTAAAGGAGGTCTATGCGGGATAATTAAAACGATCCACGAGTAATTACCACCCCAGCGTGCCGAGCCGGAAATCTCAATTAGCGTTCTGTCTACTCAACGTAGCTTTCTTTGCGCATTTTACTCGCTCCTAATCTTCTCGCGTCTAATCCCTCTTCCGTTTGCTCAACCGGCGTAACCGAGACGAATATCTACAGACTGTATAAATCGAGGTCGTAATAATGGCGTTATTTACCTTTTTGCGTTGTGTTAATAATAATAATTATTAGCACATATGAACCAAGTTTCTATGTGGATATAGTGATATACTGATATGAGCTTGTATTTATCACAATGCAGACCATTTCCCTTTTCTATTATTGATATCAAACTCATGTGTATCGCAAAATAAAGGAAATATCAAAATGGTTCGCTTATCTGATATATAACTACATTAAACCTATTTCACCCCAAGACATAAAAAGTTAGAGTAGGGCAAACTGACCGAAGCTTGGACACTGATCCGATACGAATATTATGAAAGACTGTATAATAAATAATAATCTTTAAAATGTCAATTTCAGCAAATCAAAATATTGGATATAAAGTATTTTACTCGATTTTACATAGATATTTCAGAATTGCTTTAGATTAACCAAAAAAAAGAAGGTTTTAGTTGCGTATATCATTTCGGACAAGATTTACCTAACTTCGGACCCTACTACCTAATGTTCTGTCTGGGGTGGTAATTACTCGTGGATCGTTTTAATTATCCCGCATAGACCTCCTTTAAACTATTCACGAAACTGATTCTTTATATCCCTAAACACATGGATAATAGTCCAGGAACAATAAAATATCCCTGTACTTTGTCATTTATTGAGAGCATGCTTTCCTAAGCTAACTAACGCATGCTTCGTTAGAAAAAAAATGACGTCACAATCAACTTGTTGTCATATGTGATATGTAATATTTCTACATATTTCCATAGTTTTCCGCGGTCATTTAAAACTTTACATGTGGTTACAAAGAAAATGTAATATTGTCCGAACCTTGGTTAAACTGTCCGAACCAAGGTAATTTTGAAATAATATCATAATATCAATACTGAATCACATTATCGCATTTAAAGTACGAATATTCAATTTAATTGTAATGAATAGGTGTTTCTACTGGTATATTCATATAATTTAATACATTCTGGAGCTTCCTGTATGTTCTAAACTGTGCGTGAACATTTACATGAAAACAAATATTTCTTTCTTTCATGAAACCGTTAATTGAACCTCACGCAATGGCTAGTTTTGATAAAAAAAATATATCAAACTTTTAATAATTCATCAAAAGAAAATACAAATAAAACATATTAAAAAGGAACATTTGGAAACAAACAGATTGCATTTATTGCAGATAGTATTGCATCAGCTGCAAGTAAAAGTCTTCGAAGTTCGGGCGACTTCTGCAGCTGGCGACTTCGGTCAGTTTGCCCTATGTGTAAATCAAATATTTTAAAAAGTGGTAAACATGAAAATATCACCTAAAGACTTCATTACAGGGACATATCAATGCTAATTGGATGCTAATTGAAAGGTATCTGGCTCAGACTGCAGGGTAATTCATGATATGATCATAATCTGCGACGTTACATAATTGTGGTATTTGGTAGTGTCAGTGGAGACGACAACCGCAGGTGTCTGCCAATATACAGGAAATGCTGCTGACATAACAGACAATGTGTATTGAACACTGTTATTTGTACATAGACTCAAGTAGAACTCTATGGATGAAACTTCAAAGCATTATATGTAAGCTTTCTATTGCGAAATCGTATTGCAATTGTCTCCAGCATGGCTAGGCAATTTGTGGATTGCAAAGTTTCTCTGCACGTTATATACACTACTGACTGGATAAATGACACACGACTTGCGTGTCAATATATCGACATTTAATTTGTTATAGGAAGGTTTCTGTGAACTGTATTAACAATTCAATGACTGTTCAGCAATACATTTATAAAACATTATGTATTCAACATTGTATTTGTATATTTATTGACATTGACAGAGTATATATATGTCCAAGATGGGGTTATTATATTTCAGGATTAAAACATCACTATCAATAAATATATCTCTATGGAATAATTTCAAAATTCTACTGTTTTCGTCCAGAATGTATGATGTACATTCATAGAGACTGAGTGACATGAAAAATGCTGGGTTTTTTTTTAACAATAATGTAGTTGTTACCTAAAAGACTTGTTTTACATGTTTTATGAGTTGAAATACAACTTTTACATATATTTAACTAGAAAGGTTTCTTCAATCAAATATCTGTCAGTCCTTACGAAAATAGTTTTGCTTTATGGAGAATACAAACAAGTACTAAATGAATAAATAGTAATACATGTTAATATTTTCTTATTGTGATCGTTTTGAGTTTTCCCCCCACACATCTAAAGTCCGATAATCCCAGTGTAGTGCCCTTGGGGATCAAGGAATCGATCCCAGTTTGCCTACAAGACAACTCTGGAAAAATCGTCTGTGCTTGGTCCAAGACGTCCAAACCTCTGCAACACAATTAAATCGTCTGTGGGCTTGGTGTCTGTAGGCTGCGTTGTCTCGAACCTGAAGTCGTTTTAGGTGGCGATGGCGGGGTCCAAAACAAGAACGAAAATGAAACAGCCAATCAACGATCGCGTGTGAAAAGGGGGAATCCCCTGTCAATAACATGACCACTCGAGAGGTCTGCGCCCAGTCGTAGTCACGTGACCATGTTTCCGGCACGTAACACGCTCGTCAGCAGTAGTCTAATCAGGCGTCATAGACCTCCTTTAAGCTAATTATCGATGCGTTACGAGTCGACAATGCACACGCAATTTGGTGTGATTTTTTGCATTTTGACCGGACATTGACAAAGACTCGTTATCGTGGCGAACTGCGAGGCATTAATAAAGAGCTTCTCATGGAGCGACTTCCGGAGACATCTAAACTCGCAGATCAAAGGAGCTAGCTCCCTGCTAGACAGCAGAAATATTTTCTAAGGCTAGTATCCAGGACCTGGTATGGGGTACCTAGGAATTGTTTATGGCCATCCCGGACCATGCCGGGGCTAGCAAATTAAGGGTTAAGTATCACTGGGGGCACTTTAAAATAATGTTTCATCATTGGAGTCATTACTGACAAGTTGAAGGATCACTGAGGTCATTTCACACAAGTTTAACCACAACTAATAAGTTGTATCAACAAGTTTGATTTTGATTGTGAACATGTCAAAAGAATTCCCAGTGGGGTATAATTAACAAATTGTTAATATGAGTTCTTAAAAACCGATTTTTGATTTAAAAATTTAATCAAAGTGTTAACATGTCCTTAACCCATATTTTGTGACCATGATTTTTTATCTTCAAGGTCACACAATCAATGATCACTTTTCATTATTCAAATAACAATCATGTAATGATTCAAAGTGTTACTAGTAACTGGCATATTCTGGTAAGCATGCCTAAATCAATGGCCTCGCTTTGACCTTGATCTTTGTCAGATTTTACCTATACCTTTTAATCTTGGTAAATCTCCATAGTTAATATATACCAAATAGAGCATGATAGCACAAAAACAATTAAAGTTATCATGTTAACAAGGATTTTTTTTGTACTGATTTCAGAGTGTGAACATGTCAAAAACAATTCCCATGGCTATAAGGAGGAAGGTTCTTTCTTGAGAATAGCCTATGTTAGTAGACTGATATTTAAAGGGGCAGCAGCACGTTTTTTTTAAATTTTATTTTTTCAGATATCCCATTTATAATTATAGTTTATGTCATTTATATTTACTTTAGAGGGTAAAACATCTTATCACACAAACCAATTATCCGTATTGGTAATAACTGTGTTGCGTATAATGCAAAAATTGTATGGCGGCCATTTTATTGTGAACACAATTTTTAATATTTTGAATGACAAAAACGATTCCAATGGCTTTACGGAGCCATGTACACTCATTTTTAACTTAATTTTCCAAAGAGAGAAGGGTGTTTTACTATTGGTGACATTATTTTTCAAATACATTTCATCGACTTATTTCAGCGAAAAAACGTGCTACTGCCCCTTTAAAACCTTCTTGGAAAGAAATTATAGCCAAAACAAAACACGTCAGCGGCGGAACCTCCATTTGTTCAATTGGCATTCTAGAAATTGATGTAATGGAGAATATAGACGATTTTATGGATATAAAACTGTTGAATGTTGATTTTGAAAAGTTAATGGAAAACTTTGATGACTAAAATCAATCCAGATGTTCTGGACATTGCAATCCATGGGAATGATTTCCCCCTTATGCTTGCAAGAAAAACACCTAACCTTTTTGGGAAAGATTGTCTTATTGCCTTTTCCAAATAAAGTTACAAGAGGAAACCAAATAATTATGAAGAGTTCCTTGCTATATAACTCAAATATAGAAAATCATTGTATAATAAAAAATTCTATGTTAATAATTTACATACCCTAACCCATTCTCTCGGGTATAAGACCACACTCAGGCCTAAGACTATCCCCACTTTTCAGAGGGTTGTCTTGGTTGGGGTTATTCTCAGGTTATAGCCCACCCCCAATTTTGCCAGATGTTAAATGGTCATACATTACATATATCTATAATATTATTTTAAGTTAACTCTAATTCTAACTGTCTGAAGGTCTCCGGTATAAATTTTCATCTGAGTTGGGGGTCTCTCCCATCTAAAAGCCCACCCCCATGTTTCAAGATGTTTGTTTGCCTGGCCCACTGGTTTTATACCCGAGAGAATACGGTAACATACACTGTTTGCTAAACATGGATGGTTGTTTCATGACATTGCAACAATTCTGTAATCGATACTTTCCTATCAATTTCTTAGAATTCTATGGTATTATAAGATCAGTAAATACTTACTTGACAGACCTGGGTATTAAAAAAGAACCCCATTTGGAAATAACAAACAACAGTTAAAATATCCTGGCCATGTCATACAGTTATGTCAAATGTTGAATGTACTCTCTCAGGAATAAATTTAAAAAAAAAAAAAATCTTTATATTTTTTTTTAATACAATTTCTTTATTCTTTGAAGGCGACGTTTCGACATAGGTTCTAATGTCATTGTCAAGCAAGTGGTGATATTAATCTAATGTAGATTTATCAATCTCATGTTTCAATTGAATGTGATTAACTAACAGTTATATTGTATGCACTAAATAGAAATAAATACCAAATTTAATCATACTGGAAATCTCATTAAAAATGTAAACAAACTGTCATTAAAGAAAAGCTCCAAATCAAATTACAACATATGATTCTCAACTCCATTATTTACTCTTAACCTTTAATTACATTACATTCTGAAGTAAGTCTTTGAAAATCTTTTAGTCTTGTGTAAATAAAGAATTACATTATGAAATAAAATTACTTTATATAGCAATGTTTTAAGCAGATGGAATCCTTGGTTTTACTATATTTTACAAACACCTATTGAAGGAGTTCCAAATCAGTCAAGCTGCGATAATCCGGCCACCGATAATCCGAATCTCGCAGTTTCCGAACGGTAGGAAGATGTTACCAAACTAATCTCTTTAGTAGTCCTCAGTATTCAGTAATCCGAACGATTCACCAGTCTGATTAAAATCGACCTTGTTCCGAGGAATAAAATTTGCAAAATTTTGCATCTGCCGGGATACGAACAGGTTCTGTAGATTCCTCGCCACAAGGTCTGAGAACACCCCGTATAGGCGTGTGTTCAGAACCAGTTTAGCGCAGCCAAAACCCAGTCAAATAGCTGACCAATCACATCATAGTATTTAAACGGTTGCGGTTTTGAAAGCATTCGGAACAGACAAAAGGATAGCTGTTTGGAGTTATCTGCCCCTAGTTTCTCGCACCGAAAGCATTTGTTGGGCATCTTTTGATTGGCTAGCTGAATTGCGCCCGAACACGCTAGTGTACGGGGTGCTTTCAGACGGTTTGGCGTGGAAACCCACGAACGAGTTCGTATCCCGGTAGATGCACTATTTTGCATTTTTTATTTCACGGAAAACCGTCGATTTTAATCAGACTGAACGATTCACTATCCAAACGTTTTTGATGAAAAACGGAAGCGTTCGGATTATCTAGGCCTGACTGTATATAGTCAACACATGCACAAACATAATTTATGGGATGAAATAAAGAACTTCCAAGTATAAGAACGTAATCCATTAACAATTATGCGAAAGATCTATGCCAGTTCTTAACCAGCAAGTACGCCCTGGGGCTTGATCTAAGGACAACTGATGATGATGAACTACATGGCTCAGGGAGGCTAATTGAGAATGGAAGTGAAGGAATGACATTCGCAATCACCAAAGAAGTAGAAACTGCAGGGCCAGTGCATGTTTACTTATAGGTATGTCAGTATGGATGCTCAATTACAGATAATGGGAGATTTGAATCTGTTATTTATTCATGGAATCATCTAACATCCGACATAGAGTGTACATTCTTGTTTACGTGTAAACTGTACGTCCCTGTTAACGTAAAGGCTGTACATCCTTGTTTACGTGTAAATTGTACATCCTTGTTTACATGTAAACTGTACATCTGTACAAACTGTACATGTTTAGGTAACAGCTGTACATCCATGTTTAGGTAAATGCTGTACATCCTTGTTTATGTGTATATCCTTGTTTACGTACAGGCTGTACATCCTTGCTTACGTAAAGGCTGTATATCCTTGTTTAGGTAAAGGCTGTACATCCTTGTTTATATATAGGCTGTACATCCTTGTTTATATATAGGCTATACATCCATGTTTACGTGTAAACTGTACATCCTTGTTTACATGTAAACTGTACATCTGTACAAACTGTACATGTTTAGGTAACAGCTGTACATCCTTGTTTATGTAGGGGCTGTATATCCTTGTTTACGTGTAAACTGTACATCCCTGTTAACGTAAAGGCTGTACATCCTTGTTTATGTAAAGGCTGTACATCCTTGTTTATGTAAAGGCTGTACATCCTTGTTTATGTAAAGGCTGTACATCCTTGTTTACAATAAATTGTAAACTTTACATCCATGTTTAGGTAAATGCTGTACATCCTTGTTTATGTAGAGGCTGTACATCCTTGTTTACAATAAATTGTAAACTTTACATCCATGTTTAGGTAAATGCTGTACATCCTTGTTTAGGTAACAGCTGTACATCCTTGTTTATGTAGAGGCTGTACATCCTTGTTTACAATAAATTGTTAACTTTACATCCATGTTTAGATAAATGCTGTACATCCTTGTTTATGTAAAGGCTGTACATCCTTGTTTACAATAAATTGTAAACTTTACATCCATGTTTAGGTAAATGCTGTACATCCTTGTTTATGTAAAGGCTGTACATCCTTGTTTACAATAAATTGTAAACTTTACATCCATGTTTAGGTAAATGCTGTACATCCTTGTTTATGTAAAGGCTGTACATCCTTGTTTACAATAAATTGTAAACTTTACATCCATGTTTAGGTAAATGCTGTACATCCTTGTTTATGTAGAGGCTGTACATCCTTGTTTACAATAAATTGTAAACTTTACATCCATGTTTAGGTAAATGCTGTACATCCTTGTTTAGGTAACAGCTGTACATCCTTGTTTATGTAGAGGCTGTACATCCTTGTTTACAATAAATTGTTAACTTTACATCCATGTTTAGATAAATGCTGTACATCCTTGTTTATGTAAAGGCTGTACATCCTTGTTTACAATAAATTGTAAACTTTACATCCATGTTTAGGTAAATGCTGTACATCCTTGTTTATGTAAAGGCTGTACATCCTTGTTTACAATAAATTGTAAACTTTACATCCATGTTTAGGTAAATGCTGTACATCCTTGTTTATGTAGAGGCTGTACATCCTTGTTTACAATAAATTGTAAACTTTACATCCATGTTTAGGTAAATGCTGTACATCCTTGTTTAGGTAACAGCTGTACATCCTTGTTTATGTAGAGGCTGTACATCCTTGTTTACAATAAATTGTAAACTTTACATCCATGTTTAGGTAAATGCTGTACATCCCTGTTAACGTAAAGGCTGTACATCCTTGTTTATGTAAAGGCTGTACATCCTTGTTTACAATAAATTGTAAACTTTACATCCATGTTTAGGTAAATGCTGTACATCCTTGTTTATATATAGGCTATACATCCATGTTTACGTGTAAACTGTACATCCTTGTTTATGTAAAGGCTGTATATCCATGTTTAGGTAAATGCTGTACATCCTTGTTTATATAAAGGCTATACATCCATGTTTACGTGTAAACTGTACATCCTTGTTTATGTAAAGGCTGTATATCCATGTTTAGGTAAATGCTGTACATCCTTGTTTATATATAGGCTATACATCCATGTTTACGTGTAAACTGTACATCCTTGTTTATGTAAAGGCTGTACATCCTTGTTTATGTAAAGGCTGTACATCCTTGTTTATGTAAAGGCTGTATATCCTTGTTTATGTAAAGGCTGTACATCCTTGTTTATGTAAAGGCTGTACATCCTTGTTTATGTAAAGGCTGTATATCCTTGTTTATGTAAAGGCTGTACATCCTTGTTTATGTAAAGGCTGTACATCCTTGTTTATGTAAAGGCTGTACATCCTTGTTTATGTAAAGGCTGTACATCCTTGTTTATGTAAAGGCTGTACATCCTTGTTTACATATAGGCTGTACATCAATGTTTACGTGTAAATTGTACATCCTTGTTTACATGTAAACTTTACATCCATGTTTAGGTAAAGGCTGTACATCCTTGTTTATGTAAAGACTGTACATCCTTGTTTACGTACAGGCTGTACATCCTTGTTTATATATAGGCTGTACATCCTTGTTTACGTACAGGCTGTACATCCTTGTTTACATGTAAACTGTACATCCATGTTTATATATAGGCTGTACATCCTTGTTTATGTATAGGCTGTACACCCCTGTTTATGTGTAACTGTAATCAGATTCTATTAAAATGTTGAGATTTTTTACTTGTATTTCTTCATCTTGAAACTCAACATTGTACCATGACTTGTTCCTTTCAGTGGCTCTACCTGCTTTGGCTTTCAACAGTTCACCTGTATCCATGTGTTCATATGTGATGATTTGACCGCTTTTCACATTGCACCAGTCTGTTTTCCTCAATTCACAGTCTCTTACACCAGAGTCACCATCTTCTTCATCATCCATGACATCTGACAGTAGTAGACTTCTGTTGCTAGTCTCATCTTTTTTATCTTCCATTTCCTCAACCTCTTTATCTTCACTATCATCTCCTATCTTTTGGAGCTTGGATTTATGTACTCTGACCAAATTTTCACCATGTCTGGCAAAAATCACAACTCCATCCTGCCCAATAACTGTGGCGGGCCCTTGCCACTTTGTGCTGTCAGGTCTCCTGTAGTTTACTTTGTCTTCCTGTCCAAAAGGTCCAGAATCTGACCGTGTCTGTTTTCTCAAAGCTCTCCTGATTCGTTCAGAGGATTCAGCTTTACTAAACTCTTGTCTCATAGCATGTAAGGTGTTTATATGCTGTCCAATAGTCTTACTTTCTGTTGTTCCACACAATGCAGGGAGGTCATTTGTCAAATTTGCGGGCAAGTTAGGATTTCTACCATACACTAACTGATGTGCACTGATGTGTATTCTTGACAGAGAGTGCCCAACTGAGGGCTGTCTCCCAATCACATTTCTGCTCTTGCTGAACTTTCTTCATCATCACAGTCAACGTCAGATTGTGTCTCTCCAACAGTCCACTGCTCCAGGGACTGTATGCTGCTGTCGTCTTCACCTCGATGTTGAAATTCTCACACAGATCCCCCACTTCATTGCTGTTAAACTCCCCTCCGTTGTCACTGTAGAGTCTTTCTTCACTAACTGTTTTGATAACTTGCTTCTAATGATGACTCCTGAGCTAAATCTGGTGAACGGGTCAATAATGTGCAGATACCACACTTAATTCTCATTGGTGGAGATCTACGGCCATGTTTCATTGAAATCTGATGCAAGAGGAAGTCCAACCTTTGGAACTTTTGGAGGTTGTCGTTTATACTGTTGACAAGTGTCACATTTGCTGCATATCTCATCTATCACACCGATAGTCTCTTTGTCATTCACACCATCATTCTGAATCAATTTCCTAAGATGTTCTTTTGATGTATGCCCAAATTGTTTATGTAATTTCTTAACAGCGTGTGTCTTCTCTTCAGTGTTGACTCAATCGCTAGGATCTCTGAATCCTGGCCTTGACCGTCAAAATGTGCATTATCTCCTGTTATTTCCACGCAATAGTGGCCACTTGAGGTAATGCTGAGACTAACTGGCTTCTTAAACATTTCTGCCCTATCTGAACCCAGATCCAACACTGTACCAGCTTTCTTCAATGATTCCAGTTGCTTAACAACATTGGGATGTCAGCATCAACCACCTCAGTTTCAATCTTGCAATCTGTTTCACAAATAGTTGCCGTAATTGTTGCTTTCATTGCTGATAAAACCATAACACCATCTCCAAATCTGAAGGCTTTCTCACTATCATTGATTACTACATCAGATTTTCTTTTCTGGTTCAAATTCTGCATATAATTCTCAAATATTGTCGTCCACACACTGTTCTTGTACAGGCTGTGTCCAGAACTGCACATCCAAAGGCCTCTGTCATAAAGATTTGGTTTTCTATTTCTTCTTCTTTGGTGAACAAAGTTAAATTGCATGTTTCTTCACATTTCTTGTCATCTTCTGCCAGTTTAAATTTATCTGCATCTTTTGTGTGGATAGCCTTTTACCCAGTGGAATGTTGATTGACAGATTGCACACCTTGTTCTCCGTCCATATCTATCTATTGGATTTTTTTGGGTCCTTTGTGGTAATTTGTCTGTGGTCGTGATCTATTTTCCAATGAAGTATCTCGGTTTATTTCTTGGTATGTTTCGGTGATTTTGAAGCCTAGAAATGTGAATAAGACAAATGTCCTGAGTGGGTGTCTGGCAATAGGCCATTGGCCTGAAGCTCTTCAAATACTTCTAATGAAATTATTTAACTAAACTTATTAATGATATTTCATGCTGCAATTTGAATCCAAGGTTTTGTCAACTTTTAAATTTTAATTTTCACAGATTAATTACTCTTTGAAAGGTGAAGATAAATATTCATGATTCATAAGGCTAATATGTAGAAATAACATTGAAATTATTGATCAGCCTGAATGTCCTAAATCCAGTAAAGTTAGTAGGTCATTTGAAAATGTAATAGGACAATAGCCTTTGGCCTGCAGCAATCTGAATCCCTGTGTTTTGAGTCATGTACGCTGCTTCCTGTTTTATGTCAATACTAGTTTCTGATTTATCTCCTGTTGTGATGCTATCACTGAATATTCAAAGCAGATTTTACTGTCTCATATTTCTGTCATGTGCAGCTGTCAACACCAACTGTGTTTCTCTTACTGAAAGATTTGCACAATCTTGTAGTTTAAACGCAAGAATTGGGTCAGGAAATTCCAACTTATATCTTTTACACATGCCATTTCTTCTTTCAAGCTCAATAATGTATTCATTCATACAAGTATCATCTGTCCGCCGATAGTTAGATACAGTAGATACAATGTATTAGTTTAGATGCTTGAGAGGCATTTAGAAGTTGGTGAGTAAGTATAAGGCAAATATATGGATAACAACGTCTTCTTTAATGTATACACAACGTTTAGGGGCTGTTCATTCACCTGATGAGGGGGTAAGGAACAGCTGAGAAACGTTGTGAATACAATAAAGAAGTTGTTATCCATAAATGTTGTTCGTGAACTATAGTCGAGAAAAAATCTCGCTTATTTCTTTGTAATCTACAGTTCAGTAGATACAAAGTAATTTTTGAATTTAATATCTACAGTACAGTAGGTACAGTGCATAATTTCTATTCAAATCTACAGTACAGTAGATACAGTGCATGATTTGTATTTCAAATCTACAGTACAGTAGATACAATGAACTAGTTGTATTTCAAATCTACAGTAGAGTAGTCCAGTAGATACAGTGTTATATTTGTAATTCATATCTGCAGTACAGTAGAAACAATGTATTAGTTGTTCGTGAACTACAGTCAAGAAAATCCAATGTCTTATTTCTTTGTGATCTACAGTACAGTAGATACAGTGTAATATTTGTAATTCATATCTACAGTCCAGTAGATACAGAATATAATTTGTATTTCAAACCTACCATACACTAAAAACAATGTAATATTTGTAATTCATATCTACAGTCCAGTAGATAAAGAGTATAATTTGTATTTCAAATCTACAGTACAGTAGATCAATGTATAAGTTGCTTCTGAACTACTATCGAGAAGATACCTTGCTTATTTCTTTGTAATCTACAGTTCAGTAGATACAATGTAATATTTGTAATTCATATCTACAGTCCAGTAGATACAGAATATAATTTGTATTTCAAACCTACCATACAGTAAAAACAATGTAATATTTGTAATTCATATCTACAGTCCAGTAGATAAAGAGTATAATTTGTATTTCAAATCTACAGTACAGTAGATCAATGTATAAGTTGCTTCTGAACTACTATCAAGAAGATACCTTGCTTATTTCTTTGTAATCTACAGTTCAGTAGATACAATGTAATATTTGTAATTCATATCTACAGTCCAGTAGATACAGAATATAATTTGTATTTCAAACCTACCATACAGTAATAACAATGTAATATTTGTAGTTCATATCTACAGTCCAGTAGATAAAGAGTATAATTTGTATTTCAAATCTACAGTACAGTAGATCAATGTATAAGTTGCTTCTGAACTACTATCGAGAGGATACCTTGCTTATTTCTTTGTAATCTACAGTTCAGTAGATACAATGTAATATTAGATCTAATATCTACAGTACAGTAGGTAGAGTGCATAATTTGTATTTCAAATCTACAGTACAGTAGAAACAATGTATTAGTTGTTCATGAACGACAGTCAAGAAGATCCAATGTCTCATTTCTTTGTGATCTACCGTCCAGTAGATACAGTGTATAATTTGTATTTCAAATTTACAGTACAGTAGATCAATGTATAAGTTGTTTCTGATACTGCGCTTAATTCTTTGTAATCTACAGTCCAGTAGATACAGTGTAATATTTGTAATTCATATCTACAGTCCAGTAGATACAGTGTAATATTTGTAATTCATATCTACCGTCCAGTAGATACAGAGTATAATTTGTATTTCAAACCTACCTTACAGTAAAAACAATGTAATATTCGTAATTCATATCTACAGTCCAGGAGATAAAGAGTATAATTTGTATTTCAAATCTACAGTACAGTAGATCAATGTATAAGTTGTTTCTGAACTACTATCGAAAAGATACTGTGCTTAGTTCTTTGTAATCTACAGTCCAGTAGATACAGTGTAATATTTGTAATTCATATCTACAGTCCAGTAGATACAGTGTAATATTTGTCATTCATATCTACAGTCCAGTAGATACAGTGTATAATTTGTATTTCAAATCTACAGTACAGTAGATCAATGTATAAGTTGTTTCTGAACTACTATTGAAAAGATACTGCGCTTATTTCTTTGTAATCTGCAGTCCAGTAGATACAGTGTAATATTTGTAATTCATACCTACAGTCCAGTAGATAAAGAGCATAATTTGTATTTCAAATCTACAGTACAGTAGATCAATGTATAAGTTGTTTCTCAACAAGTATCGAGAAGATACTGCGCTTATTTCTTTGTAATCTACAGTTCAGTAGATACAATGTAATATTTGAATTTAATATCTACAGTACAGTAGGTAGAGTGCACAATTTGTATTTCAAATCTACAGTACAGTAGAAACAATGTATTAGTTGTTAGTGAACTACAGTCAAGAAGATCCAATGTCTCATTTCTTTGTGATCTACCGTCCAATAGATACAGTGTATAATTTGCATTTCAAATCTACAGTACAGTAGATCAATATATAAGTTGTTTCTGAACAACTATCGAAAAGATACTGTGCTTATTTCTTTGTAATCTACAGTCCAGTAGATAGTGTAATATTTGTAATTCATATCTACAGTCCAGTAGATCGGTGTAATATTTGTAATTCATATCTACAGTCCAGTAGATACAGAGTATAAATTGTATTACAAACCTACCTTACAGCAAAACCAATGTAATATTTGTAATTCATATCTACAGTCCAGTAGATACAGAGTATAATTTGTAATTCAAATCTACAGTCCAGTAGATACAGTGTAATATTTGTAATTCATATCTACAGTCCAGTAGATACAGAGTATGATTTGTATTTCAAACCTACCTTACAGTAAAACCAATGTAATATTTGTAATTCATACCTACAGTCCAGTAGATACAGAGTATAATTTGTATTTCAAATCTACAGTACAGTAGAAACAATGTATTAGTTGTTCGTGAACTACAGTCAAGAAGATCCAATGTCTCATTTCTTTGTGATCTACAGTACAGTAGATACAGTGTATAATTTGTATTTCAAATCTACAGTACAGTAGATACAGTGTATAAT
This sequence comes from Gibbula magus, assembly GCA_936450465.1. Lineage (NCBI taxonomy): Eukaryota > Metazoa > Mollusca > Gastropoda > Trochida > Trochidae > Gibbula > Gibbula magus. The sequence continues at coordinate 52,276,105 of OW388302.1, forward strand.
TTGTTTCTGAACTACTGTCGAAAAGATACTGCGCTTATTTCTTTGTACTCTACTGTTCAGTAGATAGTGTAATATTTGTAATTCATATCTACAGTCCAGTAGATACAGTGTAATATTTGTAATTCATATCTACAGTCCAGTAGATACAGTGTAATATTTGTAATTCATATCTACAGTCCAGTAGATACAGAGTATTATTTGTATTTCAAACCTACCTTACAGTAAAAACAATGTAATATTTGTAGTTCATATCTACAGTCCAGTAGATAAAGAGTATAATTTGTATTTCAAATCTGAAGTCCAGTAGATCAATGTATAAGTTGCTTCTGAACTACTATCGAGAAGATACTGCGCTTATTTCTTTGTATTCTACAGTCCAGTAGATACAGTGTATAATTTGTATTTCAAATCTACAGTACATGAGTAGATACAGTGTATAATTTGTTTCTGAACTACTGTCGAAAAGATACTGCGCTTATTTCTTTGTACTCTACAGTCCAGTAGATAGTGTAATATTTGTAATTCATATCTACAGTCCAGTAGATACAGAATATAATTTGTATTTCAAACCTACCATACACTAAAAACAATGTAATATTTGTAATTCATATCTACAGTCCAGTAGATAAAGAGTATAATTTGTATTTCAAATCTAAAGTCCAGTAGATCAATGTATAAGTTGTTTCTGAACTACTATCGAGAGGATACTGCGCTTATTTCTTTGTATTCTACAGTTCAGTAGATACAATGTAATATTAGGTCTAATATCTACAGTACAGTAGGTAGAGTGCATAATTTGTATTTCAAATCTACAGTACAGTCGAAACAATGTATTAGTTGTTCATTAAATACAGTCAAGAAGATCCAATGTCTCATTTCTTTGTGATCTACAGTACAGTAGATACAGTGTATAATTTGTATTTCAAATCTACAGTACAGTAGCTCAATGTATAAGTTGTTTCAGAACTACTATCGAGAAGATAGTGGGCTTATTTCTTTGTAATCTACAGTCCAGTAGATGGAGTAATATTTGTAATTCATATCTACAGTCCAGTAGATACAGTGTTATTTGTAATTCATATCTACAGTCCAGTAGAAACAGTGTAATATTTGTAATTCATATCTACAGTCCAGTAGATAAAGAGTATAATTTGTATTTCAAATCTACAGTACAGTAGATCAATGTATAATTTGTTTCAGAACTACCAGCGAGAAGATACCTCGCTTATTTCTTTGTAATCTACAGTTCAGTAGATACAATGTAATATTTGAATTTAATATCAACTGTACAGTAGGTAGAGTGCATAATTTGTATTTCAAATCTACAGTACAGTAGAAACAATGTATTAGTTGTTCATGAACTACAGTCAAGAAGATCCAATGTCTCATTTCTTTGTGATCTACCGTCCAGTAGATACAGTGTATAATTTGTATTTCAAATCTACAGTACAGTAGATCAATATATAAGTTGTTTCTGAACTACTATCGAAAAGATACTGCGGTCATTTTTTTGTAATCTACAGTCCAGTAGATAGTGTAATATTTGTAATTCATATCTACAGTCCAGTAGATACAGTGTAATATTTGTAATTCTTATCTACACTCCAGTAGATACAGTGTAATATTTGTAATTCATATCTACAGTTCAGTAGATAAAGAGTATAATTTGTATTTCAAATCTACAGTACAGTAGATCAATGTATAAGTTGTTTCTGAACTACTATCGAGAAGATACTGCGCTTATTTCTTTGTAATCTACAGTTCAGTAGATACAATGTAATATTTGAATTTAATATCTACAGTACAGTAGGTAGAGTGCATAATTTGTATTTCAAATCTACAGTACAGTAGAAACAATGTATTAGTTGTTAGTGAACTACAGTCAAGAAGATCCAATGTCTCATTTCTTTGTGATCTACCGTCCAATAGATACAGTGTATAATTTGCATTTCAAATCTACAGTACAGTAGATCAATATATAAGTTGTTTCTGAACTACTATCAAAAAGATACTGCACTTATTTCTTTGTAATTTACAGTCCAGTAGATAGTGTAATATTTGTAATTCATATCTACAGTCCAGTAGATCGGTGTAATATTTGTAATTCAAATCTACAGTCCAGTAGATACAGTGTAATATTTGTAATTCATATATCTACAGTCCAGTAGATACAGAGTATAAATTGTATTACAAACCTACCTTACAGTAAAACCAATGTAATATTTGTAATTCATATCTACAGTCCAGTAGATACAGAGTATAATTTGTAATTAAAATCTACAGTCCAGTAGATACAGTGTAATATTTGTAATTCATATCTACAGTCCAGTAGATACAGTGTAATATTTGTGATTCATATCTACAGTCCAGTAGATACAGAGTATAATTTGTATTTCAAACCTACCTTACAGTAAAACCAATGTAATATTTGTAATTCATACCTACAGTCCAGTAGATACAGAGTATAATTTGTATTTCAAATCTACAGTACAGTAGAAACAATGTATTAGTTGTTCGTGAACTACAGTCAAGAAGATCCAATGTCTCATTTCTTTGTGATCTACAGTACAGTAGATACAGTGTATAATTTGTATTTCAAATCTACAGTACAGTAGATACAGTGTATAATTTGTTTCTGAACTACTGTCAAAAAGATACTGCGCTTATTTCTTTGTACTCTACAGTCCAGTAGACAGTGTAATATTTGTAATTCATATCTATAGTCCAGTAGATACAGTGTAATATTTGTAATTCATATCTACAGTCCAGTAGATACAGAGTATAATTTGTATTTCAAACCTACCTTACAGTAAAACAATGTAATATTTGTAGTTCATATCTACAGTCCAGTAGATAAAGAGTATAATTGGTATTTTAAATCTACAGTACAGTAGATCAATGTATAAGTTGTTTCAGAACTACTATCGAGAGGATACCTTGCTTATTTCTTTGTAATCTACTGTTCAGTAGATACAATGTAATATTAGGTCTAATATCTACAGTACAGTAGATACAGTGTATAATTTGTATTTCAAATCTACAGTACAGTCGAAACAATGTATTAGTTGTTCGTGAAATACAGTCAAGAAGATCCAATGTCTCATTTCTTTGTGATCTACCGTCCAGTAGATACAGTGTATAATTTGTATTTCAAATCTACAGTACAGTAGATCAATATATAAGTTGTTTCTGAACTACTATCGAGAAGATACTGCGGTCATTTCTTTGTAATCTACAGTCCAGTAGATGGAGTAATATTTGTAATTCATATCTACAGTCCAGTAGATACAGTGTTATTTGTAATTCATATCTACAGTCCAGTAGAAACAGTGTAATATTTGTAATTCATATCTACAGTCTAGTAGATACAGAGTATAATTTGTATTGCAAACCCACCTCACAGTAAAACCAATGTAATATTTGTAATTCATATCTACAGTCCAGTAGATAAAGAGTATAATTTGTATTTCAAATCTACAGTACAGTAGATCAATGTATAAGTTGTTTCTGAACTACTATCGAGAAGATACTGCGCTTATTTCTTTGTAATCTACAGTTCAGTAGATACAATGTAATATTTGAATTTAATATCTACAGTACAGTAGGTAGAGTGCATAATTTGTATTTCAAATCTACAGTACAGTAGAAACAATGTATTAGTTATTCGTGAACTACATGCAGTCAAGAAGATCCAATGTCTCATTTCTTTGTGATTTACCGTCCAATAGATACAGTGTATAATTTGTATTTCAAATCTACAGTACAGTAGATCAATATATAAGTTGTTTCTGAACTACTATCAAAAAGATACTGCACTTATTTCTTTGTAATTTACAGTCCAGTAGATAGTGTAATATTTGTAATTCATATATACAGTCCAGTAGATCGGTGTAATATTTGTAATTCAAATCTACAGTCCAGTAGATACAGTGTAATATTTGTAATTCATATCTACAGTCCAGTAGATACAGAGTATAAATTGTATTACAAACCTACCTTACAGTAAAACCAATGTAATATTTGTAATTCATATCTACAGTCCAGTAGATACAGAGTATAATTTGTAATTCAAATCTACAGTCCAGTAGATACAGTGTAATTTTTGTAATTCATATCTACAGTCCAGTAGATACAGTGTAATATTTGTGATTCATATCTACAGTCCAGTAGATACAGAGTATAATTTGTATTTCAAACCTACCTTACAGTAAAACCAATGTAATATTTGTAATTCATACCTACAGTCCAGTAGATACAGAGTATAATTTGTATTTCAAATCTACAGTACAGTAGAAACAATGTATTAGTTGTTCGTGAACTACAGTCAAGAAGATCCAATGTCTCATTTCTTTGTGATCTACAGTACAGTAGATACAGTGTATAATTTGTATTTCAAATCTACAGTACAGTAGATACAGTGTATAATTTGTTTCTGAACTACTGTCAAAAAGATACTGCGCTTATTTCTTTGTACTCTACAGTCCAGTAGATAGTGTAATATTTGTAATTCATATCTATAGTCCAGTAGATACAGTGTTATTTGTAATTCATATCTACAGTCCAGTAGATACAGTGTAATATTTGTAATTCATATCTACAGTCCAGTAGATACAGAGTATAATTTGTATTTCAAATCTACAGTACAGTAGCTCAATGTATAAGTTGTTCGTGAACTACAGTCAAGAAGATCCAATGCCTCATTTCTTTGTGATCTACAGTACAGTAGATACAGTGTATAATTTGTATTTCAAATCTACAGTCCAGTAGATACAGTGTAATATTTGTAATTCATATCTACCGTCCAGTAGATACAGAGTATAATTTGTATTTCAAACCTACAGTACAGTAGACACAATGAATAAGTTGATCGTTAACTACAGTCAAGAAGATCCAATGTCTCATTTCTTTGTGATCTACCGTCCAGTAGATACAGTGTATAATTTGTATTTCAAATCTACAGTACAGTAGATCAATGTATAAGTTGTTTCTGAACTACTATCGAAAAGATACTGCGCTTATTTCTTTGTAATCTACAGTCCAGTAGATCGGTGTAATATTTGTATTTCAAATCTACAGTCCAGTAGATACAGTGTATAATTTGTATTTCAAATCTACAGTACAGTAGATCAATGTATAAGTTGTTTCTCAACAAGTATCGAGAAGATACTGCGCTTATTTCTTTGTAATCTACAGTTCAGTAGATACAATGTAATATTTGTAATTCATATCTATACAGTCCAGTAGATCGGTGTAAAATTTGTAATTCATATCTACAGTCCAGTAGATACAGTGTATAATTTGTATTTCAAATCTACAGTACAGTAGAAACAATGTATTAGTTGTTCATGAACTACAGTCAAGAAGATCCAATGTCTCATTTCTTTGTGATCTACCGTCCAGTAGATACAGTGTATAATTTGTATTTCAAATCTACAGTACAGTAGATCAATGTATAAGTTGTTTCTGAACTACTATCGAAAAGATACTGCGCTTATTTCTTTGTAAACTACAGTTCAGTAGATACAATGTAATATTTGTAATTCATATCTATACAGTCCAGTAGATCGGTGTAAAATTTGTAATTCATATCTACAGTCCAGTAGATACAGTGTATAATTTGTATTTCAAATCTACAGTACAGTAGATCAATGTATAAGTTGTTTCTGAACTACTATCGAAAAGATACTGCGCTTATTTCTTTGTAAACTACAGTTCAGTAGATACAATGTAATATTTGTAATTCATATCTATACAGTCCAGTAGATCGGTGTAAAATTTGTAATTCATATCTACAGTCCAGTAGATACAGTGTAATATTTGTAATTCACATCTACAGTCCAGTAGATACAGAGTATAAATTGTATTTCAAACCTACCTTACAGTAAAACCAATGTAATATTTGTAATTCAAATCTACAGTCCAGTAGATACAGTGTAATATTTGTATTTCAAATCTACAGTACAGTAGATCAATGTATAAGTTGTTTCTGAACTACTAGCGAGGAGATACCTCGCTTATTTCTTTGTAATCTACAGTCCAGTAGATCGGTGTAATATTTGTAATTCATATCTACAGTCCAGTAGATACAGTGTAATATTTGTAATTCATATCTACAGTACAGTAGATACAGAGTATAAATTGTATTTCAAACCTACCTTACAGTAAAACCAATGTTATATTTGTAATTCATATCTACAGTCCAGTAGATAAAGAGTATAATTTGTATTTCAAATCTACAGTACAGTAGATCAATGTATAAGTTGTTTCTGAACTACTATCGAGAAGATACTGCGCTTATTTCTTTGTAATCTACAGTTCAGTAGATACAATGTATTATTTGAATTTAATATCTACAGTACAGTAGGTAGAGTGCACAATTTGTATTTCAAATCTACAGTACAGTAGAATCAATGTATTAGTTGTTAGTGAACTACAGTCAAGAAGATCCAATGTCTCATTTCTTTGTGATGTTACGTCCAATAGATACAGTGTATAATTTGCATTTCAAATCTACAGTACAGTAGATCAATATATAAGTTGTTTCTGTACTACTATCGAAAAGATACTGCGCTTATTTCTTTGTAATCTACAGTCCAGTAGATAGTGTAATATTTTTAATTCATATCTACAGTCCAGTAGATCAGTGTAATATTTGTAATTCATATCTACAGTCCAGTAGATACAGTGTAATATTTGTAATTCATATCTACAGTCCAGTAGATACAGAGTATAAATTGTATTTCAAATCTACAGTACAGTAGAAACAATGTATTAGTTGTTCGTGAACTACAGTCAAGAAGATCCAATGTCTCATTTCTTTGTGATCTACAGTACAGTAGATACAGTGTATAATTTGTATTTCAAATCTACAGTACAGTAGATACAGTGTATAATTTGTTTCTGAACTACTGTCGAAAAGATACTGCGCTTATTTCTTTGTACTCTACTGTTCAGTAGATAGTGTAATATTTGTAATTCATATCTACAGTCCAGTAGATACAGTGTAATATTTGTAATTCATATCTACAGTCCAGTAGATACAGTGTAATATTTGTAATTCATATCTACAGTCCAGTAGATACAGAGTATTATTTGTATTTCAAACCTACCTTACAGTAAAAACAATGTAATATTTGTAGTTCATATCTACAGTCCAGTAGATAAAGAGTATAATTTGTATTTCAAATCTGAAGTCCAGTAGATCAATGTATAAGTTGCTTCTGAACTACTATCGAGAAGATACTGCGCTTATTTCTTTGTATTCTACAGTCCAGTAGATACAGTGTATAATTTGTATTTCAAATCTACAGTACATGAGTAGATACAGTGTATAATTTGTTTCTGAACTACTGTCGAAAAGATACTGCGCTTATTTCTTTGTACTCTACAGTCCAGTAGATAGTGTAATATTTGTAATTCATATCTACAGTCCAGTAGATAAAGAGTATAATTTGTATTTCAAATCTAAAGTCCAGTAGATCAATGTATAAGTTGCTTCTGAACTACTATCGAGAAGATACTGCGCTTATTTCTTTGTATTCTACAGTCCAGTAGATACAGTGTATAATTTGTATTTCAAATCTACAGTACATGAGTAGATACAGTGTATAATTTGTTTCTGAACTACTGTCGAAAAGATACTGCGCTTATTTCTTTGTACTCTACAGTCCAGTAGATAGTGTAATATTTGTAGTTCATATCTACAGTCCAGTAGATAAAGAGTATAATTTGTATTTCAAATCTACAGTACAGTAGATCAATGTATAAGTTGTTTCAGAACTACTATCGAGAAGATACTGCGCTTATTTCTTTGTAATCTACAGTTCAGTAGATAGTGTAATATTTGTAATTCATATCTACAGTCCAGTAGATCGGTGTAAAATTTGTAATTCATATCTACAGTCCAGTAGATACAGTGTATAATTTGTATTTCAAATCTACAGTACAGTAGAAACAATGTATTAGTTGTTCATGAACTACAGTCAAGAAGATCCAATGTCTCATTTCTTTGTGATCTACCGTCCAGTAGATACAGTGTATAATTTGTATTTCAAATCTACAGTACAGTAGATCAATGTATAAGTTGTTTCTGAACTACTATCGAAAAGATACTGCGCTTATTTCTTTGTAATCTACAGTTCAGTAGATACAATGTAATATTTGTAATTCATATCTATACAGTCCAGTAGATCGGTGTAAAATTTGTAATTCATATCTACAGTCCAGTAGATACAGTGTATAATTTGTATTTCAAATCTACAGTACAGTAGATCAATGTATAAGTTGTTTCTCAACAAGTATCGAGAAGATACTGCGCTTATTTCTTTGTAATCTACAGTTCAGTAGATACAATGTAATATTTGTAATTCATATCTATACAGTCCAGTAGATCGGTGTAAAATTTGTAATTCATATCTACAGTCCAGTAGATACAGTGTAATATTTGTAATTCACATCTACAGTCCAGTAGATACAGAGTATAAATTGTATTTCAAACCTACCTTACAGTAAAACCAATGTAATATTTGTAATTCAAATCTACAGTCCAGTAGATACAGTGTAATATTTGTATTTCAAATCTACAGTACAGTAGATCAATGTATAAGTTGTTTCTGAACTACTAGCGAGGAGATACCTCGCTTATTTCTTTGTAATCTACAGTCCAGTAGATCGGTGTAATATTTGTAATTCATATCTACAGTCCAGTAGATACAGTGTAATATTTGTAATTCATATCTACAGTACAGTAGATACAGAGTATAAATTGTATTTCAAACCTACCTTACAGTAAAACCAATGTTATATTTGTAATTCATATCTACAGTCCAGTAGATAAAGAGTATAATTTGTATTTCAAATCTACAGTACAGTAGATCAATGTATAAGTTGTTTCTGAACTACTATCGAGAAGATACTGCGCTTATTTCTTTGTAATCTACAGTTCAGTAGATACAATGTATTATTTGAATTTAATATCTACAGTACAGTAGGTAGAGTGCACAATTTGTATTTCAAATCTACAGTACAGTAGAATCAATGTATTAGTTGTTAGTGAACTACAGTCAAGAAGATCCAATGTCTCATTTCTTTGTGATGTTACGTCCAATAGATACAGTGTATAATTTGCATTTCAAATCTACAGTACAGTAGATCAATATATAAGTTGTTTCTGAACTACTATCGAAAAGATACTGCGCTTATTTCTTTGTAATCTACAGTCCAGTAGATAGTGTAATATTTTTAATTCATATCTACAGTCCAGTAGATCAGTGTAATATTTGTATTTCAAATCTACAGTACAGTAGAATCAATGTATTAGTTGTTAGTGAACTACAGTCAAGAAGATCCAATGTCTCATTTCTTTGTGATGTTACGTCCAATAGATACAGTGTATAATTTGCATTTCAAATCTACAGTACAGTAGATCAATATATAAGTTGTTTCTGAACTACTATCGAAAAGATACTGCGCTTATTTCTTTGTAATCTACAGTCCAGTAGATAGTGTAATATTTTTAATTCATATCTACAGTCCAGTAGATCAGTGTAATATTTGTAATTCATATCTACAGTCCAGTAGATACAGTGTAATATTTGTAATTCATATCTACAGTCCAGTAGATACAGAGTATAAATTGTATTACAAACCTACCTTACAGTAAAACAAATGTAATATTTGTAATTCATATCTACAGTCCAGTAGATACAGAGTATAATTTGTAATTCAAATCTACAGTCCAGTAGATACAGTGTAATATTTGTAATTCATATCTACAGTCCAGTAGATACAGTGTAATATTTGTCATTCATATCTACAGTCCAGTAGATACAGTGTATAATTTGTATTTCAAATCTACAGTACAGTAGATCAATGTATAAGTTGTTTCTCAACAAGTATCGAGAAGATACTGCGCTTATTTCTTTGTAATCTACAGTTCAGTAGATACAATGTAATATTTGTAATTCATATCTATACAGTCCAGTAGATCGGTGTAAAATTTGTAATTCATATCTACAGTCCAGTAGATACAGTGTAATATTTGTAATTCACATCTACAGTCCAGTAGATACAGAGTATAAATTGTATTTCAAACCTACCTTACAGTAAAAACAATGTAATATTTGTAATTCAAATCTACAGTCCAGTAGATACAGTGTAATATTTGTATTTCAAATCTACAGTACAGTAGATCAATGTATAAGTTGTTTCTGAACTACTAGCGAGAAGATACTGCGCTTATTTCTTTGTAATCTACAGTCCAGTAGATCGGTGTAATATTTGTAATTCATATCTACAGTCCAGTAGATACAGTGTAATATTTGTAATTCATATCTACAGTACAGTAGATACAGAGTATAAATTGTATTTCAAACCTACCTTACAGTAAAACCAATGTTATATTTGTAATTCATATCTACAGTCCAGTAGATAAAGAGTATAATTTGTATTTCAAATCTACAGTACAGTAGATCAATGTATAAGTTGTTTCTGAACTACTATCGAGAAGATACTGCGCTTATTTCTTTGTAATCTACAGTTCAGTAGATACAATGTATTATTTGAATTTAATATCTACAGTACAGTAGGTAGAGTGCACAATTTGTATTTCAAATCTACAGTACAGTAGAATCAATGTATTAGTTGTTAGTGAACTACAGTCAAGAAGATCCAATGTCTCATTTCTTTGTGATGTTACGTCCAATAGATACAGTGTATAATTTGCATTTCAAATCTACAGTACAGTAGATCAATATATAAGTTGTTTCTGAACTACTATCGAAAAGATACTGCGCTTATTTCTTTGTAATCTACAGTCCAGTAGATAGTGTAATATTTTTAATTCATATCTACAGTCCAGTAGATCAGTGTAATATTTGTAATTCATATCTACAGTCCAGTAGATACAGTGTAATATTTGTAATTCATATCTACAGTCCAGTAGATACAGAGTATAAATTGTATTACAAACCTACCTTACAGTAAAACAAATGTAATATTTGTAATTCATATCTACAGTCCAGTAGATACAGAGTATAATTTGTAATTCAAATCTACAGTCCAGTAGATACAGTGTAATATTTGTAATTCATATCTACAGTCCAGTAGATACAGTGTAATATTTGTCATTCATATCTACAGTCCAGTAGATACAGTGTATAATTTGTATTTCAAATCTACAGTACAGTAGATCAATGTATAAGTTGTTTCTCAACAAGTATCGAGAAGATACTGCGCTTATTTCTTTATAATCTACAGTTCAGTAGATAAGATGTAATATTTGTAATTCATATCTATACAGTCCAGTAGATCGGTGTAAAATTTGTAATTCATATCTACAGTCCAGTAGATACAGTGTAATATTTGTAATTCACATCTACAGTCCAGTAGATACAGAGTATAAATTGTATTTCAAACCTACCTTACAGTAAAACCAATGTAATATTTGTAATTCAAAACTACAGTACAGTAGATACAGTGTAATATTTGTATTTCAAATCTACAGTACAGTAGATCAATGTATAAGTTGTTTCTGAACTACTAGCGAGGAGATACCTCGCTTATTTCTTTGTAATCTACAGTCCAGTAGATCGGTGTAATATTTGTAATTCATATCTACAGTCCAGTAGATACAGTGTAATATTTGTAATTCACATCTACAGTACAGTAGATACAGAGTTTAAATTGTATTTCAAACCTACCTTACAGTAAAAACAATGTAATATTTGTAATTCATATCTACAGTCCAGTAGATACAGTGTATTATTTGTAATTCATATCTACAGTCCAGTAGATACAGTGTAATATTTGTCATTCATATCTACAGTCCAGTAGATACAGTGTAATATTTGTAATTCATATCTACAGTCCAGTAGGTAGAGTGTAATATTTGTAATTCATATCTACAGTCCAGTAGATACAGAGTATAATTTGTAATTCATATCTACAGTCCAGTAGATACAGTGTAATATTTGTCCAGTAGATACAGAGTATAATTTGTATTTCAAACCTACCTCACAGTAAAAACAATGTAATATTTGTAATTCATATCTACAGTCCACTAGATACAGTGAAATATTTGTAATTCATATCTACAGTCCACTAGATACAGAGTATAATTTGTATTTCAAACCTACCTTACAGTAAAAACAATGCAATATTTGTAATTCATATCTTCAGTCTAGTAGATACAGAGTATAATTTGTATTTCAAACCTACCTTACAGTAAAAACAATGTAATATTTGTAATTCATATCTTCAGTCTAGTAGATACAGAGTATAATTTGTAATTCAAATCTACAGTACAGTAGATACAGTGTAATATTTGTAATTCATATCTACAGTCCAGTAGATACAGAGTATAATTTGTATTTCAAACCTACCTTACAGTAAAAACAATGTAATATTTGTAATTCATATCTTCAGTCCAGTAGATACAGAGTATAATTTGTAATTCAAATCTACAGTACAGTAGATACAGTGTAAGATTTGTAATTCATATCTACAGTACAGTAGATACAGAGTATAATTTGTATTTCAAACCTACAGTACAGTAGAATCAATGTATTAGTTGTTAGTGAACTACAGTCAAGAAGATCCAATGTCTCATTTCTTTGTGATCTTACGTCCAATAGATACAGTGTATAATTTGCATTTCAAATCTACAGTACAGTAGATCAATATATAAGTTGTTTCTGAACTACTATCGAAAAGATACTGCGCTTATTTCTTTGTAATCTACAGTCCAGTAGATAGTGTAATATTTTTAATTCATATCTACAGTCCAGTAGATCAGTGTAATATTTGTAATTCATATCTACAGTCCAGTAGATACAGTGTAATATTTGTAATTCATATCTACAGTCCAGTAGATACAGAGTATAAATTGTATTACAAACCTACCTTACAGTAAAACCAATGTAATATTTGTAATTCATATCTACAGTCCAGTAGATACAGAGTATAATTTGTAATTCAAATCTACAGTCCAGTAGATACAGTGTAATATTTGTAATTCATATCTACAGTCCAGTAGATACAGTGTAATATTTGTCATTCATATCTACAGTCCAGTAGATACAGTGTATAATTTGTATTTCAAATCTACAGTACAGTAGATCAATGTATAAGTTGTTTCTCAACAAGTATCGAGAAGATACTGCGCTTATTTCTTTATAATCTACAGTTCAGTAGATACAATGTAATATTTGTAATTCATATCTATACAGTCCAGTAGATCGGTGTAAAATTTGTAATTCATATCTACAGTCCAGTAGATACAGTGTAATATTTGTAATTCACATCTACAGTCCAGTAGATACAGAGTATAAATTGTATTTCAAACCTACCTTACAGTAAAACCAATGTAATATTTGTAATTCAAATCTACAGTTCAGTAGATACAGTGTAATATTTGTATTTCAAATCTACAGTACAGTAGATCAATGTATAAGTTGTTTCTGAACTACTAGCGAGGAGATACCTCGCTTATTTCTTTGTAATCTACAGTCCAGTAGATCGGTGTAATATTTGTAATTCATATCTACAGTCCAGTAGATACAGTGTAATATTTGTAATTCACATCTACAGTACAGTAGATACAGAGTTTAAATTGTATTTCAAACCTACCTTACAGTAAAAACAATGTAATATTTGTAATTCATATCTACAGTCCAGTAGATACAGTGTATTATTTGTAATTCATATCTACAGTCCAGTAGATACAGTGTAATATTTGTCATTCATATCTACAGTCCAGTAGATACAGTGTAATATTTGTAATTCATATCTACAGTCCAGTAGGTAGAGTGTAATATTTGTAATTCATATCTACAGTCCAGTAGATACAGAGTATAATTTGTAATTCATATCTACAGTCCAGTAGATACAGTGTAATATTTGTCCAGTAGATACAGAGTATAATTTGTATTTCAAACCTACCTCACAGTAAAAACAATGTAATATTTGTAATTCATATCTACAGTCCACTAGATACAGTGAAATATTTGTAATTCATATCTACAGTCCAGTAGATACAGAGTATAATTTGTATTTCAAACCTACCTTACAGTAAAAACAATGTAATATTTGTAATTCATATCTTCAGTCTAGTAGATACAGAGTATAATTTGTAATTCAAATCTACAGTACAGTAGATACAGTGTAATATTTGTAATTCATATCTTCAGTCTAGTAGATACAGAGTATAATTTGTAATTCAAATCTACAGTACAGTAGATACAGTGTAATATTTGTAATTCATATCTACAGTCCAGTAGATACAGAGTATAATTTGTATTTCAAACCTACCTTACAGTAAAAACAATGTAATATTTGTAATTCATATCTTCAGTCCAGTAGATACAGAGTATAATTTGTAATTCAAATCTACAGTACAGTAGATACAGTGTAAGATTTGTAATTCATATCTACAGTACAGTAGATACAGAGTATAATTTGTATTTCAAACCTACAGTACAGTAGAAACAATGTATTAGTTGTTCGTTAACTACAGTCAAGAAGATCCAATGTCTCATTTCTTTGTGATCTACATTCCAGTAGATAAAGAGTATAATTTGTATTTCAAATCTACAGTACAGTAGATCAATGTATAAGTTGTTTCTGAACTACTATCGAGAAGATACTGCGCTTATTTCTTTGTAATCTACAGTTCAGTTGATACAATGTATTATTTGAATTTAATATCAACAGTACAGTAGGTAGAGTGCATAATTTGTATTTCAAATCAACAGTACAGTAGAAACAATGTATTAGTTGTTCATGAACTACAGTCAAGAAGATCCAATGTCTCATTTCTTTGTGATCTACATTCCAGTAGATACAGTGTATAATTTGTATTTCAAATATACAGTATAGTACATCAATGTATAAGTTGTTTCTGAACTACTATCGAGAAGATACCTCGCTTATTTCTTTGTAATCTACAGTCGAGTAGATACAGTGTATTATTTGTAATTCATATCTACAGTCCAGTAGATACAGTGTACTATTTGTATTTCATATCTCCAGTCCAGTAGATACAGAGTATAATTTGTATTTCAAATCTACAGTACAGTAGATCAATGTATAAGTTGTTTCTGAACTACTATCGAGAAGATACTGCGCTTATTTCTTTGTAATCTACAGTCGAGTAGATACAGTGTATTATTTGTAATTCATATCTACAGTCCAGTAGATACAGTGTAATATTTGTCATTCATATCTACAGTCCAGTAGATACAGTGTAATATTTGTAATTCATATCTACAGTCCAGTAGGTAGAGTGTAATATTTGTAATTCATATCTACAGTCCAGTAGATACAGAGTATAATTTGTAATTCATATCTACAGTCCAGTAGATACAGAGTATAATTTGTATTTCAAACCTACCTTACAGTAAAAACAATGTAATATTTGTAATTCATATCTACAGTCCACTAGATACAGTGAAATATTTGTAATTCATATCTACAGTCCAGTAGATACAGTGTAATATTTGTAATTCATATCTACAGTCCAGTAGAAACAGTGTAATATTTGTAATTCATATCTACAGTCTAGTAGATACAGAGTATAATTTGTATTTCAAACCTACCTTACAGTAAAAACAATGTAATATTTGTAATTCATATCTTCAGTCTAGTAGATACAGAGTATAATTTGTATTTCAAACCTACGTTACAGTAAAAACAATGTATTATTTGTAATTCATATCTTCAGTCTAGTAGATACAGAGTATAATTTGTAATTCAAATCTACAGTACAGTAGATACAGTGTAATATTTGTAATTCATATCTACAGTCCAGTAGATACAGAGTATAATTTGTATTTCAAACCTACCTTACAGTAAAAACAATGTAATATTTGTAATTCATATCTTCAGTCCAGTAGATACAGAGTATAATTTGTAATTCAAATCTACAGTACAGTAGATACAGTGTAAGATTTGTAATTCATATCTACAGTACAGTAGATACAGAGTATAATTTGTATTTCAAACCTACAGTACAGTAGAAACAATGTATTAGTTGTTCGTTAACTACAGTCAAGAAGATCCAATGTCTCATTTCTTTGTGATCTACATTCCAGTAGATACAGTGTATAATTTGTATTTCAAATATACAGTACAGTAGATCAATGTATAAGTTGTTTCTGAACTACTAGCGAGAAGATACCTCGCTTATTTCTTTGTAATCTACAGTCCAGTATATACAGTGTAATATTTGTAATTCATATCTACAGTACAGTAGATACAGAGTATAAATTGTATTTCAAACCTACCTTACAGTAAAAAAAATGTAATATTTGTAATTCATATCTACAGTCCAGTAGATAAAGAGTATAATTTGTATTTCAAATCTACAGTACAGTAGATCAATGTATAAGTTGTTTCTGAACTACTATCGAGAAGATACTGCGCTTATTTCTTTGTAATCTACAGTTCAGTAGAAACAATGTAATATTTGAATTTAATATCTACAGTACAGTAGGTAGAGTCCACAATTTGTATTTCAAATCTACAGTACAGTAGAAACAATGTATTAGTTGTTAGTAAACTACAGTCAAGAAGATCCAATGTCTCATTTCTTTGTGATCTACCGTCCAATAGATACAGTGTATAATTTGCATTTCAAATCTACAGTACAGTAGATCAATATATAAGTTGTTTCTGAACTACTATCGAAAAGATACTGCGCTTATTTCTTTGTAATCTACAGTCCAGTAGATAGTGTAATATTTTTAATTCATATCTACAGTCCAGTAGATCAGTGTAATATTTGTAATTCATATCTACAGTCCAGTAGATACAGTGTAATATTTGTAATTCATATCTACAGTCCAGTAGATACAGAGTATAAATTGTATTACAAACCTACCTTACAGTAAAACAAATGTAATATTTGTAATTCATATCTACAGTCCAGTAGATACAGAGTATAATTTGTAATTCAAATCTACAGTCCAGTAGATACAGTGTAATATTTGTAATTCATATCTACAGTCCAGTAGATACAGTGTAATATTTGTCATTCATATCTACAGTCCAGTAGATACAGTGTATAATTTGTATTTCAAATCTACAGTACAGTAGATCAATGTATAAGTTGTTTCTCAACAAGTATCGAGAAGATACTGCGCTTATTTCTTTATAATCTACAGTTCAGTAGATAAGATGTAATATTTGTAATTCATATCTATACAGTCCAGTAGATCGGTGTAAAATTTGTAATTCATATCTACAGTCCAGTAGATACAGTGTAATATTTGTAATTCACATCTACAGTCCAGTAGATACAGAGTATAAATTGTATTTCAAACCTACCTTACAGTAAAACCAATGTAATATTTGTAATTCAAAACTACAGTACAGTAGATACAGTGTAATATTTGTATTTCAAATCTACAGTACAGTAGATCAATGTATAAGTTGTTTCTGAACTACTAGCGAGGAGATACCTCGCTTATTTCTTTGTAATCTACAGTCCAGTAGATCGGTGTAATATTTGTAATTCATATCTACAGTCCAGTAGATACAGTGTAATATTTGTAATTCACATCTACAGTACAGTAGATACAGAGTTTAAATTGTATTTCAAACCTACCTTACAGTAAAAACAATGTAATATTTGTAATTCATATCTACAGTCCAGTAGATACAGTGTATTATTTGTAATTCATATCTACAGTCCAGTAGATACAGTGTAATATTTGTCATTCATATCTACAGTCCAGTAGATACAGTGTAATATTTGTAATTCATATCTACAGTCCAGTAGGTAGAGTGTAATATTTGTAATTCATATCTACAGTCCAGTAGATACAGAGTATAATTTGTAATTCATATCTACAGTCCAGTAGATACAGTGTAATATTTGTCCAGTAGATACAGAGTATAATTTGTATTTCAAACCTACCTCACAGTAAAAACAATGTAATATTTGTAATTCATATCTACAGTCCACTAGATACAGTGAAATATTTGTAATTCATATCTACAGTCCACTAGATACAGAGTATAATTTGTATTTCAAACCTACCTTACAGTAAAAACAATGCAATATTTGTAATTCATATCTTCAGTCTAGTAGATACAGAGTATAATTTGTATTTCAAACCTACCTTACAGTAAAAACAATGTAATATTTGTAATTCATATCTTCAGTCTAGTAGATACAGAGTATAATTTGTAATTCAAATCTACAGTACAGTAGATACAGTGTAATATTTGTAATTCATATCTACAGTCCAGTAGATACAGAGTATAATTTGTATTTCAAACCTACCTTACAGTAAAAACAATGTAATATTTGTAATTCATATCTTCAGTCCAGTAGATACAGAGTATAATTTGTAATTCAAATCTACAGTACAGTAGATACAGTGTAAGATTTGTAATTCATATCTACAGTACAGTAGATACAGAGTATAATTTGTATTTCAAACCTACAGTACAGTAGAATCAATGTATTAGTTGTTAGTGAACTACAGTCAAGAAGAT
Organism: Gibbula magus; assembly: GCA_936450465.1. Lineage (NCBI taxonomy): Eukaryota > Metazoa > Mollusca > Gastropoda > Trochida > Trochidae > Gibbula > Gibbula magus. Next base: position 52,294,603 of record OW388302.1, read on the forward strand.
CCAATGTCTCATTTCTTTGTGATCTTACGTCCAATAGATACAGTGTATAATTTGCATTTCAAATCTACAGTACAGTAGATCAATATATAAGTTGTTTCTGAACTACTATCGAAAAGATACTGCGCTTATTTCTTTGTAATCTACAGTCCAGTAGATAGTGTAATATTTTTAATTCATATCTACAGTCCAGTAGATCAGTGTAATATTTGTAATTCATATCTACAGTCCAGTAGATACAGTGTAATATTTGTAATTCATATCTACAGTCCAGTAGATACAGAGTATAAATTGTATTACAAACCTACCTTACAGTAAAACCAATGTAATATTTGTAATTCATATCTACAGTCCAGTAGATACAGAGTATAATTTGTAATTCAAATCTACAGTCCAGTAGATACAGTGTAATATTTGTAATTCATATCTACAGTCCAGTAGATACAGTGTAATATTTGTAATTCATATCTACAGTCCAGTAGATACAGTGTATAATTTGTATTTCAAATCTACAGTACAGTAGATCAATGTATAAGTTGTTTCTCAACAAGTATCGAGAAGATACTGCGCTTATTTCTTTATAATCTACAGTTCAGTAGATACAATGTAATATTTGTAATTCATATCTATACAGTCCAGTAGATCGGTGTAAAATTTGTAATTCATATCTACAGTCCAGTAGATACAGTGTAATATTTGTAATTCACATCTACAGTCCAGTAGATACAGAGTATAAATTGTATTTCAAACCTACCTTACAGTAAAACCAATGTAATATTTGTAATTCAAATCTACAGTTCAGTAGATACAGTGTAATATTTGTATTTCAAATCTACAGTACAGTAGATCAATGTATAAGTTGTTTCTGAACTACTAGCGAGGAGATACCTCGCTTATTTCTTTGTAATCTACAGTCCAGTAGATCGGTGTAATATTTGTAATTCATATCTACAGTCCAGTAGATACAGTGTAATATTTGTAATTCACATCTACAGTACAGTAGATACAGAGTTTAAATTGTATTTCAAACCTACCTTACAGTAAAAACAATGTAATATTTGTAATTCATATCTACAGTCCAGTAGATACAGTGTATTATTTGTAATTCATATCTACAGTCCAGTAGATACAGTGTAATATTTGTCATTCATATCTACAGTCCAGTAGATACAGTGTAATATTTGTAATTCATATCTACAGTCCAGTAGGTAGAGTGTAATATTTGTAATTCATATCTACAGTCCAGTAGATACAGAGTATAATTTGTAATTCATATCTACAGTCCAGTAGATACAGTGTAATATTTGTCCAGTAGATACAGAGTATAATTTGTATTTCAAACCTACCTCACAGTAAAAACAATGTAATATTTGTAATTCATATCTACAGTCCACTAGATACAGTGAAATATTTGTAATTCATATCTACAGTCCAGTAGATACAGAGTATAATTTGTATTTCAAACCTACCTTACAGTAAAAACAATGTAATATTTGTAATTCATATCTTCAGTCTAGTAGATACAGAGTATAATTTGTAATTCAAATCTACAGTACAGTAGATACAGTGTAATATTTGTAATTCATATCTTCAGTCTAGTAGATACAGAGTATAATTTGTAATTCAAATTTACAGTACAGTAGATACAGTGTAATATTTGTAATTCATATCTACAGTCCAGTAGATACAGAGTATAATTTGTATTTCAAACCTACCTTACAGTAAAAACAATGTAATATTTGTAATTCATATCTTCAGTCCAGTAGATACAGAGTATAATTTGTAATTCAAATCTACAGTACAGTAGATACAGTGTAAGATTTGTAATTCATATCTACAGTACAGTAGATACAGAGTATAATTTGTATTTCAAACCTACAGTACAGTAGAAACAATGTATTAGTTGTTCGTTAACTACAGTCAAGAAGATCCAATGTCTCATTTCTTTGTGATCTACATTCCAGTAGATAAAGAGTATAATTTGTATTTCAAATCTACAGTACAGTAGATCAATGTATAAGTTGTTTCTGAACTACTATCGAGAAGATACTGCGCTTATTTCTTTGTAATCTACAGTTCAGTTGATACAATGTATTATTTGAATTTAATATCAACAGTACAGTAGGTAGAGTGCATAATTTGTATTTCAAATCAACAGTACAGTAGAAACAATGTATTAGTTGTTCATGAACTACAGTCAAGAAGATCCAATGTCTCATTTCTTTGTGATCTACATTCCAGTAGATACAGTGTATAATTTGTATTTCAAATATACAGTATAGTACATCAATGTATAAGTTGTTTCTGAACTACTATCGAGAAGATACCTCGCTTATTTCTTTGTAATCTACAGTCGAGTAGATACAGTGTATTATTTGTAATTCATATCTACAGTCCAGTAGATACAGTGTACTATTTGTATTTCATATCTCCAGTCCAGTAGATACAGAGTATAATTTGTATTTCAAATCTACAGTACAGTAGATCAATGTATAAGTTGTTTCTGAACTACTATCGAGAAGATACTGCGCTTATTTCTTTGTAATCTACAGTCGAGTAGATACAGTGTATTATTTGTAATTCATATCTACAGTCCAGTAGATACAGTGTAATATTTGTCATTCATATCTACAGTCCAGTAGATACAGTGTAATATTTGTAATTCATATCTACAGTCCAGTAGGTAGAGTGTAATATTTGTAATTCATATCTACAGTCCAGTAGATACAGAGTATAATTTGTAATTCATATCTACAGTCCAGTAGATACAGAGTATAATTTGTATTTCAAACCTACCTTACAGTAAAAACAATGTAATATTTGTAATTCATATCTACAGTCCACTAGATACAGTGAAATATTTGTAATTCATATCTACAGTCCAGTAGATACAGTGTAATATTTGTAATTCATATCTACAGTCCAGTAGAAACAGTGTAATATTTGTAATTCATATCTACAGTCTAGTAGATACAGAGTATAATTTGTATTTCAAACCTACCTTACAGTAAAAACAATGTAATATTTGTAATTCATATCTTCAGTCTAGTAGATACAGAGTATAATTTGTATTTCAAACCTACGTTACAGTAAAAACAATGTATTATTTGTAATTCATATCTTCAGTCTAGTAGATACAGAGTATAATTTGTAATTCAAATCTACAGTACAGTAGATACAGTGTAATATTTGTAATTCATATCTACAGTCCAGTAGATACAGAGTATAATTTGTATTTCAAACCTACCTTACAGTAAAAACAATGTAATATTTGTAATTCATATCTTCAGTCCAGTAGATACAGAGTATAATTTGTAATTCAAATCTACAGTACAGTAGATACAGTGTAAGATTTGTAATTCATATCTACAGTACAGTAGATACAGAGTATAATTTGTATTTCAAACCTACAGTACAGTAGAAACAATGTATTAGTTGTTCGTTAACTACAGTCAAGAAGATCCAATGTCTCATTTCTTTGTGATCTACATTCCAGTAGATACAGTGTATAATTTGTATTTCAAATATACAGTACAGTAGATCAATGTATAAGTTGTTTCTGAACTACTAGCGAGAAGATACCTCGCTTATTTCTTTGTAATCTACAGTCCAGTATATACAGTGTAATATTTGTAATTCATATCTACAGTACAGTAGATACAGAGTATAAATTGTATTTCAAACCTACCTTACAGTAAAAAAAATGTAATATTTGTAATTCATATCTACAGTCCAGTAGATAAAGAGTATAATTTGTATTTCAAATCTACAGTACAGTAGATCAATGTATAAGTTGTTTCTGAACTACTATCGAGAAGATACTGCGCTTATTTCTTTGTAATCTACAGTTCAGTAGAAACAATGTAATATTTGAATTTAATATCTACAGTACAGTAGGTAGAGTCCACAATTTGTATTTCAAATCTACAGTACAGTAGAAACAATGTATTAGTTGTTAGTAAACTACAGTCAAGAAGATCCAATGTCTCATTTCTTTGTGATCTACCGTCCAATAGATACAGTGTATAATTTGCATTTCAAATCTACAGTACAGTAGATCAATATATAAGTTGTTTCTGAACTACTATCGAAAAGATACTGCCCTTATTTCTTTGTAATCTACAGTCCAGTAGATAGTGTAATATTTTTAATTCATATCTACAGTCCGGTAGATACAGTGTAATATTTGTAATTCATATCTACAGTCCAGTAGATACAGAGTATAATTTGTATTTCAAACCTACCTTACAGTAAAACCAATGTAATATTTGTAATTCATACCTACGGTCCAGAAGATACAGAGTAGAATTTGTATTTCAAATCTACAGTACAGTAGAAACAATGTATTAGTTGTTCGTGAACTACAGTCAAGAAGATCCAATGTCTCATTTCTTTGTGATCTACAGTACAGTAGATACAGTGTATAATTTGTATTTCAAATCTACAGTACAGTAGAAACAGTGTATAATTTGTTTCTGAACTACTGTCGAAAAGATACTGCGCTTATTTCTTTGTACTCTACAGTCCAGTAGATACAGTGTTATTTGTAATTCATATCTACAGTCCAGTAGATACAGTGTAATATTTGTAATTCATATCTACAGTCCAGTAGATACAGAGTATAATTTGTATTTCAAACCTACCTTACAGTAAAACCAATGTAATGTTTGTAATTCATACCTACAGTCCAGTAGATACAGAGTATAATTTGTATTTCAAATCTACAGTACAGTAGAAACAGTGTATAATTTGTTTCTGAACTACTGTCAAAAAGATACTGCGCTTATTTCTTTGTACTCTACTGTTCAGTAGATAGTGTAATATTTGTAATTCATATCTACAGTCCAGTAGATACAGTGTAATATTTGTAATTCATATCTACCGTCCAGTAGATACAGAGTATAATTTGTATTGCAAACCTACCTCACAGTAAAAGCAATGTAATATTTGTAATTCATATCTACAGTCCAGTAGATAAAGAGTATAATTTGTATTTCAAATCTACAGTACAGTAGATCAATGTATTAGTTGTTTCTGAACTACTATCGAGAAGATACTGCGCTTATTTCTTTGTAATCTACAGTTCAGTTGATACAATGTATTATTTGAATTTAATATCAACAGTACAGTAGGTAGAGTGCATAATTTGTATTTCAAATCAACAGTACAGTAGAAACAATGTATTAGTTGTTCATGAACTACAGTCAAGAAGATCCAATGTCTCATTTCTTTGTGATCTACAGTACAGTAGATACAGTGTATAATTTGTATTTCAAATCTACAGTACAGTAGATCAATGTATAAGTTGTTTCTGAACTACTATCGAGAAGATACTGCGCTTATTTCTTTGTAATCTACAGTTCAGTTGATACAATGTATTATTTGAATTTAATATCAACAGTACAGTAGGTAGAGTGCATAATTTGTATTTCAAATCAACAGTACAGTAGAAACAATGTATTAGTTGTTAATGAACTACAGTCAAGAAGATCCAATGTCTCATTTCTTTGTGATCTACAGTACAGTAGATACAGTGTATAATTTGTATTTCAAATATACAGTACAGTAGATCAATGTATAAGTTGTTTCTGAACTACTATCGAGAAGATACTGCGCTTATTTCTTTGTAATCTACAGTCGAGTAGATACAGTGTATTATTTGTAATTCATATCTACAGTCCAGTAGATACAGTGTAATATTTGTCATTCATATCTACAGTCCAGTAGATACAGTGTAATATTTGTAATTCATATCTACAGTCCAGTAGGTAGAGTGTAATATTTGTAATTCATATCTACAGTCCAGTAGATAAAGAGTATAATTTGTAATTCTTATCTACAGTCCAGTAGATACAGTGTATAATTTGTAATTCATATCTACAGTCCAGTAGATACAGAGTATAATTTGTAATTCATATCTACAGTCCACTAGATACAGAGTATAATTTGTAATTCATATCTACAGTCCAGTAGATACAGAGTATAATTTGTATTTCAAACCTACCTTACAGTAAAAACAATGTAATATTTGTAATTCATATCTACAGTCCAGTAGATACAGTGTAATATTTGTAGTTCATATCTACAGTCCAGTAGATACAGAGTATAATTTGTATTTCAAACCTACCTTACAGTAAAAACAATGTAATATTTGTAATTCATATCTACAGTCCACTAGATACAGTGTAATATTTGTAATTCATATCTACAGTCAAGTAGATACAGAGTATTATTTGTATTTCAAACCTACCTTACAGTAAAAACAATGTAATATTTGTAATTCATATCTACAGTCCACTAGATACACAGTGTAATATTTGTAATTCATATCTACAGTCCAGTAGATACAGAGTATAATTTGTATTTCAAACCTACCTTACAGTAAAAACAATGTAATATTTGTAATTCATATCTTCAGTCTAGTAGATACAGAGTATAATTTGTAATTCAAATCTACAGTCCAGTAGATACAGTGTAATATTTGTCATTCATATCTACAGTCCAGTAGAGTAATATTTGTAATTCATATCTACAGTCCAGTAGGTAGAGTGTAATATTTGTAATTCATATCTACAGTCCAGTAGATACAGAGTATAATTTGTATTTCAAACCTACCTTACAGTAAAAACAATGTAATATTTGTAATTCATATCTTCAGTCTAGTAGATACAGAGTATAATTTGTAATTCAAATCTACAGTACAGTAGATACAGTGTAATATTTGTAGTTCATATCTACAGTCCAGTAGATACAGAGTATAATTTGTATTTCAAACCTACCTTACAGTAAAAACAATGTAATATTTGTAATTCATATCTACAGTCCAGTAGATACAGTGTAATATTTGTAATTCATATCTACAGTCAAGTAGATACAGAGTATTATTTGTATTTCAAACCTACCTTACAGTAAAAACAATGTAATATTTGTAATTCATATCTACAGTCCACTAGATACAGTGTAATATTTGTAATTCATATCTACAGTCCAGTAGATACAGAGTATAATTTGTAATTCAAATCTACAGTACAGTAGATACAGTGTAATATTTGTAATTCATATCTACAGTCCAGTAGATACAGAGTATAATTTGTATTTCAAACCTACCTTACAGTAAAAACAATGTAATATTTGTAATTCATATCTTCAGTCCAGTAGATACAGAGTATAATTTGTAATTCAAATCTACAGTACAGTAGATACAGTGTAAGATTTGTAATTCATATCTACAGTACAGTAGATACAGAGTATAATTTGTATTTCAAACCTACAGTACAGTAGAAACAATGTATTAGTTGTTCGTTAACTACAGTCAAGAAGATCCAATGTCTCATTTCTTTGTGATCTACATTCTAGTAGATACAGTGTATAATTTGTATTTCAAATATACAGTATAGTACATCAATGTATAAGTTGTTTCTGAACTACTAGCGAGAAGATACCTCGCTTATTTCTTTGTAATCTACAGTCCAGTAGATACAGAGTATAATTTGTATTTCAAACCTACCTTACAGTAAAAACAATGTAATATTTGTAATTCATATCTTCAGTCCAGTAGATACAGAGTATAATTTGTAATTCAAATCTACAGTCCAGTATATACAGTGTAAGATTTGTAATTCATATCTACAGTCCAGTAGATACAATGTATGATTTGTATTTCAAACCTACAGTACAGTAGAAACAATGTATTAGTTGTTCGTTAACTACAGTCAAGAAGATCCAATGTCTCATTTCTTTGTGATCTACAGTACAGTAGATACAGTGTATAATTTGTATTTCAAATCTACAGTACAGTAGATCAATGTATAAGTTGTAATCTACAGTTCAGTAGATACAATGTCTAGATAGAGTTTATTTTTTGTACAGTCTGCAGACAACTCTCCATCCTGTATAGATTAGATCACTACCCAGTACTGAGACATATAAAGACCGTCCCCCAGGGAGTCTGCCATCCTTCCAAAGGGGACAGTCAGAGCCAGCCCAGCTCTAATGGAGAACTGACCACTCTCCATCCTGTATAGATTAGATCTCTACCCGGTACATATAAAGACCGTCCCTCAGGGAGTCTGCCATCCTTCCAAAGGGGACAGTCAGAGCCAGCTCAGCTCTAATGGAGAACTGACCACTCTCCATCCTTTATAGATTAGATCTCTACCCATCACTTAGACATATAAAGACCGTCCCCCACATAGTCTGCCATCCTTCCAAAGGGGACAGTCAGAGCCAGCCCAGCTCTAATGGAGAACTGACCACTCTCCATCCTGTATAGATTAGATCTCTACCCAGTACTGAGACATATAAAGACCGTCCCCCAGGGAGTCTGCCATCCTTCCAAAGGGGACAGTCAGAGCCAGCCCAGCTCTAATGGAGAACTGACCACTCTCCATCCTGTATAGATTAGATCTCTACCCGGTACATATAAAGACCGTCCCCCAGGGAGTCTGCCATCCTTCCAAAGGGGACAGTCAGAGCCAGCCCAGCTCTAATGGAGAACTGACCACTCTCCATCCTGTATAGATTAGATCACTACCCAGTACATATAAAGACCGTCCCCCATGGAAGTCTGCCATCCTTCCAAAGGGGACAGTCAGAGCCAGCCCATCTCTAATGGACAACTGACCACTCTCCATCCTGTATAGATTAGATCTCTACCCATCACTAAGACAAATAAAGACCGTCCCCCAGGGAGTCTGCCATCCTTCCAAAGGGGACAGTCAGAGCCAGTCCAGCTCTAATGGAGAACAGACCACTCTCCATCATGTATAGATCAGATCACTACCCATCACTTAGACATATAAAGACCGTCCCCCAAGGAGTCTGCCATCCTTCCAAAGGGGACAGTCAGAGCTAGCCCAGCTCTAATGGAGAACTGACCACTCTCTATCCTGTATAGATTAGATCACTACCCATCACTAAGACATATAAAGACCGTCCCCCAGGGAGTCTGCCATCCTTCCAATGGGACAGTCAGAGCCAGCCCAGCTCTAATGGAGAACTGACCACTCTCTATCCTGTATTGATTAGATCACTACCCATCACTTAGACATATAAAGACCGTCCCCCAGGGAGTCTGCCATCCTTCCAAAGGGGACAGTCAGAGCCAGCCCAGCTCTAATGGAGAACTGACCACTCTCCATCCTGTATAGATTAGATCACTACCCATCACTTAGACATATAAAGACCATCCCCCACATAGTCTGCCATCCTTCCAAAGGGGACAGTCAGAGCCAGCCCAGCTCTAATGGAGAACTGTCCACTCTCTATCCTGTATAGATTAGATCTCTACCCATCACTTAGACATATAAAGACCGTCCCCCACATAGTCTGCCATCCTTCCAAAGGGGACAGTCAGAGCCAGCCCAGCTCTAATGGAGAACTGACCACTCTCCATCCTGTATAGATTAGATCTCTACCCAGTACTGAGACATATAAAGACCGTCCCCCAGGGAGTCTGCCATCCTTCCAAAGGGGACAGTCAGAGCCAGCTCAGCTCTAATGGAGAACTGACCACTCTCCATCCTGTATAGATTAGATCTCTACCCATCACTTAGACATATAAAGACCGTCCCCCACATAGTCTGCCATCCTTCCAAAGGGGACAGTCAGAGCCAGCCAAGCTCTAATGGAGAACAGACCACTCTCTATCCTGTATAGATTAGATCACTACCCATCACTAAGACATATAAAGACCGTCCCCCAGGGAGTCTGCCATCCTTCCAATGGGACAGTCAGAGCCAGCCCAGCTCTAATGGAGAACTGACCACTCTCTATCCTGTATAGATTAGATCACTACCCATCACTTAGACATATAAAGACCGTCCCCCAGGGAGTCTGCCATCCTTCCAAAGGGGACAGTCAGAGCCAGCCCAGCTCTAATGGAGAACTGACCACTCTCCATCCTGTATAGATTAGATCACTACCCATCACTTAGACATATAAAGACCGTCCCCCACATAGTCTGCCATCCTTCCAAAGGGGACAGTCAGAGCCAGCCAAGCTCTAATGGAGAACTGACCACTCTCCATCCTGTATAGATTAGATCACTACCCATCACTTAGACAAATAAAGACCGTCCCCCAGGGAGTCTGCCATCCTTCCAAAGGGGACAGTCAGAGCCAGCCAAGCTCTAATGGAGAACTGACCACTCTCTATCCTGTATAGATTAGATCACTACCCATCACTTAGACATATAAAGACCGTCCCCCACATAGTCTGCCATCCTTCCAAAGGGGACAGTCAGAGCCAGCCAAGCTCTAATGGAGAACAGACCACTCTCTATCCTGTATAGATTAGATCACTACCCATCACTAAGACATATAAAGACCGTCCCCCAGGGAGTCTGCCATCCTTCCAATGGGACAGTCAGAGCCAGCCCAGCTCTAATGGAGAACTGACCACTCTCTATCCTGTATAGATTAGATCACTACCCATCACTTAGACATATAAAGACCGTCCCCCAGGGAGTCTGCCATCCTTCCAAAGGGGACAGTCAGAGCCAGCCCAGCTCTAATGGAGAACTGACCACTCTCCATCCTGTATAGATTAGATCACTACCCATCACTTAGACATATAAAGACCGTCCCCCACATAGTCTGCCATCCTTCCAAAGGGGACAGTCAGAGCCAGCCAAGCTCTAATGGAGAACTGACCACTCTCCATCCTGTATAGATTAGATCACTACCCATCACTTAGACAAATAAAGACCGTCCCCCAGGGAGTCTGCCATCCTTCCAAAGGGGACAGTCAGAGCCAGCCAAGCTCTAATGGAGAACTGACCACTCTCTATCCTGTATAGATTAGATCACTACCCATCACTTAGACATATAAAGACCGTCCCCCAGGGAGTCTGCCATCCTTCCAATGGGACAGTCAGAGCCAGCCAAGCTCTAATGGAGAACTGACCACTCTCTATCCTGTATAGATTAGATCACTACCCATCACTTAGACAAATAAAGACCGTCCCCCAGGGAGTCTGCCATCCTTTCAAAGGGGACAGTCAGAGCCAGCCCAGCTCTAATGGAGAACTGACCACTCTCCATCCTGTATAGATTAGATCACTACCCATCACTAAGACATATAAAGACCATCCCCCACATAGTCTGCCATCCTTCAAAAGGGGACAGTCAGAGCCAGCCAAGCTCTAATGGAGAACTGACCACTCTCTATCCTGTATAGATTAGATCACTACCCATCACTAAGACATATAAAGACCGTCCCCCACATAGTCTGCCATCCTTCCAAAGGGGACAGTCAGAGCCAGCCCAGCTCTAATGGAGAACTGACCACTCTCTATCCTGTATAGATTAGATCACTACCCATCACTAAGACATATAAAGACCGTCCCCCAAGGAGTCTGCCATCCTTCCAATGGGACAGTCAGAGCCAGCCCAGCTCTAATGGAGAACTGACCACTCTCCATCCTGTATAGATTAGATCTCTACCCATCACTTAGACATATAATGACCGTCCCCCAGGGAGTCTGCCATCCTTCCAAAGGGGACAGTCAGAGCTAGCCCAGCTCTAATGGAGAACTGACCACTCTCTATCCTGTATAGATTAGATCACTACCCATCACTTAGACATATAAAGACCGTCCCCAGGGAGTCTGCCATCCTTCCAAAGGGGACAGTCAGAGCCAGCCCAGCTCTAATGGAGAACTGACCACTCTCTATCCTGTATAGATTAGATCACTACCCATCACTAAGACATATAAAGACCGTCCCCCAGGGAGTCTGCCATCCTTCCAAAGAGGACAGTCTGAGCTAGCCCAGCTCTAATGGAGAACTGACCACTCTCTATCCTGTATAGATTAGATCTCTACCCATCACTTAGACATATAAAGATCGTCCCCCACATAGTCTGTCATCCTTCCAAAGGGGACAGTCAAAGCCAGCCCAGCTCTAATGGAGAACTGACCACTCTCTATCCTGTATAGATTAGATCACTACCCAGTACTCGGACATATAAAGACTGTCCCCCAGGGAGTCTGCCATCCTTCCAAAGGGGACAGTCAGAGCCAGCCCAGGTCTAATGGAGAACTGACCACTCTCTATCCTGTATAGATTAGATCTCTACCCATCATTAAGACAAATAAAGACTGTCCCCCACATAGTCTGCCATCCTTCCAAAGGGGACAGTCAGAGCCAGCCCAGCTCTAATGGAGAACTGACCACTCTCTATCCTGTATAGATTAGATCACTACCCATCACTAAGACATATAATGACCGTCCCCCAGGGAGTCTGCCATCCTTCCAAAGGGGACAGTCAGAGCCAGCCAAGCTCTAATGGAGAACTGACCACTCTCCATCCTGTATAGATTAGATCACTACCCATCACTAAGACATATAAAGACCGTCCCCCAAGGAGTCTGCCATCCTTCCAAAGGGGACAGTCAGAGCCAGCCCAGCTCTAATGGAGAACAGACCACTCTCCATCATGTATAGATCAGATCACTACCCATCACTTAGACATATAAAGACCGTCCCCCAAGGAGTCTGCCATCCTTCCAAAGGGGACAGTCAGAGCCAGCCCAGCTCTAATGGAGAACTGACCACTCTCTATCCTGTATAGATTAGATCACTACCCAGTACTCGGACATATAAAGACTGTCCCCCAGGGAGTTTGTCATCCTTCCAAAGGAGACAGTCAGAGCCAGCCCAGCTCTAATGGAGAACTGACCACTCTCCATCCTGTATAGATTAGATCACTACCCAGTACTCGGACATATAAAGACCGTCCCCCAGGGAGTCTGCCATCCTTCCAAAGGGGACAGTCAAAGCCAGCCCAGCTCTAATGGAGAACTGACCACTCTCCATCCTGTATAGATTAGATCACTACCCAGTACTCTGACATACCGGTATATTAATACACGTAGTTCAACTTTGAAATTAATATTGTCAATCTGCTTTGCGTAAAATGAATGAAGAAAGACATTGTATGATAAAGAAGTTATAGTTATTAGAGGACGTCCTTTAAATATTTTAGGTTGAGACCACTGCCACGTGGGGTGGGACAGGACGAAATGAACAAATTTAAATCTTTAAATTCAAATTCACTAATAATAAGCACATATTTGAGGGGGGTGGGGGGAGTGAAGACCAAATGAACAAACTTTGATCCCCTAAGAGCAAACTCCCCACAAAATTTCAGTTTGGGGGTGTCATGGTTCTTGAGGAGAATACGAAAATGTTGAATAATAGTCCCACTTACCCTGGTTTGAATTTCTCTCACTCAGTTACTGAAAAATAAAATATATATAAATATATAATGAGCTAGCAGTTATTATTTTAGTATTTTCGGACAATTTAGGTATTTATACTGAAAATATTATGCAAGATGTTTAATGAAGAATAGATCTTTATTCTCCAGATTGGACACAATCGCAATTTACTTTGTTCATGCTGTGTATCAAGTTTGATGTTGATTTAGAGTTAATGGTAGGCATTAACTATTCTGATAAATTGAGAGAGAGATGAATGGTTGGGAAGCAAGACTACTACTTACATTCAATATCTCAGTTATAGACAAAGTAAGCATTTTAATGAAATATTATTCCAATTTAGTTTTATAACATCAATGGCCAATTAAAATTGGAAGACATATGTGACAAGGAAAATAATAATTTGATGGCTAATAGATGTACACGTAGTGTTAACAAATGGTTTCAATATAAGATAATTCAGAATATTTTGACAACCCAACATTTTTTTACATAAGAATGGATATATTGATTCACCATTGTGTTCTTTGTGTAAAAAAGTTCCTGAGAGCACAATACACCTATTATGTGATTGTATTTATACTAGTAAAGTGTGGAAAGAATTGGCTAAATGGTTAGAAAAGCTGACTGAGGGATAAATTAAAAACAACAGAAAGTATAATTTTTGGATTTAAGGGAAGAAATAATAACCCACTAAATGCCATTTGTCTACTAGTGAAACAAAATATCTATGCAATAAGCAGAAAAGGTAAGATACCTAAATGTATTCAAAAGGAAATATTAAGGTATTACCAGGCATGTACTGGTAAATACATTGCCTTTACAAAAAATAGCCAGCCCAGATTCTATTCATTTTGGTCCCCTTTCCACATATTATTTAGACATTTAGAAAAGGAGATATAACTTTTAAGAATAATACAGATAAGACTTGGAAAACCTTAAAGGGGCAGAAGCACATTTTTCCGCTGAAATAAGTTGATGAAATGTATTTGAAAAATAATGTCACCAATAGTAAAACAACCTTCTCTCTTCGGAAAGTCAAGTTAAAAAATGAGTGTACCTGGTTCGGTAAAGTCATGGGAATCGTTTTTGTAATACAAAATAATAAAATGTGTACACAATAAAATGGTCGCCATACAATTTTTACTTTTTACGCAACACTGTAATTACCATTATGCATAATTTGTTTGTGTAATAAGATGTTTTACCCGCAAAAGTAAATATAAATGACATAAACTTTCATTATAAACGGGAAATTTGCAAAAATAAAATTTGCAAAAAAAAATGCTACTGCCCCTTTCAAGGTACAATCGTTGTGTTGTTTGGGGTCACATATTCAAAACGTTACAAATGGTGTTATTTTATTGAGAAGAACTGTACCGAAAACTACCAGATATGAAGGTAAAAGTAGTGATTTCTTATCGAAAACCGGACAATGCATCGCGATTGACGCACACCAATTAGTCCAACACAATTGTTGAATCTTATACACAACAGCTTAGAAGACAAATTGGGGTTGATACTGTTCAATAGGTCATATCACTACTGGACATATAATTTTGGTTTCTTGACATGCATAATGATGTTTTTCTATTTTAACGAGAAAAAAGTGAGCATGGCTCACATACCCCCGCCATCCGCTATCCGTCCATTGAGCATTATAGATGTGAAGGGTACTATGTTTTAAAAACAGATTCAAGCATCATAATATTGTCCAAAATATTTTTGGGAACTGGCTTTATTATTGCAAAATTGCAAAATTTCATTCACCCAGAAATAATATTTTTCAGGTACTTAATTGTTCCCATTAGGGTTTCACAGTGGTAATTTGTACCAAGTTCAATTACAGATGCAAGGGCAATAACTCAGTAAAAAATAATATTTAGAAACTGGGCTTTGAACATGTTAAATGTAATTCACCTAGATGTAATAGTTGCTGAGAAAACCAATTTGAGAATCACAGCTCTTTTGGTACTTAGTTCAATTCAGATTCAAGGGCCATAATATTTCGGAACTGGTTTTCGAACTCGATAAAGAGTATGGCCATTCATCAGCACTGCGAGTGGGGAAAACTTCGCTACGGTCTAACAGAACATTGTTTATTAGTTTTATTGTATGTTATGTGTTACTATGTGAATATTCTATCATAATGTATATGTTTTATTGTATGTTATGTGTTACTACCTGTGAATATTCTATATATCATTGTATATGTTTTATTGTATGTTATGTGTTACTATGTGAATATTCTATCATTGTAAATGTTTTATTGTATGTTATGTGTTACTATGTAAATATTTTATCATTGTATATGTTTTATTGTATGTTATGTGTCACTATGTGAATA
Organism: Gibbula magus; assembly: GCA_936450465.1. NCBI lineage: Eukaryota > Metazoa > Mollusca > Gastropoda > Trochida > Trochidae > Gibbula > Gibbula magus. Next base: position 52,310,169 of record OW388302.1, read on the forward strand.
TTCTATCATTGTATATGTTTTATTATATATAAGTGTAAAACTGGGTTAAATACCGTGTTTTCATTTCACGTTATGCCAAGAAACCAAGATGGTGGATGCTGCTGATAAACTGGTGATAGAACTTTCCCTTTAAAGCCAAATAACATTTTTATGAAACACAATGGATGCATCTTTAAATCTTGCAAATGTCCATGAACTTCAATATCTGCAAACTGGATCTTTGTGTAGCGCATTTCCTTAATTACACGCCTGCCTTGAATAGAGGCCTGACTCAAATAGCCAGCCTTGCACGGGGCTTTCTCCCAAAATTGAAAGCCTGCTTTAATTAAACGCCGGGTAAGCTGAATTTACTATTGCTGCTCCCTACCGTAGTTGCCCGTCTCTACAAGCCTTATTGCGAAATAGATGCCTGCCTTGAATAGAAGCCTGCCTCAAATAGACGCCTATGGTGAAAACCGTTTGAAAAAAATAGACGCCCGGCGTTTAATTAAGGAAATACGTTAATTTATATTGACATGTTGACATGTCTATTGATGTGTACAAGTATAGACCTCTACATGTAAACATCTGATGGGAAATAAAAACATTTTTTTTAAAAAGAAAAAAAGAGTGGAACTTTATTGAATCAAAGATGTATTGTTAAAGCTTCACAAATAATTATAACGGATTTAAGAGAAATAAAACAGATTCATTTTGACTGAATTCACAAATGTGACAAGAGTTTCTTCTACTAGTCCGGCAGCCAGCCCTTTTGACCGGGAAAGTGCGTCCATAGAAAATATTTTTGTTCATGATGAACCCTATGGGTATATACTTTAAGAAACTTAAAGATGCTTTGGGCCAAACAATATCGAGATTGCCGTAGAGGCCGTTATGTGAAAAGGCGGGTAACGAGGTCACATGATGCAAACTGGGCGCAAGCACGGCCGGTCGGCTAGTTCGTATCCAAAGTGAACTCGTCTCAATCCGGATTCGAAATGAAACGGAACTCGTATTAAAAATACCTGCACACAGAGACACTGCGGGTGTAGGTAATATCGTTTGGAGAACCGGTTCGCAGGAGTAAATGTCGGTAACATAGTAGAGTTTCGAATGGTGTATTCGAAGGAGATTATGTTGAATAATCGACAGGTTATATTTTGTTTTGTATGTATTAATAAATAATCTGGTAGGTATTATTTCACAAACACAAAACGATTGGTTGTTTCAACAAGCATGACGACATTTCAGATTTAGATTCAATTATTATCCTTACCTTTGCAGATAATTGGTTCAATAAAAGAACGGTTTTGGTACATGTGATATCATCAACATAACATATGGAAATAGATAAAATCATGTGTCTGACTAATCAGGACAGATGTAACGATTAGCAAATGGAGTCTTGGCATTCAGGCAACTTTCTGAAAATTGAAGAGGACCAGTGATCTGTCTTTGATGTTTGGTGTTGTTTCAGGAGGGGATTAAAATGCTGGTAATTGTGAAAAGCTGAATTGTTGGAAATACTATATGGAAGATGAACCAAAAAATATATTTAACTTATGATCTGTTCTGTTTCTTATGCAATAGTGTCTTTTCTGGAAATATATCGTAGGAAATACTTTAATGGAAAATGAATGTAAAAGCAAGGCAGGTTGTTTGAATTTCTATTTAAATCTATAAGTTTCAATAATGAATTCATGTACAGATTGTATAATACATTAACGGAAAATGAACGTAAAAGCAAGGCATGTTGTTTGAATTTCTATTTAAATCTATAAGTTTCAATAATGAATTCATGTACAGATTGTATAATACATTAACGGAAAATGAACGTAAAAGCAAGGCATGTTGTTTGAATTTCTATTTAAATCTATAAGTTTCAATAATGAATTCATGTACAGATTGTATAATACATTGATTAATGGTTGGTGATCGTTCACTGTTGCCATAAAGGATTGATTTCAGGTCATATCCTTTTACATAGAAGTATTTATTTCGTCGAGCATGAATGGGCATGTAAAAAAAGAAATGGACACAATCTTCAGAAAAATGACCACATGAACATGAAGGAGAAATAGATATATGTCTATTGAATTTATCATAATTGAGGTCACTACACCCTAGACGCTGTCTGCAGTGAATTATTTGAGTAAATCTCTGTCCAGAATTTGCATCGAAGTAGTATTTGTTATGGACAGTAGTATTTATTGCTTTTTTATAGATGCTGACTGAATCGCTTATAAATAGTTTTTGTTCTTCTGATAACGAATTCCATTCTCTAACAGAAGGTAAAAAGATGCCGAGTGTCTATCAGTCTTGCACAAAATAGTTTTTAGAGAATTTAAGTTTCTTAGATTGTAAGGATTATTTAAGGAAATACTATTTGGAACCAAATCTGAAAGATAGGATGGAGTTAATTTATAATACATTTTATAGAACAAATAGAGAATCTCACCCAAGTGTCTTCTGATATCAAATATATCAACACGAGTTGATAAAAGTTACAATACCTGAGGCTTGCCGAGGATGTTTTGACTTTTATCAAAGAGTGTTGATATATTTGATATTAGAAGACACGAGGGTGAGATTCTATTTATCATCCAAAATCATTCTTCATTAGTTTTTAATGAAAAATGAACATAACTGAACACAAAAATGTCATTTGGCTTCCTATGCAGTGATGTCATTGCATTGTGACGTCATCATGATTATGACGTCATAGCACTGTGATGTCATTACTTGATGATGCAAAACCATTGTGGTGTCATGTAGCTGACGCCAAAAGGGCATTGTTCAAAATCTACTGTCAAAACGATATCTCCTAGGAGATATCGCTTTATCTCATACAAGCGATATCTCCTGTGGAACCTAGTTTTGGATGATAAACACAATTTGTGCCTTCTACACCTATCGCTAAGTGAAGTGAAAGTTGTTTCTGTATATATCTTATTATGACTTGTGCCTCTTATAACTCTGCATATCGATCTTAATGCATCTAGGTGAAGATTTTCCAAGAGTTTTGCTTCATGCATAGTACAATTGTCCCATACATTTGAACAGTATTCAAAAATAGGAAGAATGAACGATTTATACAATATTTCAAGGCTTTTTCTATTCAATCGGTATTTTAGACTTCTTAAACAATTTATCATTGGTCCCACTTTTCGGATTATGTCATTGATGTGAGAGGACCACTGACAATCATGTTGAAGAACAAGTCCTAAATGTTTATGGGAAGAGACGTCTTTAATAAGTACATTATTTAATTTTAGGTCAGGCTTTATAATGATGGCTGGGATTGCGCTTTCTACTAAATTGCAAAGATACAGTTTTAAAATATATTTGCCACTGTTCAGCCCATTGCGAAAGTCTTTGTAAATCGTTATTTAATGTTAGTGCTGCGATGTTAGGATCATCAATTACAATATATAATGACGTGTCATCAGCAAACAGTCTGATATTACAGTCAATATCATCAACTAGGTCATTTATATATACCGGTATTAGGAAAAATAGTGGCCCAAGAACGGATCCCTGGGGTACTCCAGCTAATACCGTTTTCGTTTCAGAGCTTTTACCTTCTATTACAACACTTTGTTTTCTGTTGCTTAAATAACTCTTGATCCATATTAGTAAGTTATTTTGAATTCCGTAAGATTTTAACGAATAAACAAATCATCTCACCACACACCAAAATGTATGCCTTGTCCTGATCGAGTTATTCACGCTTCAGATTATGTATTTGAATAGTAAGTTTTTATACATTTTATTAATATTGATATTGATATTGATATTGATACATTACTTATACATTAAAACTTCATGTGCACATATGGGTTTAAATGTAAATGTAAGTACTTATTTCAAGATGTTACATGAAAAGGGGGATAACAAGTATATATATAAGATTTACCCTCGTATACCATTTTGTTATTTCTTACATTTCACCTGATGATGGAGTAAGTATATACTCCGAAACATCTTGTATTTTCACATTAAAGTTTCACATTCACATTTCTTTTCAACAATTTTTTTACTTAATTTCATAATACTTTTAGACAACAATTGATATATAACTGCCATAATTTTATTTCATTTTTGTGAACACTAAAACATAATTACTTAAAGTGTCTGGATAACTGAAATCATGAGTGTACATGTACCTTATCTAATTAAATCATTAATTATTCAAAATGCTCACTTTGTCATCATTCAGTTTCCTATAGTATATACCCAAAAGGTTCAATTTCTGTAAAAACATTTTATACGGATGCACTTTCCCACCTAGGGTGAAAATAGGGGTTTGGCTGCCGGACTATACACTAGCCTACTGTACAACAGTATCTGTTGTTGACAAACCATAATTTGAGGTCAAATAAGCCACAATCTCACTCTTCAAGTTCAGCTCTTGAAAATAGGATAGGCCTATACATTAAATGAACTAACATAAATTGGAAATACCCTTGAGCAGCCGAAGTTTGTGACCAAATGAGTATCTAACCACCTTCCCTACAAGAAAAATAGAGCCATTGGCTCTGTAGCTCATCAGGCTAAATAATTAAACATGAATAATTACTTATGTGAAATATGATAAAGGTTTTAGAAAATAACTATTACATAGAATTTTTGTTAGACCCTCAAATCTTAGTTTTCAAGTCTTAACTTTTCTTAGTCTTAAATTATCTGATGATTCCTTGGTGACCTGTATAAGACTATGAAAAACCCATTTCTCATAGTCCCCTATACAATATTTAATGAAATAGTGAAAATTTACGAATAAATACTTTTTCGGAGTCTGAGTGTAAGTTTTAACACATTGTTACAAAAACAGGAGTTTGAAACTTGTAATTAGAAACTCCGTTTTAGCAGCGCAGAGAGTTAACGAGGTGTGTTATGCATCTCTCCAGGCAGTGGGTTCAGCTGTCAACTAAGCCAGGTGGTAGGTCAACACATAACATTACATAATATACAGACCCTGAACTTCAATTACAGGCCAAGTATTTCACAGCCAGTGAAATATATCTTAAATGTTGTTTTCCCCACAATCATTTATGGCGCTCCATGCATATAATTTGTCTTGTTTGAAAGCTGGTATGATTAAAATCAAAAATAGGTTTTTAGGTCATGGCCTGTGAGGCCCTTATTTGGGGTCACTTGATCACCAATCTACAATTCATAATCCCCATTGCCCAAAGAGTCTGTATACACAATTTCAGCTCCCTAGACCCAGTAGTTCTGAAGAAGAAGTCGAAAAAGCGAAAAGTTTACAGACGGACGGATGGACGGACGCCGGACGCCGGACACCATGCCATGCCATAATTTAAGCCCATCGGGCCTTTCAGGCCAGATGAGCTAAAAAAATTAATTTGAGTCCAGACAATTTGGATTTTACGTTGCCCGCCTGCAGTTTATACACGAGCTATATTCTAAATGTTTGATGCCGTCTCCTTACCTCCAGCATTCGGTTCTAAACTCCTTCCAAGTTATTGAACAAGATATTGTCCATGCATTAACCACCAGGTTTGTCGTAGATCAAGATGCAGATGTTGTCGACATTTTGTCGACTCAAAAAAATGCTGTCGGTTTTCTTTTTTCTTTTTGTTGCCTTTACGACAGGAGAGTTCACCAGACTGTAGGTGCAGTGCTGGCTGACGGTTAAATTAAAGATATGCCCAGGCCAACTCACTTAAGTTGGATACGATCAAACTCACTGTGAATAAATACTTTTTGGAAATACATTTCTCCTAGGCTACAATAAAATAAATGTAATGGCTATAAAATTATGAATGAATTATATTATATAGGTGCATCCATTGTGTTTCATAAAAAAATTATTTGGCTTTGATACGTTCCAACTCACCACATGTGCTGTCTACAATACAAATAAATTCACTCAGCTTGCTTATTTATCCCCAATCGCCAAATAAGTCACAATTACTAGTTTCCGATTAAAATCGAGTAACATCATTATGGGTGTGCAGAAACCGAAACTGAACGTCCCATTTACATGTAAAGTAGTTATGCTACCTATTAAACATTATTGACTCAAATCTGCCTTTTTGTCTGTTATAAATAAGATTCCAAAATTACGTTTGACTCATTGACGCGCGCCACACGCTGTGCATTGTCCGGTTTTCGATCAGAAATCACTACTTTTACCTTCATATCGTCAATATGCTAAGTCTACTATCATCAAAATGGCACTTTTCGGTCACAGTCGGTACTTCTCGATACATTTATACCATTTATAACATTTGCAATATGTGACCCCCAACAACACAATGGATGTACCTTTAATGTTTCAATCGATTATAGATAATCACACGTTACCATTAGAAGTTCCCTACCCCTCTATTTCGATAACAGATCCATTATTTGAATTAGCACACCTATATGCACTGTGTGAATTAAATATGTCCACGTAATTAATTATATTCATATACTATGTTACTTATCAAGTGCGCATTCCACGAATTTTAGGGAGAAATTCTTTTTGGGCTCTCTATTCCAAAGTGTTTTTCAACCTGAAAGACATTGCAAATAACTTTGTGAGAGAAAATTCTTATGATGTACGTAACGTTTGCATGTATGGTGTCTGACGTATCTAAATTGACAACGACAATAAACACAATTGGCTCTATATACTTTGTAAGAAGTGAAGATCGGAGGTTTATTTTTGGGAAATCCTGATACTGCAAGCGGATGTTTGAGTATAATAATGCATACTGCATATACAAGTATTGCAACATTCACCCAAAGTACTTTTTGAGGATGAGTAAGTTTAAGTACGATGCTACTAGTACTGTATACAATATTAAAACAAGGTGACATCGTGTTTTTAAGTATCTGCATAACAATCAATACAATAAAGTCCCCCCCCCCCCCCCCCCCCCCCCCCCATTGAGCTTTAAAATTCCAAATTCCAGGCCAAAATTGGTGCTATAAGCTTATAATATACGTCTAATAGCTATGTAGTATTGGCAATGGCCAATAAATAAATAAAAACATGAATCTAAATTATCTTTCACCCCATTATCTAGATTTAATTATCATAAAAAATAGATAAATATAATAGTTTCTATTTGTACGCACCTCCTACTATAGGCCCTATATATTCAAAGATGTTTTGTCAATATGGCGTATTGGTAGATTTTCAAATTGATTTTGTTAATGATGAAGAAAAACATTGTTCGTCTCCACATATAGGTGAGCCTCGTTTTAATTGTTTTAATAGAAGGATATTATGTTTGCTTTGCCAGTAGCAGCCTCTGCCTGGGGACATGGATACCGTCAGTCTTACAATGCGGATAAGTATATATCTACTATCTACTAGAAGCAGCCCACAGTTCCTGTATCGGGTGCATATATCCAATGTACGCCACACTGTCAGAAACTAGTTTCACTAACCGAACACTTAGTCCGGCAGCCAGCCCTTGTGACCGGGAAAGTGCCTCCATAGAAAATATGTTTGTTCATGGTGAACCATATGGGTATATACTTGAGGAAACTGAATGATGACACTTTGTCACCCTTGAGCATTTTGAATAATTAATGTTTTAATTAGATAGGGTATATTACAACTCTACCTAGCCTACTATAAGTCTTTCGTTCATTTGTCGAGTTTTAAATACTCTTCTGCATGTGTTATTGAGTTTAGTGTTGTCAAATGATTAGTCGATTGTATGGAGAGAGCTTTCATTAGATGTAAATGAATAAATTATGTTTTCAATAAATCTTGTGCAGCTTGAGATTTCAAAGACAACGGAGAAATTCTTTGACAGAGCTTTTGAGAAAGCACAAAGCAGGGTATGTCTGTGGGACTCTCTCCCTCTGTATATTAGAAACTGTGTCGCTTTAAATTCCTTCCAGCAAAAAAATATTTGCAAAAGCCTACATGTGAACAGCGCTTAAAGGGACACTCCGTGTTTTTCATGAAATTTTATTTAGATTTGATACATATAAAAACATCAAATGTCCTAATTTACGTCCAAATCATCTCATTCGACTTGAATATGTATCCTCCAACGTCAAATATTTGACAATAACTTGTTTTCAATGACACTCGATCAGCGGCTTAATACACGATAAGAAGCCGAATTCATGCGCCCAATTTACATGTGTGCCAGTTATATGTTCCATTGAACAAGACCAACCAATATCTGTCTCTTTGTCTGCTACATATAAGTTTTCAAAATAGCCGTGGGACATTGTCCGGTTTTCGATCATAATCAAAACTAAACATCTTAATAATGTATCTATACTGAACAGATTGGCACTTAAAGGGTAATTTTCGACAACAGTCATTACCTCTCGATAAAAATAACACCCATGGTAACTTTTGACCAATGTTACTACAATAACATACGGAGCGTCAATCTCTTAGAAAGGTAGCTTATACAAATGTACTGGGTGTGCGGTAGACCTACTTAAAAAATGAATAAATAAATAAATGGCTATTTATTTAGTGCCTTATCCACAGGTCATATGCTCAAAGAGCAAAGAGCGCTGTGAAAGTCGACAGTTTTTAGTTAATTTTAGGACAATCTGCAGCGTCACAATAACGATGACGTCACGGCTTTAGTTTCGATGTACTCAGAGTGGTGTGACGTTACTAGCCTGGGTAACTAGGGAATCTCTTCGACGTCCGAGCTCTTTATAAAGGGTCGCAGAACAAAGAATGGTCCATATCCTTGTACATCACAACGGAACCATGTCTGAAATCGCTGAAACTCCTGCTGAGGCTAACACTGAGGTTGTTCCTGAGACTCTGACGCCACCAGCTGAGACTGTCACTAAGGCAACAACCGAGACTCTGCCAATATATGGAAAAGGATCCATGCCACCTAGAGATGGAATCTTCAATGCGTCATCGCCAAAAGATGGTAAGGATTTTTTTGACGATCTTTAATATATTTGTGTAATTTTCAAAGAGTTTTAAAATTAATAATTGGTTTTAATTTAACATAATAATTGTCTATGAAATGCAAACTATAAGATAAACTATATGTAATTAAACAAATTTTTCTCGAAATGCAAATACATTTCCAGAAATTAAATTATGTTTTATTTCTCCTTTCAGACTGGTTAAAACTCGCACATTTCTGGGAAAACCTTCATTCTGAGCAAAAGAGCGTCAAGCCCGCTCTAATACTCCCAAAAAGCCAGTATGGGGCCATCTTTAAGAAGATATCACAACTGCCGGAGGTGACAGTTGAGGCTGTGGCCGGAGATATTATGGCTGCCACGGCAGAAGTTGAGCCCGCAACAGACCTTGGCCTTGAGACACCCCCAGAAAAGAAAGAGAAGAAACCATCCAGAATTGGCAGCTTCTTCCGGCGCATTGGCCGAGCAATCAGATCCGCTTTCCTTCGACTTAAGAAGAGGATTTAACTTTTTTGTTTAATATTCTAATCATTTATTTTCAGACCATCTTACTTTGATTTGTGTATATAATGTCTTGTTGATACAAACTGTTCATAAAAAAAACTCATAAAGATATATACAGATAAAAACATTTTTCAGTTACAATTTCTGTTTCAAAATAAAATTGTTGAACTGTACTTTTGTGTCTGTTTTTATTATGTTTTTGTTCGTTTTTGTTTGTTTGGTTATTGTTTTGTTTTGTTTGCATGCGAAGTGCCCTGAATATCTCGTTTTATGTCAAGCAAGGCGGGACACGGCGCAAGTCTAGATATTTCACATGTTTTCAAGGTTACCCAGACTTGCGCGGTGTCGTGCTTTGAACTTTTGAGTTAAGAAATTTGTTGTAGTCTCCGCCGTCATTTCGAACAACGAAAATTTAATTAAAGTTCAGTCTTCCTTATCTAGTTGAACTCGTTAAGATAGGATAGCGTGTCTTAGAAAAGTCGTCTTAGTGATTTGCACACACTCTTGACAACACAAAAGCTTTTTTTTCCAAATAGTACAATAAATAATTAAGCGTATACTTTCTCGATATGACGTATTTCCTTGAATACAACCCGGGGGTAAGGGGCTGCTGAACGAAATAGAACCCCGGGGTTTTATTCGAGGAAATACGCAAGTATTAATCCTTTTCATGGTCATCTGATCTTAGTCAAATCTTGATAGGAATCACCTATGCTACAATCAAACCAAAGGAACTCTATATCGTAATCAAAACGTAGGTAAAACGTAGGTAAAAACTACCTACGCTTTATATAATGTTATATAGGGGGTAGTTTTTTTTACCTACGTTTTACCTACGTTTTAATTACGATATCGAGCTCCTGTGAAACTATTTCTGTTTAAAAGCACCCTGCCAAAGCATCCTTTTTCTAATAATGAATAACGTTTAAATAGCCTAATTCTACCAAGATGTGAGGTGAGGTGAGTTGTGGTTTAACGCCGCTTTCAAGAGTATTTCACTTATATCGCGGCTGCTAGTATTACGGCAGGGAGAAAGCCCGCAACGCCATGTGGTTATCCATTGCGGTGAAACCTGCGAGCATCGGCTGAAACTAGCGAACCATGGGTGCACATGGTACTGCACTGAAATTCAGTGTAGCATTGCACCCAAACCTTACTGCGTGTAGAACAATTCTCTACTGCAGACAAAGTTGCCGTGCCCCTGGCGGAATTCGAACCCCGGACCTCTTTATTTCGATACGTTTTCACCGTACCGTGGGAAGATGCGTATCACGTTGATTTCAAGTATAAATTAATGTCCAACGTGTATCATTTTTGCGGCATAAAATGGTGAGTTGATGATGTATGACTTGTCTCACAGACACCATGGTCAGCTACGATGTTGTCGATTTCTTCACCATCATATCCCTCAAAAGAAAACCCTAGAAGCCACCAAGCTCCACTTCCGCATTGAACAGCTCGACACCAAGTTCACCATCAGCTACTTCTATTTTATCTTCACTGACAAAATCCAGGGACTTCCAATGGGCTCACCAACTATCTTCCCTAATAACAGAGATGTTCATGACATTCTTCCAATGCTCATTTTCAGTAGCTGTATTGGTTCCACAAGGTTGATTCGCCAAACATCCAAGAGTCAAGTTGACCATGGAAACAGAAACTAACCACCATCTCCCCTTCTCAAACTACTAGGCATGGACTGAGAATATCTGTTTATCGCACGCCAACACACACACTGACCAATACACACAATACAGTTTATATAATCATCCACTAATCAAGCATAGCCACACTCACAAGACGTTATGTAATCCATCTGTCAACCTGATGCCCTCAATAAAGAACCAAAATATCGAGTAACAATTCTCTAAATACATCGGCTTTTTCAGCTACAAGATCGCCCGCTTCATCAAGAACAAAGTCAGCATTGATGTTACCTTTCCATTTGCAAGATCCTCGAGCAGCTACTCAAAGCCAACAGCAGAGGAACAAATACGAGGAGCACCCACCCTACCATCCACTCTTGTCAGAGCTTATCCGAGGAGTCTACACCTATCAGAATCATTCACCGCCCAACCAATTCACACCCCAGCCACAATCACTGGCCTCTCCTTATACTCTCAATCACCATGTCTTCTGCATTTCACATCCAATCAACTGTTCTTGTATCTACAATAAAGGCAATTGGCTTTCCTCATTTTACCAATTTGTATTACTGTTGTCCAATCACTACTTCAATAAAGCTCACAAGCCATTGCTGATTTAACAATCAACTATTAATGCTCCTCATGTTTGTATCACAAATCACCAATGTATACCACTCTCATGCGTAATTTATCTGAAAAAAAGTTAATTTAATCTATCTGATTGAGTTTTCTCGCCATTGGTTTCTTTACTATATAAATGTATACCATTTTGTTATTTCTTACATTTCACCTGATGATGGAGTAAGTATATACTCCGAAAGGTCTTGTATTTTCACATTGAAGAAGTTGTAATCCAGAAAATCTCCTTTTTCTAATGTCAAGTAATCATAACTATGTTGACTATGTTAACTAACTGAAACTTTATCACTTTATCACTATTTCTTTTAATTATGATTCAATAATCGTTATTATAATCAAAAGTAAATTATTACACCATTAAATCCAATTTTACTGTAAGAAAACCAAATTTGCTCAGAAACCTCGTTTATCCACACACATTATCAACATTTTCGCCTTTCGTTTTTTTTTCAATTTTTTTTTTACTTATTTTCATAATACTAATAGAAAAAAATAAACACTAAACAACACTAAAATATAATTACTTGATGTGTCTGGATAACTGAAATCACGAGTGTACCCTATCTAATTAAATGATTAATTATTCAAAATGATCAATGATGACAAAGAGTCATCATTCAGTTTCCTATAGTATGTATGGTTCAATTTCTGTAAAAACAATTTATACGGACGCACTTTCCCACCTAGGGTGAAAATCGGGGTTTGGCTGCCGGACTAACTCGACTTAATATAAATATTTTAAAAAACAAATGTGTTGTTTCTGTATCGAATGCTCTCTGGTGATATGTTCAACCAATTAACCTTAGTATATATACTTTAGCTGAAAACGAACCCCACTCTTCAAAAAGACAAACTCCTAATTGTTGCCTTGGAAACAGAAAAAAAATAGAATTGAAAGCTCAATCCCCCAAAATGTACATGACCTGGAGACGCTGTATACTAAATTTGGCGAGTATGTGATAAGTAGTTTTTGAGTTAAGAAATAAACTATACGCTTCAAAAAGACAAGTCCAAATGAATTAATAAAATTGAAAACATCTCAACCCCAATATGGAACACCTATCCATGATATGGAGTTTCAGCATACCAAATTTGGTTTAAATGTGTCAAGTAAACCGGCGAACGAAAGAAAGTACCACACAAATGCAATATATTATAATCCATGGGTCATGAAAAGACCGAACAATAGTTACATGATATATCTCTAGAAGCAAACTAAACTAGATTTAATAGTTGGAAACATTATTTGTTTCTGATACACATGCCTTAAAGGCCTAATCGTCTATTGGGAATGTCGTTAACTGCACATGGGGGAGACAGCAGGAGAGTGAATCAGAACTTTATTGTTTGTTTATTGAGGTCTTACAGGGATGCATGTCCCAACGAATTAAGTAACATGTTTCTAAATTGCCTGTGAATATACAAAGTATTGACATTTACCTGTTAAATTGTATTTTTATTTTGCTTACCAACAACCTATTATATAATTCAAGCAAAATACCTAGTTTGGGTAATACATGTCAATATGTGTAAGAACTACATATTTGAATTAAACGGTAAATAAATAAACGCCAACAAATTTATATTACAGTTTCTTTGTGTACTTTTGTTTGTGTGTGTCCAGTGTGGAAGTAAACCACAACGATTTGCGCTGAGACTTGTATATTTAAAATGGAAAGTGCGACTTCTCGCCTAATTTTGGGTTGAAAAAAAACTGCGAAAAATTTAATGTGTATATATTTCATGAATGTGAAATAGATTTTTAAGCAAATTTTCCGGTATGTCTATCAACAAAGGCTCTTTACATGGAAATTCAATGTGTTGTTACTTATGGCAAACGTTATAAATGTTGAAAATTTTACCGTTAAATGATACTCGACAAAGTGTGGTAATGATAAAAAGGTGAAAGTAGTGATAGCTGGTCGAAAATCGGACTATGCAATGCGGGTGTAGCGCACCAATTCGTCTTGAAAACTTAATTTTGGAAACTTATTTACAACAAACAAAAATACAAATTTAGGTTGGTAATGTTTAATGGGTCATACGAGTATACTGTGTAGAGGTATTGGGAGGTGTTGTTTCAGTTTCTGCATTTGTGCAGGGACATTATATACATATATATGTATATAATGTCCCTGATTTGTGTAAGGGTGTACAATTTTAATTTGAAAGAAGTAGGCCTAATTTTAATATATCGATAGGGTATGAATCAAGTGATGAATAGATACGCAAATAAACTAGTCTATTTTCATTTCCGTGAGTAGTACTACTCATAAACTTTGTTTCTCTTGTGCATGTTTTTTTGTTTACAGTGGGCTAGTCGATCGCAATGCTTTGTGGTTGAAAATAATAAACTCGATCGATTTTTAGATTTGAAAAAACACCTTTAGACTACTAATTGGGGTGATTTCTCCGCGGTCGAATCAAATCTGCCAAAAATTGTTGTGTAGATCTTTGAGTGAGATAGATGTTTTGAAATGTTCATGTATTTTTATCAATATAGAACTAGTCAGAGGTTCTTAAAATTTCAACATTTGTGATAATTTGATTTACACATTATAATTTGGTCACAGGTCTATTTTATCGGAACCATTTATATATGGCTGCTTTCATTTCAAACTAATTATCTGACATCACTTCAACTTTAAATTCAAACAGAGAAAAATGTTCTATGGAAAGTCAATGAATACTGAGCTGGCCCTAATCAGGCGGTCAACTAATCATTGATTAGAAGTTCGGCGTCATGCATAAATAAATATCATTAAAAATCTAAATTTTGTTAATCAGTTTATAATGTGTTTTTTTGTTTAATAAATTAAGTTTTTTACAAATTGTTTTCTATATGGAGCAGCATAATCATTTTCCATTTTAAATTGTTTCTATGCTTAATTCGTTTTGGCGGCGTATACATGGGTCACGTGTCCGGCGTACGCCGTTCCTGGACCAGGAACAGACAGGAATATGTCATCGTCTCTCAAGTTAGCTTCAATAAACATGTCATTTGTATCATATAAGTATTTTTTGAAAATTATTTCAAAACATTGATTATTTTTTTTATAAGTTTGTATTAATGCATTGTTTTAAATAAGGAGTAACATTTTAAAAGTGATTCGCCGGTTACGCCGCTTCCGGCGGCGTACGCCGGATAGTGCGCCGGGTCCCGAATCAAGCATAGCCCACAACCAACCGGAAGTTGTTAATCCAGCATGGCCGCTCCAGCTGTTTCGCCAACTGCTCGTTCGTGGAATCCCGATTTTAAACATTCAGACCGAGAAAGGTATGTTAAAAAGTCGAATTAATAGCTACATATAAACTCTAGGTTGACTATGGGCGCAATTTCGGATTTTCTATCTTCCCTGATTGCTTGAAATATTGATAGTCCAATTCCAGCCATATGGCTGATTTATGAATGTTGACGTTATCATTTTATTTAGAGAGCTCATCATAATATAAATAGTAATTAAATATAAAAGACTCACTTTGGGAATGAAATAAAAAACAAAGTTGATACATCCATGTTCATCTCTTGGCTATGGAATTGCAGAAAATAGGGATAAGTCAAAAGATCCAAAGATATTTTCATAAATTTCTCATTTATCTTGGACAGGTTGGGGAAACCTAATGAATGGGAAATTATATCCCGATAGGCCTACAATATCCCGTTTGTGATATCTCATTATACCGCGATTGGGATATAACAATACATTTCCTGATTTTAAATGAACATGGTGCATTTCCGCATATGGACAGTAATTGGGGGTGCTGGCTAAAACGGCGACAGTCCAAAACGTCTACGGAAAATCGGGCGAAAACGTCAAAAATTGGCGAAACGTCTACACTATTTTTCAATAGATTACATAAAACAATGTTGTCATTCATGATTTTATTTACACATATTCTTATCTAATTTCAGCTCAGATATCAAGCACTGGTAGGGGCCTATAACACTGATAAATTGTTCTCATTGGTATTTTATTGCCGCTGGGGCCGCTGGTTGTTGATAGTTATTTATCCAGAGTTCAAGATCAATCCAAAATTTTTGTGTCACACTACATTCCCAATAGACATGACAAATGCTCTCAGAAGCATCATTACAAAAGTTACACAAATCATTGTCAACAAGGTGCATTCTCAACAATTCTCTTTTAGTAAAAATAACTCTTTGAAGGAATCTATATTGGAAATCAATAAGTTTGACATCTTTCATTCCACGTCGGTATACATTGAAAATATTATCCCAATCAAATTCAAAGTCTTTGAAAATCATTTCCCACTTGTTACAGATTTCAAGCTTTTTGTTTTTGGAAATTATTTTATCATAAAAGAATCTTGAACCTTTAGTGGATTTTAAGATATTTCTTTGATAAATACTGGTGAAGAAATTATAAATAGGAATGTTGTTTTTACATTTGATAATGTATTTCCACTCTGTTGGTAAAATGGTAAATAATATACAATAAAATACACGACCAATCGCTCAGCGATTTATGAGAGATGGATTAAAATGTGAAGTGTATACAGTACAGTAAATTGTAATATACATATAGAATTAAAATGGGAAATATATAAAATATATATCACAACACTGTCGACGACTTCAATACACGGTAATACCATACTGTAATAATCACATTAATCACATGTAAGGATTAAAACGTAAATAAAAACAAACTTAATAATACTTTTATACGTTATTTCTCTATATAAAATTCATCGACTTTTTTGCCAGGCATTTCATCGACGTTTTCACCAAATATTCGCCGTTTTCGCCTTTCGACGTTTTGGTTTATCGCCGTTTTGTCCCAAGGTTGAGAATGAGGTTGTGATATTATAAGGTTCTTATTTTTTCTCTTAATAAAATAAAAAATGTCACGTAAAAGTTTGTTTGCACATTAGTTGCAAAATGTCAGTTAAATAAAAGTCAATTTTTATCCTTCCAAACTGTTATTAAAAATCTTTGACATTGTCATCAGATTCCAATGATACTCGTTTCATTTTGAGCAATCTCCCAAATAAATGAGGGACATTTTTATCAGAATATTTTTTAATGGAAACTAGGGGACATTCCAGGTGATAAACATATGTTATAAATACATGATTATGAAACAATCCAGTTGAAACATATTACTGTGGGTAATATCTTGGTGACATACACTTGTAGGCCACACAAATTCAAAATTTTCCATGACAAACCCTCACAAAATGTTGATTGATAACTTTATTATATATTTTTAAAAGGAGGGTTCTATAGTGGTTTTTTTTGTGGAAACAAAATTCAAGAGGATATTCTTGTTTGCACATATATGTTATTAATACATGATTAAAACACAGTCAAATTGAAAGATATGATGAAGGTAATATTTTGATGACTTTATATTTAAGAACTTGATAAACAGAAGTGCACATTTGTTGAAAAATAAAAACGAAAGAACTGAAGCCATTCATCGGCGCTGCGAGTGAGAAATACCTCGCTACAGCATAACAGCAAAGTGATTTTAAGTTTTATGACATGTTATGTGTTACTATGTCAATACTCTATCAGTCTGTGTCTCTAGTTATTAAAAAGTTGCAAAATAAGTTACAATATAGCGTGTTTTCATTTCACGTAATGCAAAAAATATCCAAGATGGCGACAAAACTCTCCCTTTAAAGTTAAAACAAAAGGAGTAAACAAAGCACATAACAAAATGGTCACTTACTCCAATGCCCATGGAACAAAAATTCAATTTCATCTTTGTCTTTGTCCAGCATATCAAACACATTGACTTCCATATGTTAGTTTGTGCGTCTTTCCAGATGGATCTGTATATATCCTGCCTACA
Source organism: Gibbula magus (assembly GCA_936450465.1). Lineage (NCBI taxonomy): Eukaryota > Metazoa > Mollusca > Gastropoda > Trochida > Trochidae > Gibbula > Gibbula magus. The sequence continues at coordinate 52,327,645 of OW388302.1, forward strand.
TCAACAGTAGGAAGTCTTTGAAGGAAGGAAGAAGGATTTCCAAAGAATTGGTAAACTGAATTATTATTTTAACTGGGCAGAATCAAGTAGGATTTATTTTGAATTGTCTGAAAAAAATATGGTTAAAGGAGATAACAGCAAGAACAGCTTCAAAGCTAGCAGCCTTGCTGCTAATGGCTGTGATACTACCGAAGCGGTGTTAAACAATAACTCAAAGTTAGCTTTGTCGAATCCAGAACCAAAATTTGAGGGAGGTTTATACCCCTTCATCCAGAAAAGAAGAGAGATTTTGAAAAAAAATAGATCAGGAATAGTATTGTTTTCAAAAGTAGAGATAAAATTTCGATGTGAGACAGTCCTCCTGTGATTTTTATAAGGAGTTATTTGATAATTTTCAGCTCGAATCACATAACGGTAATCACACACCCTAGTTTGGACAATGTACCAGGGGATTGTTTTTTAAGGGAATTTAGTAGAAACTCTGTCTACTGTCAGTTTCAACTCTTATCAAACCATCAAAGGAAATAAACTTGTTGAAGAGAAACAGTTCACACCATTATGTATTTTGCTTTCGGTTCAGTGCACCATGCATCTGAGAGTAATTTTGGTTTGGACCGTATACGATATTTTAAGTCATTAATTTGAATTAAAAAATTCTTATGTTTACGTTGATCAGAATTTATGTAAGAAAAAATGTGTTTTGTTGTGACTTTAGTTGCATTTTCGGTTCTGAAACAAAAAACAAGATTTACCGAACTAATGGTTCTGTGCTAAAGTATGTACTGCACCACTTCACCCCTAATGTCTAGTTTGTGTTTCTTAAGTACCATAAATGTATTGTAATTTAAGTTTTTGTACAGAAGTGTGTTTGGGATTTCGCTCACTAAAATTTAATTACAGGCAGTTGACAACCCAAGCTATTCGGAGATCCGCGATGTCTGTGCAGCTGCAGGAATGACTCTTGGAGTTGAGGTTTGTTTTGATTTTCTCTGTCACAGTTGACACTGATTATTTTATATCATATCTATTAGGACTGTGTATTGCCTCATATTTTGTATTGTTATACCTATTGGTGAACTGTATGTATTGCAATACGTACCACAATATATTGCAAGATCCTCTGACAATGAGATATTACTCTAGAAACCATTTTAACTAGCGCCAATGATATTGCAACATGCTAAATTAACTCTACATTCAACTTTTATACTTCTTCTTTTTGCAGTTTAAACATGACACATTTGATAAAATGACTTTCAGATCTTTAAAAAGATCATTTGTAATACAGTCCAACACATTCTAGCACTTCAAAATAATTTTCTTAATACAAGTTAAGCCAGTAAATGTGCCTTTTACAAGATAAATGAATAAATATTTTTTGTTGAAATAGATTGCGATATGAAAATCGTATTGCAATACGTGTATTGCACAACTCTGTGTTGCAATATATTGGTAGTGCAATAATGTTGCTCAGCCTTAATTTCTATCAATGATGCTTTCAAATCACAAGTCTGACATATGATTATAATTTAACTTTCTTAAAGAGACATTTTCTCAGATATAGAGAATACTAAACGACGTTCCGTTTAATAAAATATTTGAAACGAGTGAGTGGTTTGTATTATATTAAATACAAATACCATCTCATGAGTTTGTGATCACGGCGCTGACAATGTGACGTCATATTTTTGTCATCATGACGTCACGTCAATCGGCAGCACGCGATGTTATTACACTAAGTGTAATAACATAGATTTATTAAACTGCGATATCTTCAACGGGTGAGTAATAAATTATATTTTGGTAAATGGTTTAGTTTCTACATGGGAATGTCCCATTATCAAGAAGTAACCTATCCAAAGAACTTTGTTAATAATACAGGGAGACCCCGTTTATACGCATGATTTGGTTACAGTTGAAAATCTTATTCTCCGAAAGCGAGTTGTGCGGTTAAGTTGTCATTTTTATAGAGAAGATTTGAGCTAAAACCGTGCAGATGGCTTGGTTTCCTGATATACGAGGTCTGGGTAAACAAGGTCGGGCTCACATTATCCATACCTCATCATTCACGCCATTGAACCAAAATCTAATGTTGCTTGACTAGAACGACATCTTAACTGATGTGTTCATATTTCAGAACAAAGTCTATCCCCGAGAGTTGGATCATCGAGACCAGAAGTTCCGTGGTCGTATCCGCGTACAGTTGAAGAATGACGAAGGCAAACCTATGTTAGAACATTATCCTACGCGTGAGTTTAAATCTTCTAATCTCCCTAGGCCTGCGTCGCCTGGTACAGTTCAACTTTCAACAATTTTACTGTAGAGAACAGTTCTACTTGCAGACATTAGATGTTACAATTCAGTGCAGTACCACTGGTTCGCTAGTTCCTGTCGATGCTTTCAGCTTTCACTGCATTATCACAGTGTTGAGTTAATTGATGGTTTGTCCAGGAACGGATTGTCAGACACATGTTTCACTGAGAAATTAATATTTGACATGTCAGTCTGTCAGCCATAGAGCGAAAGTTGAAATGCCACTTGCCAATTTAAATGGCAACACTAATCAAAACCATCATATTTACAGTTTTATATTTGGGCTTGTCGTCTGTTCCAAGCAATGCTTTGATTTAGATTTGAGCAAACTGAAATAATTTCATACTTGCTTCTCCTTCTATATCCATACAATTTGGGACATTCTTGAGCTTTCTTTGAGTCAACTTTTACATTAAAACAAAAATTTCACTAATTTTTTCTTAAATCTGTTGATAGACTTTCCCACAAAATTATGTTTAACATACTGCAAAGAAATGACAAATGTTATACAAGGAACTTAATGAAACAATTTCAGTTGTTATTGAGGCCGGTCCAAGCCTTTGTCAATTTGCCCGATATACATTGTTTCATTTAAAGATATTACCGACTTTTTAATATATATGCTAAATAAAAACTTATGAAACTTAATAAGAGGTATATAATAAAACAAAACAAAAAGATTGCAGTAATTCTATTTAGTATTGCGGCTACTCCAAGTTATAAAGTGTCCCTATATACGGTGCATTTTTAGTTGCAGATTTTTTCCATTGGCAATCAGTTTGACCGAAAATTCTATTTGCATCTTCTTTTCCAGTACGTAAAGCAATAGAAAACTGAAATGTTGTGTACAGACTCCTTGGCCAATAGCGATTCTAAATTGTATGTCACAGGGGCCATGACCAATCTTCTACTTACTCATTATGTAATACTTGAAATTTTTTATTTCTCTGATAAATACTTGCTGAAATTTACATTTTGAAACCTATTTAGTTTACTGTTTAACGCCTGATGACCCTTTATCTGCTGCAGGCGCTGCTATTCTTGCGTATCTTGGACAGACGATCCCCAAGTTGAAATCACGAACACAATCACAGTCACAAACCAGCAGTCAGCAGCAATCCACGAAGCAACAGAAGAAAAAAGGACGCAAGGGGAAGTAACTCCTTGTCTCCAAGGGGAAGTAACTCCTTGCCTCATGAAAGCTGAGCTGAAGATGGAAGATGGAAGTTGTAATTTATATGCAGAGATATGTGGATGATATGTGAAGGAATGATATGTGTAATGTACGTCAGAAGAGTAAATTTCCAGTCGAAATGACTTAACATTTTGGTGTTTCAATTTCTTGCAGAATTGAAACACTTACATGATGTTTTCATGACCGGTACAATGTTTCAATCTAATTTGCTTTGACATTGTTTGAAGTTTGATACAGATTGCAATATTGATGAAAACTCACTATAAAATCAGGAAACCTGTTCATTTAATGTATCAGCTGAAAAAATATCAATTGGTTAAATTTTTAGTAAAATATTTAAGTTGAGGTTAAAAAGTAAAATGTTCTGCTGTTTATAACCACTATTTTGTTATGTATTTGATATTATATTATTACTGAATATTTTGTTTTGTACAATGGAGGTTTGTAACGGAGGAATAGTTTATTGTAGAAAGTATGGATATGAAATAATATTAATCATATAATCATTTTTTTGTCATGGTTTAAACCAACTTCTGAACATGATTGTTTGCAACTGTCATTGTGGAAAGAGAGTTTTTTAAAAGTTTAAACCATGAATGGTTTTTGTCTGAATGTAATTTTGTTAAATTTCTAAACATCCTTCGTTCCTATTGTACAAAGTATCAGTGTAAAACATCATTTTCAATAAAGAATGCATTAATCATTTGTCATTTCGGTTTCTGATAAAGATGGTTGTACCATAATCAACCTCATTCTAAAGTGGATAGCTGAAATGTAATGTACTGATCCCTTGCCATCTTCCCACGGCAAGGTGAAAATGTATCGAGATCTCTCCATTTTTATCCCATCGGTATGTAATACCGTGGGATATAGTCATCGCCCCGTCCGTCCGTAATCATTTCGTTTCCGGAGCAGAACTCGAAAACCATTCATCATATCTTCCTGAAACTTTGCATGTGTATTACCCACTAACTGAAGTGGTGCCTTTTGATATTTTCAGATTTTTGAATTTTTTTTTTTTTTTTCGTTTCCATAGAAACATGTTGAAGTTGGACTTTGTTCAGAGAGTGGTGCCTTTTGATATTATCAGATTTTTTCTGAAAAATTAATTTTGTTCTGTTTCCATAGAAACATGAGAGGGATGTTGGTTGTTGTTGATTTTGACTGCTTCTGGAGCAGAAGTCTAAAACCCTTAACATGCCTGAAACTCTGTAATACCCACTAACTGAAGTACGGTAGTAGATACACAAGTATCTGTAAAAGATGTGTTTTACAAATTTTGTGGAACCGGTGGGATATGTCATCTTCTGATGACTCTTGTTTACCTTGCCTTCAACCTAGCCAGAAGTGGTGAATCAGCGACACCTATTGTGATCACGAGTTAGGTCCCTTACCATCTGCTAACATACAGCCAATGAAATCGCCGTTTACATTCGGAACCAATTCAAAATAAGCGACAATCGACACAGTCACAGAGGCAATACAACTGTCTTCTGATTGGCTTATCCGATTAGCCTGCAGTATGTTTAAATCTTAGCACTGAAAATGCGAGGGTTGAGGTCAAGGGCGGAAGGAGAATATATGGAAATCTTTTCATTACGCCTATGACGTTGTGAAGATGATCCCTTGCCAATATGGATTGAAAATCATCTGATAACTACATCTGGAAAGTTTTAATTTTCAACCTTACAATATGTAAAGCCTGATGAGCTAAGGAGAGAATTTATGTTTTTTGGATGCTACAGATATGAAAGGTCGTGACCAGAGACCAACGTACATGATTACCTTACCTTTCATAATGTTATCATAGACCTTAAAATGGTGAACCACCTAAATTTCACTCCAGAAGTAGAGCAATAAAATCTATCCATTTTAGTCTTCATCCAGGATCAAATTTCAGCTTCCTATGTCAACTATGTTTGGATAAGAAGTAATTGTATTTTCAAGGTCACCGCGACACTTTGAACACTTTTTGAACTCTTGTTAACACAATATATATCATGACCGGATGGACCCAAAGTCTTCAAATTTGGTGCCAGGCTACATTGAGAGGTGACATAGACACCAGTCAATTTTGGTGACCTTGACCTTATTTTCAAGGTCACTACGGCACACAGTTTTCGAACTCTTGTTAGCGCAATATCTCATGACCAATTTGGACATAATGTCTTAATATTTTCTGACAGCCTATATTGGCGGATTACGCAGACACCAGTCGATTTTGATGACCTTAACCACAACACTTTTCGATCTCTTGTTAACACGATATATCGTGCCCAGATGGACCCAAACTCTTCAAATTTGCTGATCATCATGACACTATATGAAGTAGCTCCTTTTGACCAAATGATGTGTCTTCCTAAACTCTATGGTAGAGGCGGGGGACATTGCCATGTTAAGTGTTGTTAAAAGGTTTCAACAATATATGAGGGGGGTGGGGACCAAATGAACAAACTTTGATCCCCTCTGTGCAGCAGCAAGGTAATTCTCAAAATAATTTCAGCTTTGTGAGTGTAACTGTTTTGATGGAGAAGACAAAAATATCCAGTGAAGGAGGGCGGGTAGACAACCAACGACAGCCCATCTGGCCTTATGAGGCTAATAAGAGAAAATTTATTGACTGATGATTCTAGAATCACCTGTCAACCCACTTTCCCCTCAAATTTCCATGATACAAGAGAATGATAAGCTTTCTTTAAAATCTTGAACATATAAGAATGTATTTAGTGTTCATCTCCTCATACAACAAAGATAATCAGGCTGGCCTGAAAGGCCGAATGGGCTTATGGCATGGTGTCCGGCGTCCGTCCATAAACTTTTCGCATTTTCGTCTTCTTCTCCAGAACCACTTGGTCTAGGGAGTTAAAATTTTGTGTACAGACTCCTTGGCCAATAGGGATCCTACATTGTAAAATCGGTGACCCCCTTAAAAAAAACTATTTTCATCTTCTTCTCCAGTTCCAAAAGATCTAGAGAGCTGAAAAGTTGTGTACACACTCCTTGGCCAATAAGGATTCTAAATTGTAGATTTTGTTACCCCTGTGACCCTATTTGGGGTCACAAGGTCACCAATTTTACAATTTAGAATCCCTATTGGCCAAGGAGTATGCACACAACTTTATATCATGGTTGCTAGTATTATTGTAGGGAGAAAGCCGGCAATGCAATGGTGGCTATGTATTGCAGTGAAACCTGCGAGCATTGACTGGAACTAGCGAACCATGGGTGGTACTGTGCTGAAATTCAAACCTTGCTGCATGTGGAATGGTTCTCCACAGCAGAGACGCACCTCTTGAAACCCGCCAAAAAATCAACCAAAAATTCAATAACAAAACCAGCTTCGAACATATAAGTGTACTTTATTAAGCACAAATTACATACAGTGATCAGCGATGACATGAATTTCACAAAGAAATAACATGAGAGTTTATAACATTGCACCATTTCTCTAACTCAAGACTTTTCAAGATTAAGGGATGTAATGTTTAATGATTTCACAAATCTCCTTACAACAAAGATGAACTCAATGACTACTTGATGGACAATAAACTTCTCTATTGTACAAATGGCAACGCTTCAAGTTTTTTTTCAAAGATGAGAACATACTTTATTCTCTTTTCACTGATCTTAAAAGTACATGTAATCATTTTTGCTAGAAATAAAGGGTTATGTTCATGAAAATCTACCATTCATAAAAACACTTAGAAAATCAAGTCATATCGTTCTGACATACCAAACATGTCATTATCAATCTTTTATTAACCATGATCAAAAGATACAAAGAATTATGTTCAACCCATAACCAACACATCATATTCCATCTCCAACAAAGGTATTTCAATCATATAATTCCATTTTCCATTTTGTTGTCATCTAAACTTACAAAAACATTCTACGGTCACAGACACAATTCTTTTACCAAAGATTTATTTTGATTATTTTAGAAAAATGATAAATTAACTATATACCTTTTAATTATTTAAACTACAACTGTGAATGAATTGATGAAATCGATGGAATGATTTCGATGATTTATGGTAAGTGATATATGTTTTCATTATTCACTAACTTAAAATGATTTTCAACTGAAACTGAACTGAAATATTTCGCTCAGGACGCAAACTTTTTACATGGCTACGATTGAAAAATGAAATAAACACTTTATAAGAAGAGCACACCATATATACCTTACATCTCATGCAATGTGATATAGATTCATACAATACATCAAAATATTTATTTTGACAAATTTACTTAAAACTCAACATCAAATTCAAAATAGACTTACAATGTAAATCAAGCAAAATACATGTCACAGACATGAGAAATTCAGAAAGCAATGAAATTATAAATATTTCAAACAAAAATTTCTTCACAAGTTCATTTTCTCCCAACAGAGGTTACACACGTCATCATTTTCATTTAATGTGATTACACAATCTGATGAAACAGAATGTATCTGTATTGTGTTACGTCTGCTACATCATGCCTAATATCCTGATTTCCAACATAAATCCTCCAACCGGCAAAAAGGTAAACACCTTTATTTTTACTCAATCAAAACTTGTCTTTACTCAGGTATTGTCAGAGCTGTGTGTGCATTCAGTGAATCAAAACTTCTCACTGTACAAACTCCCATTGTCCCTTACAATAGTCAACATCAAATCTACAACCAGATGATGATGTATCTCATATATCAAGGAAGATAACAAAGGTTGTGTGGGAAGAAATGATTTGAGTAATCTCCGTTGGAAGAGAATGAGGTCAACTCTGATATGAAAAATATGCAAATATTTTACAAATTGTCAAACAATTTCATCATTATTTTACTTAATTACTATTATCAATGTCATAAAAATATATCCTCAAATACTTTTATTTTTTAGTACAAAATATACAGGACTAGGCGTAAATCTGTTAAACAAACTTTTTCAGTATCATCATACTCAATCACTTACCATTTTTATTTTCAAAACAATATCCAATCAACTAATTTCACTTTTCAGTGCAAAATATACAAGACCAGGCGTAAACGCGATAAGCAAAAATGGCTTTAGAAATTACAATATTTGTAATAATAAATTACCAATGAGAAATTCTGAGATTTTAATTTAGAATGCTTTTTATAAACTGAGGTGCAAAAGATTTTCCTTAACAACTCTGAAACACAATGTAAGTGTTCATCTGTCTTATTTTTTTTTCTGTCTAATTTTGATAAATGATTATTTTTTTCACAAAGGAGTAAAAAATTTGCAATTTAAAAGCGTCAGTGCTTATTACATATCAGATGAAGTTCAAATCAAGCTGACAAACTTGCAAGTCCAGTGTTTTTTGCACCTCACTCTATAAAGCTTGTCATGTCCTGTTGGATGGGACGAAGGATGATGATGAAGGCCGCCACTATTCTCGATGAATGAGGACAAAGATACCAAGACATGCTAATATAGCATACTGAAACAGAGGTAAAGGAAACATTGAGGCAAAAATGATAAATCACAAATAGAACAAGAGTTGAAATAGACCTGGAGCTTAATGTAGCACATGCATATAAAAAAAATAATTTTGAATTCTACAGAAAAACCAGAGAGGCTGATCGGTCCTAATCATTGTTTTTTTCAGAGTTATTATCATCAGCCTTACAGGACTGCTCTTTTCCATTACTGGAGTTTGTTCTGAACATCTGGTACATATGCGAAGTGAAACGAGTTTCTCCGAACACTGTTCTGGGTGTGGGAACATGTTCACTTGAAATAGGTGGTGCAAGCTGCATGGAGTATGTGTTTTGAGCCACTCCTTTCAGGACGTTCCTAACAAACTTAGGCAAATTGAAAAGATCAGGCTTTAGGAGAGATACTTTAGTACTGGAGATTTAATATCCACAATGACAGTTTAACGTGGTTTTATTTGATATTTATCAACAACATACCTTAAACTTCGGATAATCGTTCATCAAAATGGTAACAATTCCAACATACGGAACAAACCTGAAAAACAAAAATAATAAACATTAAAAAGAATTTTGAGGCAAAACTGTACTTTGCAGCAAAACATCACTGTTGAGGCTATTTTCTCTCCTAATGATTAATTTCATTAAACAGATACACTCTTATATCTAAGTAGACTTGTCAGCCTGGAATCTTTTCATTAAGGCTCCAGATTCCAATTAGACAGTTGACTGTTTTCCGAGCAATAAAAGTTCCAAAATAGTCCATCTACCAGGATACGAACTCATATCGTTAAGATGTTTTCTTGCCAAATTGTCTGATAACAGCCGGTAGGCTCTGACACTTTTCAGGTAGCCAATCACAGAAAATTCAATAAAAGCTTACGGGACGAGAAGCTCGGGGCAATGAACTCCGAAAATCAACAATTTCTTTGGTTCCTGTAACACGAGGAACATGTTAACAAATGATTCTGAATACTTTCAAAACAGTGACCGTTATGAACTATTACGTGATTGGTCAGCTATCGGACTGGGTTTTGCCTGCACTAAAATAGTATAGAACACAGGTGTTCTCAGAACCTGTTCGTATCCCAGTAGATTATTATTTTGCAAATTTTATTCCTCGGAACAAAGAAAATTTTAATCAGACTGAGATTCCACTGTTTTTTCATTATTTCCACATCAGCATCTATATTTGAGCCAAAATAGATATCAAGCCATCTTGAATCACAAAATAAATAGTATGTGTCCAATGTAGAACTCTAGGTGGAAAAGAAAAGAGATTTTGAAAAAAAAGAAGAGGATTAGAATTGCTTCATTTTCAGCAGGAACTTCGTAATCACTTCGGTGCACTTTCCGAGAGCATGAAGGAACAGTCTATAATAAGACTTCTTTTTTAGTCAAGTGTACACTTTTTAAACAAGATGTGCTTCCTGTTTTGGCACTAAGTCATTCACCAAGTAAAGGGTTAAACACATACCCTCGGGCTCTGCCAACCACATCTTTCTTTTCCAACCACAACTGTCCTGGTGCGTAGAGTCCACGGTCGTCAACAGAATTGTTATCTCCCTTTGTTAGGAACCTCACTTTGCCATTTTCCCTGAAATATATAATTCATGTTCGTTTCTCAGATTTCAAAACATCTTTTGTAAATATACTCATCTAGTTTCTATATAAACATGTCTCTGTACATAATGTATGTTATATTTCAATATTACATGTCAACATTGTACATAGGAGAGGGTATAATTAAGTTGGATAACTTGTATCCAATCCTTTCTCTAGAATAAATATGTTTAAATCAATTCAAAACATAACCAAATTTGTAAAAGTATTAGAAAATAATGAGATCATCCTTCTTTGATAATCATTATCAATTTTATCATATCAGTTAATAATAATCTCATTTTTATTTATGATCACTAAAGGAGTTATAAGGAAGGAAAAGGTGAAAATTGAGAGATTCTGATTTGCTTGAAAACTGCTGATTTTAAATGACAACCTGTAAGATTCAATGTTTTGAACTCTCAAAATGGCCATTTTTCAAGCTCATTTTACTTTATGATAAAGATAGGATATTTTGTACAAAACATAATCACACTCACTTTTCGTGGACTTTGAGAACTCTGTGTACAATAGGGATATCTCGACCTTCGACCTTAAACACGACTATTTCTCCAACTCTGATTGGCTCCTCTCTGTAGTTTGTTAGAAACAGCAGATCTCCACGATGAAAAGCTGGTTCCATACTTCCACTGAAAACAATCGTTTACCTTAAAAACATGTTTTTCGAACAATTAGTCAATGTCAAAAGTTCTCATAAAGATAGACCAAAAGCAGTTGGAACTATTACATTTAAGCATTTGCTTTAAATAAAAACCTTGGATTTTAATCATAGCGGCAATTGGAGGCAATAGATGTTTAGCCAGTGGTCTCTCCAAGATTATTTCTTTCGTCAACATATTTGGATTTCCATAAATTGGCCATTCAGAAACTGCACAGATGAAGCTTGAATTTTCATAAATTTCAGTTATTCCATTAAGTTCATTTGTGAGTTCTGGAAACTATTGAAATTGTCATCAATAGCTGCATTGTCCCCTAGTTGCTACATTGAGTGTATTTTCATTACCTTCACTATTTGCTTTATGTGGTGCAGCCATATTATTTGAGGATTATGCCAACATCAGTGCAGTTTCCCCTCACATGGCGGTGTTCTGCTGTTACCGAATTATGGTTTACTTGAGATTATTTACAGTGGAAAAAACTGAGCATTACACTGTCACTCATTATAAACAGTGCAGCTAGGAAAATGGGAGACTATGACAGGTTCTTCCTTTTACCTGAGAACGACAACAATTGGACTCTCACTGCCGGTGACGACCATCAGACCTTTCCATATCATCAGAGCAGACGAAACTATCATACCAAAATTTAAGATTTGGTAATACAGCTGAAATATCAAAAGATCTTCTTAGTTGATGAACTAACATAGTTAGTATATAACAATACATGAAATTGTGGTGAAAATAGTATTAAATGATATTGAGTTAATATACCGAAGTCTTTAAACTACACATATTTTCCTAAAAAATACATAATTGGCACTATTTTCCCGTGACCAGAACTTTGACTTGACCTTCACATTTGTGCACATCCGGGTCACTGCGCCGACAATCTCTCACTTGGTAGTTAAACCTCGCACGAGGCAGTCTTTTTTAATTTTCCCACCCGCCCACCCCATTTCAAATTATTTCAAATTGTTGTATGCCGCCTTCCTATTCAGGTCAACATTAGGCTTTTAACCTTGCTACATGTAATTTACAAAAATATCATTTACATTGTTTCAATTCGCCTTTCTGAGGCTTTGCTACTTGCTGTATTGTACTGCAATATGGGCTTTTTGTCTCGCATTGAAAGTTTTCATGTCTTCTCGTTTAGTATTTGCTCGTGTTTTTAACTGGCAAAGTATATATTTCATGTTACTACCAATTTGTGAATTTATTTTAATATTTATACATATATACTCATTACAATTATCTCATCGTAGGCACAATGTAACACGCCTACGATTTTGATTGTGTTGTTCTTGAATAGGAGGCAATAATGTTCAAGAGAAAGTTGGAGACAGGTGTCAGGATATTATCAGACCATAGATAATAATTGAACATTTTAAAATTCGTTAGGTCTTATCATCAAATACAAAATTTCAAAATGTCCATTAGAACAAATAAAGTGAGAACTATATAAATGCATCATTATGATTTAATTAGAGTCATAATCATATCCTGATTTGATCAGTGTTAGGTTTCCCAACTGAACAAATGAACAACAATATGTTTTTAATGGGTCGGTTTGGGGTTTTAGTAAAATGTGCAAGATCGAATGTGCTTTATTTCTATGACACCTCCGTTTTTGTAAAATTAGAAATCGTGAAGGATATCACAAGCCTAGAAATAAATTGGTCTTATTTTGAAGACATTCAGAGCCATATGTTTACCAATCTGATTTGGACACGTGTGATAAAGGCTGTGCATATTGTTTTTTTCTTGACAATCAAGCAATATTTCAGACGTTTGGAATAAATATCATCGCAAGAATTTTTATTCTAAAAGAGTATACGAACCTGTCTTTTATTCATACGGCGGACATCGTCCAAAAACTCGAGTTCTAAAAGGCCTCCCATTTTTCCGGCTGCCGGTACGCTGACTCGACTTCTCGTTGAAATCTCGGCCAACGAGAATAATAGAGTTATCCCTCTGATTGGTTATTTGCCTGAAAAGATTGCGCCTAGCACAAACCTAGTTTTCACATATTGGCTATGCTTGATTCGTTTTGGCGGCGTATACACCGGTCACATGTCCGGCGTACGCCGTTCCTCTACTAGGCTCAGTTGAAACAAGTGTATCGGCGTACAGGCAGGAAGACGTCATCATCCCTCAAACTAGCTTAAAAAAACATATCATTTATATTATATAACTATTTTTTAAAAATTATTTCAAAACATTGATTTATATTTTATTAGCGTGTAATGCAATGTTTTAAATAAGCAGTGACATTTAAAAATAAATCAGTCAACTATTTAATTGTACAACGCAACTTCATAAACAAAAGGGTTATTGAATGTCGCAAGGGTAACATTTGTCCGCCATTACACGCCGCCTTCGCCGGTCATTTCCAACCGGCGCATTCGGAGTACGCCTAAGGCGTACGCCGGGTTCCAATCAAGTGATTTGCCGGTTGCGCCGCTTCCGGCGGCGTACGCCGGGTAGTGCGCCGGGTCCCGAATCAAGCATAGCCAAGCATAGCCATAGACTTGCTACAGGTTTAACATGTCTCCTCGAGCTTGCATATCTTGAAAAAAACGTTAGAGCGACATTATACCCTACCATTTTACTTAGACACAAGTTTCCTTCAAATTGTAATAGTCGACGTAAGATACAGTTTTAAAATCTTTTGTCTGACCTATATATTCCATCACTGGTAAAAAAAAACAAATACTTGTTATTTAAGAAATAGAAGACGAGTTTGCGTGCTTTATCGTTGAATAAAACATAGCAGGGAGCATAAACCACGAAGGGCGCAGCCCTGAGTGTTTTATGCTCTCTGCTATGTTTTATTCTACGATAAAGCACAACAACGAGTCTTCTATTTCTTATATGAGATGCCCTTAAACAATTACTCGCTTTTATATAAAAATCGCGAAGATATTATGTTGTTTGTGTAAACTATTTTTTGAATAATTAATGCCTCCCGTCGTAGAACACATTCACTGGCTTTGAACAATCATATGACGTCATTTGCTAAGCGATGCTCGTTTTGAATTGCGGTTGGAGGTTTACAAGGTGACAATATTCGTCTCTGATACACTTTCTTAATAATTATTATCGCCCTCAAAGAATGTAATATATCATATCTTAAACATCATCAAATACAATGCCATCAAAACTGATCATCCAATAATATTCCAACCTTCACACATAACCTTAAAAACAGAAAGCATATACATAGAAACCGAAGGTGTACAAGTGTATGGATGTGTTAAGTAAGATCTGGTTTTAAAAGAGCTTGAATAATAAGTGTATGCCTATACAACCTATTATAAGTCGTGTATGTCCAAAATGTTTGTGAAGCGTTTCCTAAATAATTCATAAAGAAACAATTCCACGTCCATGCAGAAGTCCCTACGCAAGGCATAAATCTTCAATCTCAATCACTGACCTATTAAAGTTAAGGTTTCCGTGCTTGGTAATTAGAGTCCACTGTTCATTTCATGTGCAGTGCTCCGCTGTCTTTTCACGGAAAAGTGGCGGAAATACTGCAAGTCTGCAAATCATTCAGTGATGGAGACTGGAAGAGTTATGCCTTGCTTGGGGAAGTTGTGCAGGAGTCTTATGAACAAATCTCTGAAGATCGTTCGCGAGGATGTCATCTGCACAAAGCTGACCATACACTGGTATACAGTGTCAGTGTGTCATCTTGAGATCAAATGCATTAGAATAGTGTTTTACACATTATAAAGGTATGGGTAATTTACATCACACTCTGAGCATTGTATTGTTGGGGGTAACATATTCCAAACGTTATAAATGGTGTTTATTTATCGAGAAGTACTAACTGTTACCGAAAACTACAATTTTGATGATACTCGACTTAGTAAGTTAGTATATTGACGATATGAAGGTAAAAGTGGTGATTTCTGATCGAAAACCGGACAATGCATCGCGATTGACGCGCACCAATGAGTCAAACGTTATTTTGGAATCTTATATTTTGAACAGACAAAATGACAAATTTTGGTTGATAATGTTGAATAGGTCATATATAACTACTATGCATGTAAATGGGACATACAGTTTCGATTACTATACATACATAATGATGTTACTCGATTTTAATTGGAAACTAGTAATTATGATATAATTAACGATTAGGGATTGATATGCAAGCTGAGTGAATTTATTTGCACTGTAACCAACACATATGGTGAGTTGGAACTATTAAAGCCAAATAAAATTTTATGAAACACAACGGATGCACCTTTAAATGCCGGACCGAAGACAACATCGTCCCATCTCTCCTTAAATTAGCACGATTTAATACTTGGGAGGGAAGTTGAACAATTAACGTTTCATTTTAACAAGCATTGATTTTAGACTCTCGGATACAAAATCAATGAAATTATTATTTGTGTACGCAGTGAAATTCTCGTAGAGCAGAAGCACTGTATACTCTTAGAGTCTAAATGTTTTCTTTACATCGTAAAGCGGCAATTCAAATTAACTTCATTGACCTGTATTACTCTTAGCTTTGTTTCTTTTTTTCTTAAAACTTTTTTTTATATTATTAGATATTGACTTTAAATTATTTGACATACAAAAGTCAATAAATGCGTAAATGTGTGTTTTCCGAGATGCTTCATATACAACGAACTGTTCCGTTGACGGAGCTGCGGATTATCACTGAGAGCAGAGCACAATGTTGTAGCCGGCTGCATGTACTATACATGATCTTTTTTATTGACTTTAATATTCTAAATCGGGTGATTTCTACAATTTGTTATGTTTAATGCCAAAAAGTGAAGACTCTCAGACCACATATACCCTTTCATATACTTCTACAACGATTATATAGGTTTACTCAATTTATTGTCCGTTAAGCTATGCCTCTATTTAGTTCTATTTAATATTTTATAAGTAAAGATCTTTCGTTTTTTATCTTTATATTGGTTTATGAATATTTAAAAAAAAAAAAAACATTTCCGTATCGGCGTCAAGGCATGACTCTTGCCAGTCTTCATTACTGCCTGATTTAAGCCATGCAGTACATGTATTTCTCTCACGTTTCTGATTTCCTAGCACAGTTTTCTTAAGGAAATGCGGCAACGCTTTAAAATCAGCCAGGAGTTATGCCTTGCTTACGAAAGTTGTATTGGTGTATTTACAGGTTCGAGATCTGTTGTTTATCACCCAAAAGAGTGTTCCACAGGAGATATCGCTGGTTGGAGATCAGGCGATATCACCTTTCACACAACATTTTGTTCTCGCCTTTTTAGGGCCAGTATTTTCGAAAATAGGCGACTAGAAAGCACATGAAGTTGACGATCCAGCCCAAAGCCAGTTTCAAAACCCAGTACTTGGTGCATCAGAACACGCAAGAATTGTAACAAGATTGACACTTTTTCGACAATATTGGCTACCGTGGGCAAGAAAAAAATGCAAGTACACAGTTTTCTCTCAAAAAGTGGTGCGAAAGGGGGGCTGTTTTTATTATATAGAGTTAAACATGTACACATAACTTCAAAAGTCTTATTAAATAAGCCCATATTTGGTTATGTGGTGTAAAGTAATGGATTTCAAAGAGTGTTGTAGGGCTATAAGCTATTTTTTTTAAAAACACTGAATAAGAATAACGTTTTGATTCAGAAATGATATTTTCAATGGTGAGGACGAACAACTTTTTCCTATGAAGTAGTGAAATCGCAAATTTTCACATAATGAGCTTCAATAAACTCAAGCCAACATGTGATAAAAAAAAATAAAATTCTCAACTATTCTCTGAAATTTGTTTGCGAAATTGTAATTTGAATGAATTAATTGAATGAAATTTTTGGCATACAAACTCATTTTGATTGCTTTGCCTCCATATATATATAATCCATACAATGAGAATCATTTTATCTCCTGTCAACCCCATATATACATGTATGTATATTCGACCCAATTTAGAATGTGCTTATGAGGTCTTTGATAACTGCTCTGATGTTTTTGTGTGACAAACTTGAAAAGATGCAACTTGAAGCTGCAAGAATTGGAACTGCCGTCGGTTCAACAAAATGAAGCGCTTCGTAGCGCTCATTGATCGCTCAATGTAGTTTGCTCGCCTTGCTTCGTAGCGCTACATTGAGCAATAGCATTCAAGAGAGGTTTAAAAGTAATCGCTAATTGAGCGATTACTTTGAAACATCTCTTGAACACGGCCCAGGTCTACCAAAGTTTGCTTCAAGAGATGGCTCGTACAAAGAAAGTGTTTGGCTACCTTTCAGAATTATTCGTGAAAATAAGAAACTTTGTCCTTTTTATGAAATTATTAATATGCAAGCTCCAGATTATCTGATTCATTTACTTCCACGAGATGCTGATTTCTTTCGTTACAATTTATCATTTTAAAATTATTTTTTACGTGTGGTGTTTTTGTGGAGGTAGTCAATCGTTTCTTGAGCGCATATTCCTCCTGAACGACACGGTGCGATGTCTCGAGGTTTGATTGCTTTACTACGTAGCGCTACACTGAGCAAACGCGTTCAAGAGAGTTTTAAAAGTTATCGCTCAATGAGCGATTACTTTTATTAATGCTTATTGAACATGGCCCAGATCTAAGCACAATCCTGTATGGCAATCCAAATCTCCCACAATCAGTCAAGAAAACATTTTTCGCCATATTAATAAATTCATAGAAAGGAGTCATCGGTTCAATTAATACGTATTCATAACGTAAAATTATTTGTCGTGATTACAATATGACTAATGCGTTAAGGATTTAGATTACATGTTACCCACTGAAATGATGTCTTTCCTGCACTTGTATATTTAAAATTCTCTTCTGCATGTGTTATGTATTTTAGTATTGTCACATGATATATTGACTATGTGGCGAGGGCTTCTATAAGTTGTACAACTCGTGCCCAATCCGCGTTAATTTCTTCGATGAACAAAATATGTTTTCATTCAATATCTTAAAATCCGTGAAGTAGAAATTATATATTCACATATTCTTACCTATTAAATATTTGTGTGTGTTATCCCATCATTTTTTTCACAATAAAAGGAAATAATGAAATACCTTTGCCAAAAAACAAAACAAAAAGATGAATAATGTGAAAGTACTTTTAATTATTATTAAAGTTTTGGGGACACAAACTATATTTTATTGAATTTTGTTATAATTTTCTCAGATAAGCATTGAAATAAAATGCATATTGGATGTATTTTTGTGTGTGTTTTTTTAAACAATTATTTTATATTATTAATTAACAATACAGCAGACCTCGAACCTGCAACTGGGCAAATACGTTCGGAAAAACTTGATGAATAACATTAGGATATATTATCGCATTGTTTGAAATAAACGAAATACTTCATATGGTTTAAATTAATTAAGCCGGTATCCATGTACGAAACACAAAACATATCAGGTGCATTTATAGTTGTTCAACATCATGAATCCTCAAAGGTCAAGAGAGCATATTTTACGCAGATAATTTCTTGAATGAATATTTCTTTTACTGAAACTCTAAGCATTGCTTCGTTTTGAGACCTCTGCGCGGAGCTTCACTGACTGTACAGCTCAACCAATGAAGTATTTGCTACTGTCTGTCAGAGCCAATCGCACGGCTTGTTTCATAAGAAGCGCTGTTTCAAACAATGTTTACAAGATGGCGATGATTTGAGTCAAATGGAATGGTGTTAGCATTTTCACTGTCATATCTTGGAATCGAGGACGCGTAGATTAGTTTTGTGCGGTAGGTGTATTTTGGCTGGTCTCACTTACTCTTGGTTGTTAAAATTGGCGCCAGTATGAAGTCAGATAAGCTGATTAATCTCGATAACACAACCCGTTGTGCGGCAAAAACAAAACATGTTGCAACTTGACATATCTTCGGCGATTGTTTTTACTAGGAAATGTAACAAAACAAGCCAACAGATCACTCTATTACAGAGGCATGGCATATTTAAATTGTAACTATTCTTACTGTACTTTCTTTGGTTCAAACTTATTGATATGACTCCAATTAAATTTTGTAAGAATATATTCAAGGAAATTCTGATAAGACTGTCATTTTGGATTTTTTTTGTTTTCTGTGGAACGTTTTCTGTCGTATTTTCTTTCATCTGTCAATATTGATATGTTTAAGACATGATATTGAAAAAAGAAATTAAATAGTATTTGTTTTAAATGCTATGTTTAAAATAAACATTCATTCAAATGGCCTGACATTAACTGTTTAGACAATCTAACATTGTAACATTTGGGATAAATGTATTTCTAACGTTTAGGCCCTAGACATTGATATATAAATTTACATAGTTGAACATTACTTTTACAGTATTGCTATCAAGCACGATGATGTCAGAGAGCGGTGACAGCCTTCCTCACATACCTCCAGATTCTCCTGGGAGTTCAGTGTCCTCTCGTCTACAGGTATAAATGAGTTTACTGGGCGCACATCAGCATTGTTTATTTCATACTAATGGATGGGTTCCTGTTATACTTCTTCTTTAGTCCTATGATATATCTATAAACTATCAATTTGAACCCTTTGATCCATGTCAGCAATCCTTTAGGGTTAGTGTTAGTTTGTGTAGCATAAGGTTGGTAGTGCAATGCATGATGATAGTTATTTATTAGCACTCGGTAGAGTGCATTAGTCCCTAAAATATGTTTAATAATCAGATAATCATTCACTCTCACCTTTGTGGTGATAAAATGTTGATCAGGAGGAAAATGATTTTATTTCGTGTGTACTCATCATATTAGTAACAACAAAACATGTTGCTTTTGCCCCCCAAAAAATAGGAAAAATACTCTGAAAAGAGATTGATAAATGCATGCAGTTTGTGAAATAAGAACCATTTGACAGCCTGTAATATGGTAACTTTATGAGGTATTTGTTTGATGTTACCATCATAGATTGAAAAACAGAAATATTTTTTTTTTTTATGTGTGAATTTTGAAGTGGAATCTTCCATTTTTTAATATACCTAAATTTAAACATATCATTTGCTAGTTTATGAATTTTAGTTTTCTTGTTATAGAATAGTGTCAACTTAAATAAATTGCCAAAAATTTGCATTTAAGTTTTCACTTGATATGAAATTATGTTTTTTTCTCAATTTTGGTGAAGGGATAAATAATGTTTCTTTATTCAAATGATTGCTAAACAGGAGGAATATGACGAACTGTTGAAGTATGCTGTTGTTCTGCCCAACTACGAAGCTGGAAAGACCTCCCACATCCTCTCTGATGCTCGTCTCTCGTTCCCACTGCATCAGTCGGAGGGAGAAGGTGTGTATAAGAGAAATGATGAATGATAAACATGAATATCAAGATTAGTTTATCTCAATTTGTGTTAATTTTGTCATCAACTAAATAAATAACATAAAAGCTGAACAGGTATGGGAATTTTCAGCTGATCAGCTTGATTCAGTAGTTTTAAGTTTGCCTCGAGTTCATTCTCTACCATAGAGTTCATTCAGCATGTTGCAATATCATTGGCGCTAGTTAAAATGGTTTCTAGAGAAATATCTCATTGTCAGAGGATCTTGCAATATATTGTGGTACATATTGCAATACATTACAGATCAACAATACACGTATCGCAATACAAAAATTGAGGCAATACACAGCCTTACGCCATAGTAATCCTATTAGTATAAATAAAAACCTTGTATCTCAGGGACTCGCAGTTTAAATTTCTATGAGTCCTTTTCAAATTTTGTGAGTAAATGAAGCAGGACTTGCAGGTAAATTTATCCCTGCTTTACTTGACCGAATTTTCATTGTAATATGAACCAGTTACAAAAACTTTTCAGGTGATCCAGAGAGACGATCAGCAAGGGACAATGTCAAGATGACCCAGGTCACATCATCAAGGGACAAGTCAGATTTACCTGATTTTCAACAAAGTCCAATTCGACCTAAAGATGACAGCAGACAAAAGGAAGATGATTCCGACCAAGAACAATCAGGTAATAAAATCACATGCCCTTGCCTCTTGACAAGAAATTATTTTGTTTCTAAAATTTCAAATAGTTAGAAATAACCACAAGCAAAGGGAGGATGATTCAGTCTTATTAAAATAGATTGTTTTTCTGAGGAATAAAAGTTGCAAAATAGTGCACTTACCCCCCCCCCCCCCCCCCCCCCCCCCTTTACAATTGGTGGACCCCCCTTTCAAAATTCCTGGATCCGCCACTGCATATGCTTACATGTTCTGACGCAATGCAATTAGCCAGTCACAAGACCTTTATCAAAAGCTTCAAATTGTTGTGTGAAGCTAGGGGCGGGTAACTCCAAACAGCTATCCTTTCATATGTTTCTGCAAATTGAGGAACTTCTTAACTAATTATACCATATTCTTTCAAAATGACAACTGTTTAAAAACTATAATTTGATTGGTCAGCTATGTGACTGGGTTTTTGCTGCACTAAACTGGTACAGGACAGGACCTATACTGGGTGTCCTTTAGATCTTGTGGCAAGAAATTATTTTTCAGATTTTATTCCTTGGAACAGGCTCTATTTGAATCAGACTGGGGGATGATTGTGAATATGAAGAATAAGTTATGAAATTACTTGCCATCGTCTCTTGTCGGATCTAACGGAAAACCTAGAGATGGCTTGAAATCAGAACTTTATGTTGAACTGCATAAAACTTGGTTTTTGAAGTGTTTGCAAAGACACCAGACCAGTGGATAGAATCTGCAAATTGTGTTACTGTAGAGACTAGAGAGTCTATTTGAGATGCTTTGTATGTTGGAGAGAGGTTTCATATATTTACACACAGTGGTTTTTAATAGAAAAAGAGGTTATGAGCAGAAGAATTTTTTATTCGTTATTGGTTTTGATTATAATTTGGGAAACAAAATTAGATTTTAAAATAGTTTTTCAAATTGGAAAGATAAAATGATTCTAGATATGTTAATTCTTGACAAATATAACTATTATTATCTGGAATTAAAAAAAAGAAACTTCACAATTAATTGAGGGGGTAGTTTCACTCACTATAGATACTCTTTCACAGAAGTCCACCTCCTGCCTTTGTTTAAAGTTTCTTTTTTTCTTTTTCAATTATTCTGTCCTGGAGATTGGGTTGACTCTAATTAATCGATCCTAAAATGTTTTTTTCACATAAGCTAATGATACAGAACAAAACAACTAAAAACAAAGACTGTACAATTTAAAGATCTCGGACAATGTTTATAGAGATGTTCTATTCAATTCCTATAACAGAGAGGTCTACACCACGAGTGTACAGCCAATACTCTGCTCCAAGACAGACCTACTTTCCGGAAGAAAGGATGGAGAGAGAAGAGGAAAGATTTGTGGATGAAGTCGTGTACACGTCAACCATCGACCCTGACGTAGCCAAGATGGAGAATGTCTTGGATCAGTGGACGCTGGATTTGAAGAGAAATGTTCTGGTTGGTTGATTATATGGAGAATCTCGCCCAAGTGTCTTCTGATATCAACGCGAGTTGATAAAAGTTACAAATATCCAAAGCTTTCGATCATGCAATAATCGTTTGACGTCACTCAAGTCAATATTGCTTTTGGTCAGACTCGGGCTGGAGTCAATATGCTTTTCTGTCGACGGTCACATGATGTCCTCTCGACTTATCAGATCGCTGGAAAAATATGCTCACATAATAATTTTCTTTATCAAAGAGTGTTGATATATTTGATATCAGAAGACACAAGGGTGAGATTTTATTTATTATCCAAAATCATTTCTCATTATGTTTCAATGAAAGTATTTTAAGCTCGTGTACAGCTCTGCCATTTGATTTCCAATGCGGTGATGTCATAGCATTATGACATCATCCTGTTTATGACGTCATAGCATTGTGGTGTCATTACTCGATGATGTAAAAGCATTGTGATGTCATGTAAATGGCGGTGACAGGACATTGTTCAAAATCTAATGCCAAAACGATATCTCCTGTGGAACACAGTTTTGGATGATAAGTCCAAATGTAAAATGAAGACATACCTTTTCCAGAAAACATACAGCGTATAACTTTTCATTCTTGTTGTTCTGAGAGAGAGCTGCTGGCAGTGCTTATGGACTGGAACTGGCGCTATATAAATATTTTTATGATTGATGATGATGATGATGATGATGATGATGATGATCTCAGTCTAGTTGAAGTAACCTTTACTCTCTGAACTAATTAATTAATTGGGCTAATTAATATGAAGCCATTCCTTGGCTGCTTTACAGGAAGCGTAACCTGTTGACATACCACCATCTCCACCAGGGTGTTTCTAACTGATTGTCTTATCAGTATTTGCCTCGTAACATAAACTGGAGTGATACTCGTCACTATTTATTGCATGTATTTTGTTAACCAATGAATTTTGTACACTGTGTATTTAATATAGTAATGAATAGTAATTGTTTGTTTTTCAATAAAACGTTTATGAAACTGGTGAATGAAAGGGAATACTTTTTAAAAATGAGGTCATTTACAATTGACTGATTCAGTTTGCTAGGAGTTGTTTTAAATGTGTATCATGATAAATCTGTTCAATGTTTGAAATAGCTGCTGAAAGTATCTTGGGACAAAACGTAATGGGCTTTTTGTATTTCACTGTTAATTAAAGATCCTGTGTTTACAATTCTATTTTATGTCATCCAGCTTAAAATGTATCAAATTTGTATTCCCTCAGGCCGAATTTGGACAATCCAAAATTCGAATCATTGAAAAGAGCAGACAGGAACTCCAGAAGGAGACTGAGAGGTGAGTCCGACCTTCTTTATAGAGCTTCTTGACATACACTCAAGCCTAAGACCATCCCAACTTTTCGGAGGGTTGTCCTGATTGGGGTTATTCTCGGTTTATAGCCCACCGCCAATTTTGCAAGATTTTCCATATCTATAATATTATTTTAAGTTAAAGTGTCAATTACATACATAAAACCTATTCTGACTGTCTGACGGTCTCCCATATGAATTTTCATCTGAGTTGACCAACTCCAATGTTTTCAAGATGTTTGTTTGCCTTGCACCTTAGTATTATACCTGAGAGAATACGATAGATACAAATATAACTGTACTGGATAAAAACAGAAAACTGAGTCTCTTCTGCTTAGAGAAACCTCCATACTATCTTGTTCCATCTCAGTCATCAGTGAGTAGTGAAGGGTTGACAATAAAATTTGTGTCTTTCAGAGGTTGGGGTTATTTGATTTACATGATTTATATTTTATCATTTGCCAGTGAACAAATATATAATTATTTTCAATTTTAAAATTGATAAGCTGAAGAGACTGCATATTTTCTTTTTTTCTTTGACCAATGTTAAAAGCGGAGGTGAGCTGTGCTCACTAAGTCTCTTGATCACTCAATCTGCTGTCAGTTTTCCTTTATGTTTTATTACCATAGATGTATATTTCAGACAAAATGTCAAATCATAATGATTTCAATTTGTTTAAAAAAGAATTAATGAGTGTCAACCAAGAAATATTATTAATTAGAACTTTGTTATTTCAGATATATTGCAGATAAAAATCAGATGATAAATGAGATTGACAAATTGAAGGAATTACTTCACACATACGAACAGTCGATAGAGAGAAAGGACCAAGTTATCTCTAATCTGACACAGGCTCTCAACAAACAGAAGGAAAAGTGTGAAATGTTGAAGAAATTCTCAGAGTGGAAACTGCGTCACAATGATATAAAACGAGAGGTAAAGACGAGTTACAAAGTTTATTTTAAAAAAATCATTATATATTCGAAACGTAACATTAAATCTAACATTAATTTCCCCCCCTCTGTAATTGGAAATGTGGTGTGTTACATCCAAAACTGCTCAAATGAGCAAGTTCTGGCGTTGTCATACCATTGTTGCACTGTCAGTCTGTCACTAAGCAACGGCGAGGACATTGCGTTGATTGTAGACGTGATGTCATATCATTGTAAAGATTGCATCATCCCGCTGTGACTTTTCACTGTGTTGAGAAAGTGCAATAATTACAAAATGGTTTAGTTACACTAATTTCCGCTTTTCTGATTGGACGAGAGCTCTCAAAAACCTGCTGCCATTTCTCGATGAATGCAGATAAAATGTGCTACCATACCTCGTGCAATCGTACCTTATGACGTCACAATCCTTCAGAACAAACAGAAGTGTCAGTTGGTTCTTACAACTGAGGGTAACGTTTTGATGCAAAATAAGATATACACGTCATTTCGTCTTCAAACCTACGTAAATAACTGGAATATTCATTCCTCTTTCGAACGAGACAATTGATTTCACCTGGAACACTTCATTTTAATCGATACAAGTCCTCAAGCTTGTTCATCAACTAGCGCTTCGCAAACGTAGCCATGTTTGAACGTCACGTGATATGCTAATGAGGGTTAATCACAAATTGCGTAAACCAGAAAAAACTAACACTGATTGTATGCATGTGAATGCTGTGAAAACGAAATTGAATCCTCTGCCGTTTTAGATTAAGGATTCCTCAATTTTGCTTCAGCTATGTATTGTTGCGTGTAACAAGCTGCTGCCTCCCGTGATAAATGACAAATATATTAGATTTGTTATACAATTTGTTGCTGTTATACTTCGATAGAGGCACAAAACATGTAAAACAATCCTTAAGTGGTGAGAACATTTTCTCATTGCTCATCATATAATAACATTGCAAACTGCATCAAGCCTCTGGTCACCTAATCTGACCTTACTTGTTTGCAGGCATTTGCGAGTAACCTGGCCCAGAGGCACTACGAGCGGAGTCTCTCTAGCAAGGTGTGGGCGGCCTGGCACTCCGTTATTGAGACAAAATGGCGGCAGCGTGTGGAGAAGGCGTGTCAA
Organism: Gibbula magus; assembly: GCA_936450465.1. Taxonomy (NCBI): domain Eukaryota; kingdom Metazoa; phylum Mollusca; class Gastropoda; order Trochida; family Trochidae; genus Gibbula; species Gibbula magus. The sequence goes on from OW388302.1 coordinate 52,353,697, forward strand.
GCCAAGGCCCAGGAGGTGTGCAGACAGCTGACTACAGACTACGAGGACAGAATCTCCAAGGTGAGTTATCGGCCATTTAACTGTCCACATCTACCTTACTTAAGGAGAGATGGGACCCAGAAATTGAACTCTCTTACGGTAACATTTTGCGACAACATTTTATTGTTGTGAATAAGTCTCAAAATGGATGGATTACATTGTTTCGGGCATAGGCTTATCTGTACACTAACGCGAAGTGCTTAATTTTACTGTAACGCCTTTATTACAGTCATTTTATGACATGCCTCATAACATTACCGTCAACTATGTTCGCGGTAAATATGTTACTATGTGTGTTATTCGAATTACATGAGTATCTCAAGTTAGTGACAAATTTGAATAACCGGGTATAATCAACTGAGAGTTATTCTTTCACTGTGCACTCTTAGATTGATTATATGTTTAATAATCATTACATGTTAGGCCGTCAAAGTTACTCTTGAAATCGTCAAAACTGCCGCGACGTCAGGTTTTTACGTTTATGTAGGTAATTAAGAAATGACGTTAAAGTGATGAAAAACGTTCGGTGACCTCCTATTATTATTTCTGAATTCATTTGTTCAGTTAACTGCGCACATCATATTTAAGTTTTAGCAATATCTAAAATATGATGTGTTACTAACACAGTGTTAGTGTAATATCCTGTTGAACATGCAAAACACGATGATCAAAATGCTATTTCTAATTAAAAATTGCTCAATTCAATTTTGTTCCTCTTTCCAGCATCATTAATTGTCACAATATAGACTTGCTATACATCCTGTATGTGATTGAAATGTATCTGAAGGGATTCGGAGTGTAATTGTTGAAAGCGAGCGCTTAAATTAAATTAAATACACCAAATCCGTCATAAATGATGTAATTTGCCGACGAGTGTATTATCATTCATGTCGATAACTCTTTAAATTGTTCAGTGACCACCCAATTTTTTTACATTTTTGGATAAAAGACATAATAAACTTGCTATTTTGAAAAATTAAACAAATTCTAAAATATTTGATTTCATCGGTGGGATAGGAAAGTTGTTAGTACATTCGGCTTCAGATCAAGATACCTATTATCACAGTAATGGCAATGTACCCTGCATTCATAACAAGCTCTTATTGATGAAAAAAACTGATCAAAATAGTCAAGAATTTGGGGCTGCAACGATTCACCTAGACAAGCTCGATTTGATTTTTTTATTTTAACAGTTTCATTCGATTTATTTCGATTCAATTTTTTAACACTACAAGAAAACAAAAATCCGCAAGAATACGTTTCTTGCCAGGCAACAATAGCGAATGCATTAATTCTCTGAATACTTGCATGCTCAAATATTTTTTTTGTATGATCTGTTACTGTGAAAAAAATGACATAAATAAATAGTTTTGATAATAAATCTGAAACCGATCAAAATGAGACCCGAATGAGAGGCGAAAGTTAATAATGCAGTTAAACAATCTGTCATTAAAGAACTTAGCATTTCAGAAACTTTCCTTAAAACTCAATTCGGATGACAAAAGAGTTAAAACTGGACAGTATATCACCCGGGAACTGTCGGAATGTAGAATAAACTTACCAAAAACTTTATTTACAAAATTGACATAATACCTACGTCAATTTTGAAAATATTGCAGAAATTATCCCAAACGCTGATGCCCGTTGTTCAATACTAAATCGCTGATATGGTAGAATGGAGATAAACATACGGTACTGTGTTTAAAAATCAGCAGCATATAACTGAATTATTATAGCTCTAAATTATCCATTTAAAGCCTCACGCTACGCGTTCGACTTTAAATTAAATTGAGAGCTATAATAATTCATTTATAAATATGTTTTTCTCCTTATTATGTTAATTTTTTAAAGCAAAAATAATTATTTCTCAAAGAAATTGCAACTTTTAACACAATCGAGTGAATCGACCAGGATTTTAAAATGTTTACACCTTAAAGGCCCTGTAGCACGTTTTTTGCAAATTTTATTTTTTCAAATTTCTCATTTATAATGATTGTTTATGTCATTTATATTTACTTTAGAGGGTAAAACATCTTATTACACAAACCAATGATCCGTAGTGGTAATAACGGTGTTGCGTATAAAGCCAAAATTGCATGGCGGCCATTTTATTGTGAACACATTTTATTATATTCGAATGACAAAACAAATTCCCATGGCTTTACGGAACCATGTACACTCATTTGCAACTTGATTTTCCGAAGAGAGAAGGGTGTTTTACTATTGTTGACATTATTTTTCAAATACATTTCATCGACTTATTTCAGCAAAAAAACGTGCTACAGCGCCTTTAAACCACTGAATCAACTTGGACATGTGGGATGTGTGTTAGGGTGGGTGGAAGAATTGTACCGTGGAGTCACAGTTACATGTTGAAATAAGCATAAACTTAATAATATAAAACTTATTTCTATCTTGCAGCTGAATGAAGCACTGGAGACAGCACATGCTAAGATCGGACGGATGAACGTAGAACGTGAACGGTATGAAGAGGCAATGAAGAAAGCGTTCATGCGCGGTGTGTGTGCACTCAACCTCGAAGCTATGACCATGTTCCACGGAGAGGAGGGGGAGGAGGAAGGTAATTGTATACATGTGCAGTGTCTTATAATGTACATATCACTGTCTTCAAGCACTGCCATGATGTCATGTATCAAACAATGGACAATGGAATGTAACGTCATTTAAGGAGTCCCGAGTGCACCATCTTATTATCAGGTTTAACTTTGTAAAGTTACTACCAACAGGGATGAGATTCATTTTAACCCTGAAAATGTGTCATACAAATGGTACAATGCTTGTACAAAAAAAGTATTACTTGACTTTTGCACATGGAATATAAAAATTCCCTTCGTTTTATGAAACCCAAAGACACACTTGCTCGTGTAATAATTTCAATGTTTTGCATATAAAGCATACATTTGAGCTGTCGCCGCAAATGGCTGCGATACTGCCGAAGCAGCGTTAAGCTATAACTCACTCACTACATTTGAGCTGGGAAAGGTATATTGTAACTTTTGAAAATCATTCAAATTGATCCCATTCATCATTACATTTGTTTAATGAAACAGACCTTAAAAAACCATGTCACTCATCTTCAAACTCATCCTTACAAAATAGACAAGCTTTTTCATCTTAAATACTGCCATTATATTGTCCAATCTCAACCCGAATCAGACTTAAGGTTGGCCATGAGATAATTATATATACAGTTAATATATATTTCTCTACCCTTTTTCTCAGGTCAGGAAGGAAAGAGATCTATACCAGACGATATCTCAGAAAACTTGGCGAGTTTTGCGCCGGATAAAGACTACAGCGCTCCGAAAACCATCACCCAGGAAGCTGTGTACTCGTCGAGACTGACGGACCCCGCCCCTTCACGTATAGTCACCAGTCAGGGTGCCCGGTCCTCTACAGCCACAGTCTCACAGGCTAGATCTAGTGTGAGTAATACTGAGTGTGGAATCTCAGGCAGCTTTTTGTCAATATCAATATGCTCAAATCAATACTTGGTTATTATCACATATATGGGTAATAAATCATCTATCTAATGTAATGTAATGTACTTAAATCTGCATATAAGGTAATGAGAGTTACTTCCCTTGGATTAAGTTTGCCTGATGTCAGTGAGCTTGTACAAGCGGTGAAACCTACACTGGATAAACCTTGTGCCCCTACAACTAATGTTGTTAAGTCAGAAGAGATACGCTAGTTCAGACCGATGATCGTAGGTTTCACTGCAATGCATAGCCACCATAGCTTTCCCCCTGCAATAATACTAGCAGCCAGGATAAAAGGGAAATACTCTTGCATGTCAAATATGAAATGAAGCTGTCTGATTACAAACAACATAACAACAATCCCAAAGTATCAAACTTTATCAGGAGGCTCTCAAATTTCTGATATACCTTTAAGCAAATATAAATTTTAGGTCAAGCATTAAGTGGGTGGGAGATCACGTATCAATCGCCCATATTTCATTTGTAGATGTCAACACGACCCACGTCCGCCCATGCACGGGGTAAAGTTGTTAGTGCTAAGATAACGGGCAAGGTGGATTCTGGGAAGTCTGCAAGGAATATGGGCGTGTCAGGAACAACTCTAGCCCCGCCCATGGCGTCAGTCATTGTGGAACGTCACCAGCCTGTCACCAAGGTGATTCTAGATTTGATCAAGTTCAAGCAGAAATCTACATATTTTGTCACAAATCTTGCTTAGGCAGAACTGCCTACCATTCTTTCGGCAATGAGTTTCAACATACCATGCTCTAGATCCACCTAGTTAAAAACAATAATTCCTTTTCTGACTTTGTTTACAGGGGTATAGTGTGAAAGTTACAGTTCCAATTTACTCTGAAACAATTCAGTACTCCTATTCCATTACTGTTCTCATTTTCACAGAAAAGGTGTACAATTTGCAACATTGGTGTACAATCATATTTTAGGAGTGTCACCTGTACAAAATACTTCAAAATCGTACAAGTAGGCTGTCGCGTATAGGCCTATATAGCTGCTGTTAATCACAGTTTGTTAGAAGAAATAACTACCGGTAACGAACCGAAAATATCCTCTTTGTTGAAAAGTTGAATGGTTTGCACTGTGTTCAGTCATCAGAAAACGTAATATTGTTTTGATTATAAAACTTCCTCTTTTGTCTTTTGCAGCAAACCGTAGGCAAGGCCACTGCTAGCAAATATCCCGCATCTCAAACTGGTCACATCTTTAAACGACTCGCAGGTCAAGGGTCACCAGTCACGCTCAGTCCACACATACAGTCGGTCAAGGTCGTCGACTGATGAACTTCTTGTTTAATGCCAAGAGCATTACCCAAATTAACAAATAACAAGGTCTTGAATTGAATGTTGTCATCATGTGATGCCAAGCTGTTAAATTTGTCAAATGTCAAGGTCACAGATGAAAATTTCAATAAATTCTATCTATGGTCAAAGGTAACCAAATGTGGATCTGAATTTAATTTACAATGAAATACGAAATCATGCAAGCTCGCTGAAAAATATTTTACATTGTACAAATGTTTTGCTTCAGTATTTCAGTAAGCAGCCGAGACGACATTGTTTTGAATACATTGAAATCCTTCAAGCATTCATGTATTATGGGGATTTCAGTCAGTTATGTTATTCATAAAACATAAATTCCTCTAAGGGCATTTGGAAGAGGAATACATAGGAAAACAGTATTTTCTGGATAACATCTTCTTCATTGTGAAAATACTTGATTTTTCAAACTATGTTTTTCCATTTTGGATTTTTGACATTTCTTTCTTTTCGCTCCCATGGAAATGATTTGATTTAAAATCTGTACAGGGTTGTTTTCTTAAGAGCAATCCTTAAAAATACGTATATAATCATACTCCTAATATAAACAGGATGGTATTCAGAAAGCAGCAGATCTGACATTCCATCTGTGTGATAGACATGTTTCCATAACAGAATGCAAAAACTACTGAAGATAGAATTTGGTTATCATATAAACTTCTGCCTTGTACTACTTTAAACTTTAAACACTTCTCTTTTTCTTGGTAATTTGCAACTTCCAAACACAAGGCATAACTCTTGCCAGTCTGCATTACTGGCTGATTTAACCCTTGCGGTATTTCCCTCGCTTTGTTGTGTCAAAATAGTGAATCACTGCACCAGAAATGCATAGCGGGCCTGGATTTCTAAACACAGATTTCTTAAGGAAATACTGCAAGACCTAAATCAGCCAGTAGTGTAGACTGGCAAGAGTTATGCCTTGCATTGGGAAGTTGGGTAATTTGTTGGATTTTATCTATTCTCAAAAACTTTTGCAAATAGCACGGTCCCAATCTATGGGAACAATTATACCTAGGACTAAATATCTCTTTGTCATGCTGATGTGATGTTTCATCTATGAAGTTGCAAGATGTTCATGGGGCGAAAATTTTGTGAGTCCAATTTTGCATATTTTCCTAAATTTCTTTTTTATTGGCAACTTGTCCCTTCAGAGCAAACCCTTGCTGCAACGCTGTATAAGTATTAAATATAAAATTTTAAAAAGTTGTTATGGCATAGAAATAGTACAGGCCTGCTCCTTTTGGTTTCTCAGGTTTGTTTCGAACGTCCGGTACATGCGCAAAGTGAAAAGAGGGGCTCGAAACTCTGTTCTGGGTGTGTGGAATATGTTCCTTTGAAATAGTTGGTGCAAGCTGCACAGCAATGGAACATGTTCCGCACGCATGTACCGGATGTTCGGAACAAACTTCGATAAATCCAAGAAGGCAGGCCTTATTTTTTAGGTATATGGTAATATTTGCTGTGATCTTTCTTTGTGTATACCGGTATGAAATTGTAAAAAGTATTTTAGCAAAAATAAAACTATAAATAAATATATATCCTGTTGTCATTTGTAAGGGCCATACAAAAATGTGTTTTTGGATTAAAATATCAAAGTGTTCATAAATCCACTACCACCTCTGACATGAATGATCCAGTCATGTGTTCAAGGTTTAATCCAAAGTCATGGCCAAGGATAAAAATTATGTCATCACGGACTGGTCAAAAGTTAAAAAGCCCAGAAAGTATAGATTGAGTCTATATTGACATTAATTTATTGTCTTATCACAAAGCACTGTGGTTGACTGGCACAATTTAAATGAACCTCCTAACGTCTTCTTGGATTTTCAGAATTATATATCTTTACAGATTGCGCCATTTTAGTCTTGATCAACCCTCAAATATAGGCCTTTAAAGGGGAAGTAGCATATGTTTTTGCTCAAATAAGTTGATGAAA